>CAJFCO010000044.1:1927916-2016950 GCA_904066015.1 Synergus gifuensis | reverse complement strand
TATATATATATATATATATATATATATATATATATATATATAGTCTCGAAATAGCTTTAAATTATTTTTTTCAACTTGCAACAGTGTGAAGCAGTTAGTGCATTAATCTCAGTAGAAGTTTCTAAGCCTTTTGAAGTGTTCCACTCGAACCCATAAACTTACCCTGCTGAATAGTGATATTAACCACCCCTTATCCCTAGAAACAGAAGCATTCACGCAGGAATGGATTCGGATTCTCGATTCGCATGAATAACGACCGCCAAGCTGGACATTGTTTGAATGGAAATTTGCGTTAAAAGCCCTTAGAGAGAAGGGTTGCAATTAAGCCCATAATAGTCTTATTGCCATAAAGGATAAGTTCAGATTCTCGATGTAGATACTTGCCCATTTTGCCCTAATGCGAAACTTACTGATAATTATTATTATTACTAGCAATATTATACAAATATCATAAAATGATATGAAGAGAATTGATATTTTAAGGAATTTAACGTTATTTTGTGGGATATTAAGTATTTTAATGATTTTTGAGTGAAAATTACTTTTTAATCAGATAAAGTTAATTTGCTATCAAAATTAATAATTATTATACTTTATTAAAAATTATTTTGCCCTTAAATGCTAGTTTATTTAATAACGCATGACATTCTGATACATCTGTAGATATAATATCTGATTTATTTAGAGATGCAAATGTGAAGCATAAGTTTGATGTTTGTTGAGTTACTTATAGGATTAGCAAGCAGTATAGCTATACTAGCCAGTGGCCAATGCTAACGCGATTTCGGCCCGACCGAACAATAGCGAAGTCAAACACTTTGACCCAATCTATAGAGGTATTTCAGGGTATTTCAATATTTGGCTCTCTAATGTAATCCTCTGAAGGAGCACTTTACTCTGCGATTCCATTATGTTTCCTTGACTTTTGGGTTGACCAATCTGCCTTCTTTACGATCATAAGACTGAAAAAAATTTAGAAATATAACAATCACATTCAATAAACATTTAAAATGTAATTTACTATTTAATTAGGTTTAAATTATTTAAACAAATTTCATGTGTTTAAATAATTATTTTTTTTTTCAAAAATTCTGTTTTTTTCCAAAAATTATTAATATTGGTTTCGTGGGATATTCACCAACAATGGTTATTATTGAGAAGTTTTATTTACTAATTGAATCGATCCCAATGAATTTTATTCTTCTTTGAACATAATTTCAACCATATTATCTCTTCGTCGAAATCAATAATGAGAATTTGTTTACTTTCCTATACTTCTGATGATAAGAATGACAGGATATAATCCAAAGGAATGTTCCGGTATTTGCATATTTATACCGAACTGGTGATAATTGAAAAATTGCTATTGTGTCATTTCGGGGTGTCGTTTAGGCAAAACTGGCCTATATAGGACCGGTTACAGTATACAAGGGACATAAAACGACCCTGACATGCGGTCGTGAATTGTGAATGTTGATCCCATTCGACCAGGAATAAACTTATAGGCCCCCCTTTTTTCTTCTTTTAACGAGCGTAGGCGCACCATTGCTATTGTTCAAAAGGCCCGTAAAAAATACAAAAAGTATTTCTTCCCTTCTGTACAAAAAATGAGCCATCCTTTGTGCAACAGACAGCATTGGTTTTCCGCAGAGTTCAGATTGAAAACGAATGACGAATCTCCCCTCCTTTTATGATGGTGTAACGAATTATTCGACTTCGAGAGCTGAATGGCGGGATTTAAAGTCTCGTCGAGTGCTGGAAACGAATTTATATGTATTTTTTGATTCTGGTTCTGATCGTCAGGCCAAAACTGTCATAGGGTCTCATAACCCTTTGAATCCTGCCATTCTAGTCGTTATCGAATCCTGGGACGACCAGCTCTCCTCTTTCGCGAATGGGACAAGGATAATCCACGTTAGGGTGTTCTCGACGTTACGAAACACTGCTCGGATTATATTTTATCAAAGCTTTTATCTCTCGCTTCATACGAACTGAAATTCGACGATTTAAAAAGTGTCTTGATTGACATTTTGTAAGAGAGGGTACTGTCATTTTTTTTGTCTGAATAATCCAGAATTATGAAATGGTCCTTCAAATCTTTCCAGTTTTATTTTCAAGTCGCTCGACTTAAATCTCAAATTAGTGGTTCATATAAAAATCTGCAGTGTATAGACAATAAAATTAAAATTAAATTCTGGAGAAAAAAATATTTCTTTTAGCCAGAAATTTGTTGGTCAAAAATTACTAGACACCCTGGGACTGCTCTTCATTAAACGTTGAAAACCTTCCGGCACAGTAACCTGGAAAGTAAAGGGAACTTTAAAAGGTTGAAATTGCACTGAAATTACTGTTCTTAGCTAAACGAGGGACATGTCAGAATTAGGGTCCTCGAGCCTGCTTTTCGCAGAATCAAATAAAGGCACTGGTATGTGCACCATGCTATCTCGTTGGCAATTTATATATACTATGTATTGGATATTCGTGTAACACGCATGTCGCTGGGGAATTAGTGTGAGTGTGATGTAGCAAAGTTAGGTTTGTGCTCGCATGCTCGTCGACACGTGCGACGCAACGCCAAAACGCACCCCTCGTCCAGAAGCAAAAGCGAAAGCGATGCGCGAGGGGTTGATCGAGTTGCGAGCGGCATTTGTTTAATTGGAAACCAACATGGCCGACTTGCTACCCCTTCGACCCCTTAGTCCAGCACTCGTGCCTCGAATTGCATGGTACGTGTGTGGCACGAATCGAGGGTAAGCTTTTTGCGTGGTACGCACATTAACATTGCATATGGACAATTTCAACTGTCCTTTTTTTTCCTTTCTTTGTTACTTGTCAGATTATTTCCCAACACTCAGTATTTCATAGTTTTTATTCAATTGTACCTGCAATCATTCAAACACTGAAGGGGGTTATCTAATTCGATTTACCACACCTCTTTCTATGAAAAACTAATGTTGGCTCATGAACATTAGAGATATTTTTTATATCCTTTATGGAAGGACTATTCTTTTAAAAAATGACCGTCTTCTGAAAAAAATTGTACGATATTTTCGCTGTAGTTGGTCTGCCTTAATTAATAACGCAATATCTTTCCCTTAGAGATAAATGTGTACTTGTAGCAAACATGAGGATACGGGCGCAATATTACTTCTGCTTTGTCTACCCTTCTTCCCTAACACTATAGTGTAGTTCGATAAAATAAGACATTACTACCGAATTTAATCTGTTCCCAAGAGACGAATCTTCTTTCCAATTCCCGAGAACAATATTATTATTCTTAAAGCGAAGTATCGATTTCAATAAAAATGATTTTGAAAAGTTTTTTCATAGTCTGTGAGAAAATATTGATATAAACTGGCTGTGAATTCCATCTCGAGGGTCTTCTTTTGATTTTATTTTCTAAGCTTTAATATTGTCAATACTAAAATTCTCAATATGACACTTTTAATTTGCAACGCAGTTGAGAAAATCTCTTGAAATCTATCAAAAATTTTGAAACCAGTGAAATTTTTGAATACACTAAAAATTCGAGTGGTCAAACCCAAATATTAAATATAATTCCTTTCATACACAATTTTCTAAATTATATATCATGTTTAACCAGTCTACAAAAACTGAAAACACGAGCCACGTTGAATCGATTTCCTGATTTTTTTTATCATTAACCAAGCCCTGTTTGTCAGGACTCGGATGCTGTGTGGCTTGTGTAAGCAACGAGTCCGCAAATAAACACGGGGAATGTGAAATAATTAGATGTCTCCAAACAACGAAGTATTGTCTGCACTATCAGTTGTCATCCCTCGTGTAAACGAGAACTTTATAGATTATACATAGAGAATAGTGTACATAGAATATTTGGAGTATAGGTATACACTAACTATTGAAACACTCTATACCTATATATATATATTCACGACTCATTCGACGAGCTAACAATATGAATAACATCTGTCTACTGCTGATATCCCTACAATAATTAGACTAATTTGACTAATTGAGTCTAAAAATCCGCTTTCTATTCTAAAACAAAGCATACAACTACCACTAAACTTCCTGAAAATCTTTTAAAATCTTTTAATATCGTCTTTGACAAGGATATCGTAAATCATTTTTTTTTATGATTCAAAATACAAATGTATATATAATTCTATTTGAATGATGTAACGATATCCCTCTTGACAAAGTGATTTGTAAAGCAAATGTGAGAACAAATATCGAATAAAACTCACGTCAAACAAAGGTAATTGATAATTACTTAGCCTTTGTTCCGTCACAAACACGGGTCTTTTCATCTGCGAAGCAAACGTCAGAAACGAGTGAAAAATGTCACTTATATGTAAAACAAATTGTGCCGCCCTTACAGCATTTCATTACTTTCTCCGAAGGCAACACCTCGCGACCCTCCAAAATTTAATTCTCCCTCTTCGCCTCTCTCTCAAACACTTTCTGTTTCTCTCGTGACTATTGCTTAATATAAGCTCAAACGGATGATGAGCTGCCACCTGCTTGGTCCTTTAAAAATGGTTAACCAACGATCTGACGCCACTGGCGATGAAAAATGGACAAGCCCTTCTACCCCCTCGTTTTTTATTTTGGTTTCTTTCTTTATTTTTTGCTGGAGAGCAAGGAACAAAGGAACCACTCCTCGGTACTAATATTAAGCTAATTTTGATTGGACTTGTAATCGAAATTAGATAGAGGAGGTATTTACATGATAAGTATTATTTGTTTGAACTAAAGGAAAGAAGATGAATAGTAATTTGATTTGTAAAGTGATATATGAAATGTATTCAACTAAGTAGCATAAATTCTTTCTGCTTCTCTAAATATTTGTTTTCATACCATTAATTTTAATGTTTCGAAACATTGACTTCTAAATCTTATTCTTGTATTTTCAAATAATTTCAAATAATTCTATCTGATCTACAAATTGTTTGCAAAGAAGATTATAAAAAAGAATCCGCTCTCATTCGCTGTGGTCCAGTGATTAGCGTCGAAACACCCTCTTGTTCTTCGATTGGGGTGGCCAATCGATTTTTGTCCATACCATTCTCAATCAAGGTTTTCATTAACCCGAATACCCAGAGGGGCTCTAGATCGAATATCCAGTGATTCATTTACCACAACGAAAAAAAAAATATTTCGATTTTATTCTTTTACGAAGAACAAACTCCAGATAATAAATAAATAATTATAATTATTAATTATTAATCATAAATTCGTTGGTCTATATAGATACATAATAAATTCGTCCTTTTACTTTCATTCCACTTGAATCAAGGGGAATTAAACCTCTTTTAAATATCTCATTACCTCCTATATTATATAAAAGTAGATGTTATTACCTTAGGACAGAAAATCCTCTTAAAATAATCCCTTTGAGTTGACAGAAATTCATTTTTATTCAAGAAGAAGAAATCGCTTCAAAGAGTTAGACTTTAGAGGAACATTGGATTGAAGAGATCTCAAATTAGCAGAGAATTTCTGTATTCAAATACCAACAAGGGAATAAATTATCCAAATTTTGTCAAATAATTTTGCAACTTCAGAAGTTGAAGATTAATCGCTTCGAATTTCAAGATTTATTGTCTTTGCTTTTAAATGAAACTTTTAGAGCATGAATTTTGTGCTAATATATACATACCTGGTCTGAAAATATTAATAGATGATTCTGACAAATTGCTTGTCAGCACGATGTGTCACCAGAAACACCATGAAAGGTTGAATCGAGGGTGGCTTGGTCCTCTGCAAGTTGAATAACTCAAAATCTCAACTACATGTGCTGTCAGTTCAGTTACACAAAAAAGAAGTACACTCGCTATATCGTATCATTGCGCATATTCCAATAATGTAAAATGTGTTCCCTAAAATTGAGCTAATTCTAGGTTTGAAGTTTATTAATTTTTACTGGATGTGTTATCTATAATCTCAAGACCCTTCTTGGGAATTTGACAGTCGCGATTGCGTGAGACGTCAACCCATTATTATTCACCTGTTTTCTGTGAAATCGTAGTCATTTATATGAATCGATATGTTTCGTGTCTACAATGTCTAATATTTTGTGGTTCTCCGCAAAGTGGCTTGTATTGCAGTAATCTCTCGTCTTTCATTTTCTATCATTGATTCTTACAGATTATCGTAGACTACTGAGCATCAATAATTTCGTCTGTCTCACATGTCTATTTACGTTTTGCAAAAATCCAGAAATTATGTAAAAAATTATTCACTTTCAGAAACTATTAATCATCATTTTTAAGACTTGAAAAATAATATATAAATTGTAAATTTATTTTTGGAAGTTATTTAAATACCTAAATGTGACAGCTGTGCTTTCTTATTTTCTGACAGCCGACAAGAAATCCCTTTCCTAATAAAAAATGTCTTCTTTAAGTTTAAATTCAAACATCGAGACGCACAGCGAAAAAAGAGGGAACAAACATTTTTCTTCCACCGCTGAAAACTAATAAGCTCTGCATATTTGATAGAATCCATTCTGTTTTCTAAAATCTTTTCTCGACCCCCTGTGTAAGATCCACTGCCGCATGGCATGAGGGGAAATGTAATTTCTTTGACTAACACGATGCAATTTTGATCCCATTTCGTGAAACACGAAAGACTTCGCTTCTCTCTGCCAGATAAATTTCGCGTCTTGCTGCTTTTCAGATCGCTCGGGAAGGGTCGTAAATTACATTGTCTAGTAGTGGCATTTGTTTATCAACTTTTCATCATTTCTGTATGCTTTATAGCACTTTCTAGTACTTCAAAAGCGATAATAATAAATATTATTTATATCTCTCTATTTTCGCAGCACAAAATTCAAGGAGGGTTCGAAATTTAAATTACGTATAAAAGAAACTAATAAATACGTTCTATAACAAGAATGTGGATTATTTGTTGCTTTTTAAAATCTAAAGAACGTTTAAGTAAATATTTTTTGGAAATTTATGACAATTTTGCTAGTGAAAACAGAAAATGAATGAAGAATTAGCTTTAACGACAATATTAAATCACAAATAGATTAAAAATAATGATACCATTCAATTTATTGAATCAGATTTATAACTATTATGTTTAACTATTAAGTTTGCAGCAATAAGGCTACTCCAGCTAATGTCCACTTTGCTGGTTTATCTTTTGTCTTTAAATTAAATGTCCAAACGTAGGTTGGACCTCGAGTTCTCGTTTTGTAAACGGGACTTTCGTACATGTTCCTTAAATCTTGTTTATCTTGAGTAATGGCTCGTATGTTTATCACAGGCATGGATGGAAACAATTCTTTCGGTCTCGAATCTACAATAATTCCTGCTTGAACATCCCATCTTGCCCCTTCCATAAAAATCCCATGAACGTAAGCACCGTCTCGTGGCGCTGATCTAAATAATTTAAGGAAGCTGATGAAAACCTTCTCTTAAAAAGTAGAAAAAAGTAATTTATTTTTATACATACGTGAATTCCTCTTTATTTTTCTTCGTTACGTCACACTGCAAACACATTTTGTCGAGAGGAAGTTCGTGTCTTCTGGCTGTGGACTGCATTATCGCAGTTAAGAGTGATTGGGGGTTGAAAAATCCAGCTAGCCAAACTGAAGCAGGTAGCTACATAAAATATTATTAATTGTCAATAATTTTCTAGCTTCCATATACATATATGTATATAAAACAAAATGTTTGGTTGCTATACAGCCAACAAAATTTTTTAGTTGTATCCAAATTAAGCTTTTGTTTAGTTTATTAGCAACTCCTCGTAAATTTTTGATAATAGTTTTTAATAAGAATATTAATAATAATGAGTAATGAACTTACAACGAAATCAGTGGACCATGTTTCCAATTCTCTCAACCTTAATAGTAAATCAACGAACCAGGGAGTCAGCCCTAATAATGAAGGATATGCTCTTAGACCCCAAACCGCAGGAACTTGATCAAGAAATAATGAATTTTCTAGATCTTCCATATCTGATGTAATAGTGAGTTCACCCTTTAAACCTAAATCCAATTCTCGAAGTGATCTTTTAATTTCTCCAGTAAGGTAATTCATTCTTTCACATTCCTGAAATGCGACAATTACATAGGGAGTGCGCTCTTCTACTTTTCCCATAATTTCTGCCATGTTGAATTCTTCCGGTAATTTTTCCATTATTTCATCCAATATTTGTTTCACCTGTTATATTACTACTATCATTATTTTGTATTTTATCTTACAATGTGTCTACTAACCAGGAAAATCGGAAAAACCGATTCCCGGTATAACAACCAGCAGGAATTTGGTGGGTGAAAATTAATAGACACCCAGAAATCTTATTTTTATGCTTATATAAACGATATTGTAATTCTTATTATCACCTTTTCTTCTCGTGTAATCGTCTGCCCACCAGAACTTCCAGCATCTCTAGGTTGCATCTCAAAAACTGTTTTGAACAAATTCTCGGATGTAGTTGTTAAAAAACCAATTTCAGCATTGGGATGAAGACCATATAAATATGGAGATTCTGGGGGCATAACTTCGTCAATGTATGTATGATAGCCAACCAAATCAGAATTAGGAGGAGCCGGAAAACCTGTGTGCAACACAAATTATTATTATTAATTTTTATTAATTCGAAATTGCATAAAATTTTGTTTGAAGTACATGCTTATATAAAATTTAATCATTCTTTAAAGGAGTATAATTATAATTACAGATAATTATTTACGCGTATGATGAATGCAGGATGTGCTTTATGATTATGTGCACATAAGCTGCACGTATAAATACACCTTATGTGTCTTGTTCCGTACAGGAAAACACAAATATATACAAATACATGCAATGTTTGCAATTAATGATAAATATGTTTAAATAGCCGTATTTAAAAGCGTATTTCTACCAGGAAACTTTTCAGTCTATCATGAAAACTCAAAAAGTAACCATGTTTGTAGTGTTCGTTCTACTAGTTGTTCTTGCTCTTACTACAGCACGTAAGTAAATCATATTAAAAAAATATGCCTTTTGTTCTTTACGAAACAGAATATTTATTTCCAAATTTTTGTAGAATCTTGTACGAAACCAAATGAAGAAAAACCAACTTGTGGTACTCCATGTCCACCTACATGTAGCAAACCTGATCCAGAAATTTGTGCAACGGTTTGTAATTCATTTTTGGATTCATTTAGTTTATAAATATTATTATTTTAAGAATAAAAAAGATTTTGCAAGTTTAATTATTACTTGTTCTTTACAGTTCTGTTCCACAAAATGTCAATGCAAATCCGGATTCATACGGAACGACATTACTGGTGAATGCATTCGACCCAGCGAATGTCCGAAATAATGAATAAAAATACTTGTACATGAAATAAAGTCTCTTTGTTCAAATCTCTAAACATTTTTTTGCTTTAGCGCAATAAAAGAAACGCATTTTAATAACCTGGAGCTAAATGAAGTTCGCCATCCACAAGATCAGGTTGCATCAGTTCCTCCAAATAAGATACACACAATCTTCGATCCCAATCATCAGTAATGTGTCCTCCATACATAATTTCACCAAAAAGATACCTCAAATCCTCCCAAGGTATTTTCGGACTCGCTTCCAAATAATTGTAAAGAACGCTCACACTAATGTTTAAATCTCCAACATTGAAAGGATAAATTTTATTCCAGCCTTGAGGTCCAAATTTCCTCCTCTCGGCAACAACTGCGTGGAAATAACATAGGGAAAATAATATTGATTTAAACTCAGCTTCCTTGCTGCATATTTCTAGAGTCTCTTGTGTGAAATTATCCAAGGCCTTATGTAGATTAGCCTGCATTCCAGTTGGTGGTTCGTTCGTTATTTTTATGGATGATTCCAAAATCCCCTGTTTAAAAAGATCATCTTGTAATTTGGTACCAAAATAAATAATCAATTTTGCAACCAACAAGGTATAATAACAATATAATAACAAACCTGTGGAATTATATGACCTGAAGGAGAACTTGCTGGTTCAGCACTCATGAAAACACGATAGTCGGAATGAGATCCTTCAGAGGCAACTTCCAATTTTTTCTCCAGGAAAGGCAACCATTTTTTAACCAGATGTATATTTTGGAGAACGACCCAGTGGCCCTTTTGGGAAGCTTCATCCATAGCTTGTTCTGCTACAGTTTCTTGACCTTGACCAAGAGAAACGTTGTGGAAATTCTGATTATCTGAGGTAAAACCTAGACGTCTTCCCAAGTCTTCCACATCCTATTAAATAAATTAAGAATTTTCATTCAAAAAATGATAAAAGAAACAATAATTTGAAAAAAGAACGCAGAGCCTAATTATTGCCTTCAGTGGATTGACTCCTGGAGACAAGATGAAGAAAATAGGTGTAGAAGGACTAGTTTCCTCGAAAGACTTTGCAAATTCAACAGTTCTTCCTTCCACATAGCGTGGACCCAATTTTTCTTCAATAAAAGCAGCGATCGCATAAGTCATTCTATCTGGTCTTAAGGCTCTCAACATGCAAAGACGCTGAAGAGCCGTTTTGTTTTTCCATTCTTGAGGAAATTTCTCTCGTTCAGGACACTCACATTCAACGAACTTCTTCCATCGTTTGGAAGAACTTTCTATATCCCTATCAAGATTTCTGAAAAAGTGATAAAAATTTGCTTGAAAGAAATTTATAAAAAATTTAAAGGATTTTTAAAAGATTTCACTTTTCAAGTATCAAAGGATTTCAAGAGGTTTATACTGAATTTAAGGAATTTTAAAGAATTTTAAGAGACTTCAAAATGAGTCTAATAAGCTTCGATAATTCTCATAAATTTACCGAAATTCATCTTTACTGGCTAAACTTCTGATTCCACCCCAACTAGTATTGGTCAAAAAGTCGACAGGAGATGTTACGTGAGGAGTGATCGGGAACCTCAACAAGAAGTCCAAATCAGTAGAAGAAATTTCTTTTCTAACAAGTAAAATTTGGAAGGTCATCTGCGAGGTGAAGATAAGTTTATCACATTCAAAGAGTCCTCTGCTGGTATACATGAAGACTGAATAAGTGATGCATTCAATTAAATTCATCACACGACTAGACACATCGGGAGCTGGATCTGCTTTAAGAATAGCTTTCTGAAAGACAACACTGAAGGCTTTCAATGAAAACTGATAAATTGGGTTAATCATATTCAGGTCATTGAGGATGAAGTAGAGAAGAGATGCTCGGGCTGCTGCTGGCCTGTATAATTCTCGAGCAGCATCAATTTGCTTACTAGTACCTCTAGCTTCTGTGACTTTTCGTTCAACCTCTGCCGCAGTTCGTTTTGTTGTTTCAAGATTTTCTACTAGAGCTGTATCGCCAAGAACATTACTGTCAGCTGATGAGAGTCTGTTGGATAAAGAAATTATTTATTTATCAATCAATCTCATATCTATTTAGTATCATCTATCTAGCTCATGTTGTTACCTAGATAGAAGTGAGTCTTCTAAACTGTTCAACGTGATTTTAAAATCATTCTGTTGCCTCGTCAATTCAGCTTTCAATTCTTCAAGATCTGGCCTTTCGGCTTTCACCACTTCAGCCAAAAGCTGATCTTCCAAACCATCTCTGGTTACCGTAAAGTTAATTAAAGTAGTTTGCGCTTGCATCTCTGGTTTGTAATGAGGATTCGCCAGCTTGGTATGAAGCAACAATCTAAAGTTCGAATTATACTCAACCTCCTTATCGCCAATTTTTATAGCGCGTCCTTTCTTGATTAGGTTTCTACCCAAAAGAGGATCCAGAACAGGATCAACAGATTCTCCTATATTTTCAACAAGAACGGTGGAACCACTTGCTAAGGACACCTCGATTATGTCCAGATAACCTCGCTGACCAAGACGAATAACTTTCAGTTGCTCTCCATATTTTTGCTTTATCCATTTAATTCCTTGAAGCTAAAACAAATAATGTCATTGTTTATCATCATCAACTTACAAATATATTTATTTAGTAGCATTATTATACGCGTGCTATAGGTGAGTGGGAAACAGTGTATGCACAATTAATATGTAATTGCTTTATTATCGTTTTCACCTGTGGGTCTATCATAAGCGGCCAGCGATCAGAGTTGGTTAAAATGGTAGCATTTTCAGTGGACATTCTGTCATTTGGTAGACCTTCGTTGTTCCACTTTGCTATCTGAGTATCATCTGTTAAAAGTGATAAGGGATCAAGACCGTCAGTAATAGGAACAGCTGGGTCAATATTTCGAAGGAAAGGAAGCCACTGTTTGATCAGTAGGTCTGATCGGAATTGTTTTGTGAAACAACCCACGTAGGAGATGAAGGCAGTAATCAGTAAGACATCTCCTGGTAATGTTGCTCCTTGTTGCATGAAACTAGATCAACAAATTGTATAAGAAATTGTTACTAAAATTTTCAATAGTCTTCCTCATCTGAAGTTAAATACTCTAGAGACTTACTTTGCTACAGAATCTGCCCATCTTACATTTTCTGATGCTAAGCCACCCACTAATCGATTTGCAAGTGCAATTGTAGCATTCGTAGCATCAGCTTCTTTCTGGCATTTCAACTTTTCAGCTGTTGCTTGTTCGAAATCTGCAGTCAGCTTTGCCAGTTGTTCTTCCAAAGACTAAAAAAAAATAATCATCAATCTGATTTTCAATACTAATTATTCTTTTGAAAAAGTAATTAAACAATTTACTCACACCAACTTTGCGCTTTATGACACTCAACTTATCTTGAGCTGCTGCCAACTCAGCATTCGCTTGAGCAAGGGCTTTTCGTTTTGGTTCAACATCACAGAACACTTCATAAAACTTGATGATGTTAATTACCCAAGCACATAATCCAGCTGCAGCAGCTGATTTCGACCTTACAAATTCTGGTTCGAACTCGGAGTCTTTTAAATAAGGTTGTATAGCCTTGATGACTTCAGGATGGATATTTTCCTTGTCATAATTGATTAGAGCATCAAGGAAGCTGTCAACTTTTGCCATCACGATCTATCAAAACAAGAACATCTTGTTGATTAAATTACTCCCATCAATTAAACTATTCTTTTGATGATGAATATTTTTTTTTTACCTTAGCTGCTTTCCAACTCCTATCTTTCGGCACCTTTCCACTTGGAGCTAGAAGAACCATTACAGCTGCTGTAACATTTGTGACAGCCCCTGGTGGTGAACCAAAAGATTTTAACTCCGTCAGATTGGCTTTATTTAACGTATTCAAAGCTTCCTGGGCTGCTAACAAAGCTGGTTCTGCTTTCAACAAATCAGCTTCGCAATCCTTTTGCTTCTTTGAGACTTCCTCTGCGATTATCGCCACTTTCGATTCTTCCTCGTCGGCTGAAAATTTAAATAAAGATTAAATCCTCCATTTTCTTTATCCGAGGTGCTGGTATAATATTAGTACTAATTTATACTTTAAATCAAAAATTAAAGAATTTTACCCAAAGCCTTTTCTTTTGATACTTTTTCAGTCTCCACCCCCACTATAGCAATCAATGTATCAGCAGCCTCGTTTTTCTGCTGTAACTCAATTTCCTGAACTGCCAACTTCTGTTTTAACTCATCCACTTGAGCCGCAGTTGACCTCAATTTTGCCAATCCATTTTCCAATCTTTCAATTCGACCTTGAAGTTCTTTAGCTTTTGCTTTTAAAAGTTTTGTATACAAGCTAATTTGTTCTAAAAACGACTTAGGAGTCGTGTAATTATATCGTCGTTCACTTGCCAAATACTGACGACTAGCTGAGTTAACAGTTGTGTGAGCATGTGCCATAAATTTAGCAGCTGACTCCCTAAGTTGGTTTAGATTTTAAATATTATATGATTCTTGTATGATAAAATTTCTCAATATGATAAAAATAGAATTCATTGCGTACCTATATCCTTCTGGTAACTCATTCAGCTCTTGCAAGAATCTTTTTGACACAGACATCAGAGCTTCTTGAGGCCATTCGTGGAACCAATTGATAGCTGTGCAATTTATGATAGCTGGAAATTTTCTGGATCGAACCCTCAAGGTGGAACCAACAGGGGAGAAACAAAGAACTACCCTTAGTTGACGCCGTACTCTATCAATAAAGAACTTCCAACAGTTTTCTCTCGAATCCAGTATTCCAGCCCCTTTAACTTCATTGCGGACACCTAAAATCATTTAGATCTGTAAAAATGATTCTAGTATTAATTAATAATAGATTCTGTATACCAGCTATGATATTCTCCACCTCGTCTTCAGGAAACAGATCAGGAACTTCACCAGAAGCTAACATGTCATTAATGAGTACCAAGAACTGTTCATTCGGCACCTGAGCATCAGTCATTAGGAACATAATTCCTAAATTTTTTAAACCTGATTTGGAGTAAAGAGAAGCCAACTCCAGTTTGAAGTCAGCAACCCCGTAACCCTTCCTCAGTTGGATTTGGAAGACCTCCAATGAACTGATGAAGGCTGCTAGACGAGAGAGGCTTTGCTTTCCAGATCCCCCAACACCCACAAGTAAAGCACTTCCTCTAGGAGATTCCAGGATCCTATTGATTCGACACACATGCATCATAGCATCTTCAAACAAAACTAGATTCATAGCAGCTACCAGATCATTGTAGCTGACCAAAGCTTCTGAGAGCAATCGATGAAGGCTCGCCCAATCGTGTACAGGCATGTATTTTGGTTCTCCAACACCACCTTGATTCAGTAATATAATATTTACAGTTTATTAATGCGTGAGGTATTTAAATATATAATATTTACTAGCGGCAGTTTACCTGCAAAATGACAATATATGTTTGGCTTCTCCAATACAGTTCCCTCATCAAGTTCTTCAACATTTTTCTTTAATATGTCAATCTGGAACTTGTAGAAACTCTCGATGTCTTTCTCATCAACCAATTTGTCTCCATAGACTCGATGTGTTTCATGCAACCACAATCTGATAATATCAGAAGGGATTTGTAAACATTCATTCGCACTGAACAATAATCCCTGAAAACAATTTGATAAGTCTCTCAAGTTGAAGATATAATGAAACTTCATGGCTGTTGGTAAGAAGACTTGGGCACAACGATGGTGAAGTTGAAGAGAAGCTTGGACAATGTTGTTGCATAAGGATGTAATACAAGTCGGAAACCTGAAAAAATATTACAAATATATTAGATAAATAGATAGATCAACTAAAATATTGTCAATCAGTAGGTATCATTTACATACCTGTGTTCCACATTTGCCAGATGCTGGGAGAGTATGGAAGCATAGATGGTAGTCAAAGAATCAGCATTTGGAAAGCTGACAGCAAAGACAGAAAAGTGTCTCTGTAACCTTGGATTAATAGTAAAGGATCCAGCAGTCGGGTTCATGCAACTTACATACTGACAATTATGAATATCTTTCAAGGTCAGTTTCGTCCTATCATACCAATGTCCATAATCTAGATGCTGTCTAATCAAGGTATGAGGTTGAACTGTTCCATAAGTATCCACCTCTGGCATGTTCATATCATCAATGAAGTATACTAGAGTTTTATTACCAGGTGGTCCATAATTCCTTCCAGCCTTCTTCTCCAGTGGCTTCTCCAGTATTTTTTGAAGCATTTCAGATGATGTGTAGAAATTGAAAGGTACATTCGCGATTGCGTAGTTTTCTGAGAGCTGAAGCAGTTTCTCTGAAACCAAAACCGTTTTCCCGCAACCTGCTGTACCAACCAACATCACAGGATGCTTTTCAGCCATGAGGAGATCCAGAAAGTATCTGATCCTGATGGACTCGGCTGTGTAAACAAGAATTGCTTGTAGTGGAATGTCTGGGTCCAATTCGAACTTTGGAAGACGTTGGGTCCAGGGCACAAAGGTTTTTGTTTCAGGATCAATGTAGTAGTCAAATACTGTTCCTTGAGCAGGAAATTTGACTTGCTTGAATTCGTTAACCCACCTGAAAACGGAAGAATTATATTATCTCTATAGATTTTTCCAAATGAATTTTCAACTCACCATTTGGTAAACTCAATCCTATAATCCACTGTCTGATCCTGGAACATAGACGATCCGAAAGCCCAGACAGCTGCAAATACAAAATACAATTCATAGTCATCCTTTGTGAAATCATTTGCTGTCAATTCATCTGTCAATAGGCAATTCAGAAGATGACAGAGCATTTCTACGTGAGCCATGTCGGCGATAGGTGTAATCTTTTTGAACCTTGTTCTAAGAGTCTCCAAACACTGAGGGATGTATTTATCAAACAAAATCACCAGGTTCGATTTCTCATGCGACAAGGTTCTTCTTTCAATCCAGCTAGTGACATAAGGATTCCAGCCTAGATCCTGAGGATTAATGTAGAGGATTCCAGCTCTGGAAACAGTAGCAGGGGTAGCAGTTCTGAGATTCGATATTTCAAAGATTAATCTCATTACTGGAGTCAAAGCTATTCTTTCGTTGCTAGCTAGAGTCAAGACTTTGTTGTCATCCATAACTGTATTGAGCGACTCAATCCACATTGGATCGATATCTCCATCAAGTATGATCCATTTAGGATTCTCACCTCCCAGATTGGCCTGCTCTCTCATTATCACAGAAAACAAACCATCCTTCCATTCACGAGTGGCTGGATTAATAATTCCAAACAGTTCGTCATTGGTTACAGCTTTAGGGTTCAGGTCGTTGTATATCGGCTTTCTTTTGATGTTCTGATAAGTCCTGAAGAGGGTGTTCCAAACTTGAGTTTTACCTAAAATTAATTAATTCCTTTTACAAACTGTTTACGCTTTCAAAACCAAAATTGGAAATGCAGTTCTTACCACATCCTGCCAAGCCAACAATAAAGACTGAATGTCTGACTTCCAACAACTCTTCCAGCTGAACCACTTTCAATATGAAACCATCTTCAGGCTGTAGAAGTAAATCTGCAGCAGCTTGCTTCACAGTCTTTTCAAAATCAACGTCTCTCTTCCTGGGTACATCCAAAGCTGGAAACAAATCAGCTATCAGTCCCATAAATACAGGCAAGTCATCTGACACAACTTTAGGTATATTAAAGTCCCTCAGTGCTCTCATCAGCACTTCTTCTTCTGGTCTTCCAGGATCCCCTCTCTTCAAACTTCCAGCTACCACCAAAACTGACTTGATAGCTCTCAACCCCCAGTCATAATGATCTTGTTTTGAAAGCAGTTCTTTGCACAATGTGTAAAGAGTTATAAACTTCCTAGCTAGGATCTTGGCTTCCTGAAAACCTTCAGCTACCAACATGATCTCGCAAATCAATTCAAAATCTGGAACAACCATCGCACAAGGTCGGAAAAGAGCTTTCAAATTTTCTGGTAACTCTGTCCTTCCAGCGTAACCTGGATTCATAGTAATAAATATACCAACTGAAGAGACCAATGCTATTATTTCTCCCATGAAGTTGAACTTTGTCTTCTTGTCTCTGATTGCATCTTGAACGGATTTTACTTGAACTGCTACGACAGATAAGACCTCTACTGATATTCTGTTGAACTCATCGAAACAACCCCAAGCTCCTGTTTGGGCAAGGCCTTTGTAGATATTTCCACAAGATTTGTAATCCATTTGCTCTGAACAGTTGAAGACGTAGACCATGATTCCTAATGCTCGGCCCAAATCTTTCGTAGTTTCCGTTTTGCCCGTCCCAGCTGGTCCTGCTGGTCCACCTCCCATTACAAGATGAAGAGATTGTGTTAGAGTGATGTAGCACCTGTCTGTCAGGGGTGTTATGACCAATCTGCGTGCAATTTCAAATGAGAATAGAAATTTTGTTTTGCATATTATTAATTTTTCTATAATACTCCTAATTCGGAATAAAAATGGATACCAACCTGGGTGTATTTCCCAAATACTCGTGGGAATACTTGAACTGGGCATCACAAATATTGGCAAAACAGTCCTTTTCTTTTTCATCCCATCTATGTCGAAGCTGACTTTGCCACTGAAAAGCTTGAGCAGTTTCTACCTTGGCTTGTACCAATTTTGCCACAACATCTCTCGAGTGAACGTCAATTGTGCAAATAGTCATGATCTTCTGACGATTCTGCTTACTTAATTCGCCAAGAAGTAAGGAAATGAGGATACTTAGTTGGGAAATCTGCTTTTTTAGATAATCCTTTATAGCATTGTCGTACCCTTCCTCAAATCTTCCAAAAGCAACGGTCACTTCTGTGGTCCACCAAATTTGAGTGCCACACAATGATACTTGAGCTGGATAATCAAAAAGCCACTGCTCACGAGGTTTCTCTTCATATAAGACTACTGCATCACTGAAATAATGACGAATTGAGACCCTCATTGCCATTTGAAGTTTGTTCAGCCAGACTTCCACTGCTCCATCACAGACCATTTCGAAATTTGTGAATTCGACGTATTCTCCATCCTTTGCATACATTCCTATAAATTTTAGAGATTTACTTACAATTTTAGAGATTTACTTTCCAATAATATTACATAATTATAATAATCTTACTAATTCCGTTCGTTCATTAATAATTTTAAATTCGATATACCTGATTAATTTTAACCATGCAAATATAGATAGTATAGTAATTACATTTTTATAGTCATTTAACTCCAAATTGGCTTAAAAATAATTTTATCCATAAAATATATTGTTAAATCCTTTAAAATATTAAACTTCTTCTAATACTTAGAAATTCCTGAAATTTTATCAAAATTTGATGCAGTTAAATGTACTTGATCTTTTTTTGCATTTTATTATTATTATTATTATTATTATTATTATTATTATTATTATTATTTGTTTTCCGTGTACTGTTTCTACTGTAATATTCATACAGAAAATAACGGAAATAAATGTTACTTAACGATATGAGATGTTTTGCTACTTTTTTAATTCCTCCCATTACATAATGATTCATATCCAAAAATAAGATACTTTGTGTACTTTTTTTTGTAAGCTCAATCATCTCGTTTCGTTAAAGTTTCTGCTTTATTAATCTTTTTAATTAATTCGCAAGATGATTAAAAAGACTGATTAGCATAAACTTGTCATGTACTCTAGTCAATACAGTAATTTGATGAATCAACATTTAAATATCACGTGTTTCTTTCAAATATCTGCGAGCCGTACTGAAAAGGAAATAATAACACATGCGTCTGGAATAACAATTTCTGAAAATCTTGAATTTATCATATTTTAGTTCGAACTTTAAAAATTGTTAAAGAGAAGATTCTAAGAAAAGTTATTCAATTTTGTAGCTGTTTTTTTAGGGATTTCCCCGTCTTATAGATGAGTATATAGCTAAGAGATAATTTCCTTATGTCATATGTTGTTTTCTACATATACACGTATAATTTTAATTCACGATTTTATCATCATAAAGTGATGTAAGGTGACCTCTAGTGAACACCGTTATAAATAATTAGTAATTACTCTTGTAGTAAAATCAAAAGCATTGATTTTTTCACTATTGATATAAAATGTATATAATTATTAAACAATAGATTATTCTCGTTTGCGTGTTTGTTAGATATTTTGTTTTAAACCTTTATTTTAATTAATAAATAAATTAATTAATTAATTTTATTTATTTTAATTAATGATAGGTTTTAACTTACCTACAATTCTTTTGTGTACACTCTCTTTAGTGTCAATGAATTTTAATCTAGCCATGGAATCAAAAAGTTTCGTCAAATGTTTAGCGACCACAGCAGGTTGGGTTCCGTTGGAAAGAATATCGAGCAAATCACTCGAGGAAACAAAATAAAATCTCGGAAAGGCAAGTCGTTTCGTTTCCAGATATTCCGCTAATGCTTTCTCACACAGGACCAATTCCTTTTGTAAAATATCGAGAGCACTGGCTAAACCTTCGCGATTTGTAGCTTTAACAACATTGGGTGTTTTTGACATGTCTTCTGTCATTGCTTTAAATTCTTTATCTATTCTATCAAATCGTTCTGCATCGATTGGAAGCTGTTTTCTTATATCTTCAGAAGACATAAAAATGCTCTCTAAATGCATCCAAGTTCGCTGAACTTCAAACCAAACTGTTGTCACTTGATCGGCAACGCTTAACTTCTTTTGCCATGTTGAGACTTCCTCCAAGAAGTGGGCTATAAATTTTGAAGTGATCAGATTCTGAAGTTGAACCTGAATCAGAAAAAGAATGCTTTATTTGATATAGAAATTAAAACCGAGCCATTTTTATAGTTTAATAAATAGAAAATTGCAATCATTATACATAATTTCTAAAACAGCTAGGAATGAAGAGAAGTCGGAACTAGTAAATTTATTTAAGTTCAGTTTCGGCTACGATTTTATTTGTAAATGTTGAATGTTAAATTTATCTCATTTTAACGATAATAACACCATTTATTTGCTAATTATCGTCGTCTACCAAGAATAGTTTGCACAATAAATGATGAAATAAAAAAGGCCAACAAAAGTTTTTTAAAATATCAGTTTGCGTGTCCATCCATTCATTATGAAGAGAGGGGAGGAAATTATGATGGTTATTATCAAATTCTCTGAATGATTAACATACGGAGTTCAGAGATCAGTAGTATATAAAACTAAGTTTCACATCAAGGAGCATCTCAGTTGAACCTGAAGTGTCATAAAGTCGTCAAAATGTCTCCCATTTTTGTTATTTTATTTATTATGACGGTTGCTTCAGCCCGTGAGTTTTAATTTGGATTATAATATAATATTGAATTGTATTAAACATACCCTCTTAATCTGAATCAGCGATTAATTAATTAATCATCGACTTAACCACTGATTCCGCTGATTTATCAGCGTATTATATACGTTAATTGGAATCAGTCTTATAATTATCGCTAATTTAGATTTAGAGAGTAATAAAACAAATATTTCAAAATAAAAGAAAGTTATTATTATTGAAACTACCAGAAAGTATTTTGCACAATTATAGAATTTGAAAGTCCACCTTCGGGTCCACCAAGCCAGGATTGTGGACCCAATGAATTTTTTAACACCTGTGGAAGTTCCTGCTCAAAAACATGCAGTGACCAAAGGGAAGCACGTGCATGTATTATGGTAAGCTTCGTTTTGTTATTTTAATCTCAGTTGTTATAATAAAATTCTTAAAAGTGACAATTACTAACTATGTAACATTATGATTTTTAGAGTTGCGTTGCTAAATGTGATTGTATGCCAGGATACGTAAGACACGAAACTTCAAACATGTGTGTTCTACCAGAAGAGTGTTGAGGCCTAATTTGAGAATTAAAATTAAATGATACAATATTTCAACAGAAGTTTTTTAAGATTTGGTCTCAATACATATGTATTTTATTCTATACAAATATAATGACTGTTAATGCGTCAAATAAAGGTTTTCAACTTTGAAATAATTTTAAATCTTTTGAAATCCTTTATAGTGTGTTGAAATCCCTTGAAATCCCTTAATCCTCATAGACAAATTAAAATAAAAAATAAGATTTTATTTTACACCAAAGACGATCGTTGGAAGGAAATTTTTTTATTGTAACATATGAATTAATCATAAAAATATTTCGACCCCCCCACCCAACATGAATTCTTGCGCACGGCCCTGCAATGCACTCTCCATATTTTTACATCGTTTTCTTTTGTTATTGATAGATTGAATAAGTTTCCTTATTATTATCCAAAACAAGTATTTATGAAAATATGATTAAATTAACAAGGAAGTGAACATTTCTCCTCTTTTCCTTTAAAACTTCGGATGAGCGGATATATAAAAGGCGCCTTATTTAAGAATTTTTAAATTGTGGCTTAATCTTTTAATAGTAATTATTAAAATGTCTCCGATATTTATTTTATTACTGATCGTAACAGTCGCAGTCGTATCCGCAGGTAAATATTTTTCTCAATAATATTTTAGAATATATCATGTTCTGCTTTTTACATTCTCATCAGAGAAGGTATTAGATTTGTGTAAAATTTGACCCCCCCAGTTTTTGTCAAATGTCGACGTTTTGGGACCCCCTGAACCCGAAAAAACATGTTTTTACGAATGTGTCTGTCTGTCTGTCTGTGTGTCTGTAGATTTTTAGTTTGTGAGCACGATAACTTTCGAAAGAATTGACCGATTGGATTGTCCTTTGGTATACTATTTTTGTGTCCTAAAATGAAGGTCAAGTTCGTTGGCCAGCCATTTTGGATAAAAATTCAAAAAGTGGGAGGATTTTGAAAAATTTTGAAACCACTTTTTTTTTTAATCTAAAAATTCTAATGACGCACGTTCGTAGTACTCAAAAAGTTGAACAATTTTTCTTAATGACTTTTTTGGATAAAAAAAAATTGAAAGACTTATAACATTTTGAAAATCCAAAAAAATGAAAGAAAACATAAATTAGAAGCCAAACAACGCACGATATGAAAAAAAGTCTAAAGATGAAAAATGTTTCTTTTTTAACGCCCTATAGGATCCGCATAATAACTTTTTGAATTTCCTTAAAAAATCGAAAATTCAAATTTTGAGCCAAAAAATGCGAGATGCAGAGAAAATGATAAGAAACATAATTATTCGCTTTAAAAAGATCTACAAGTTCTCCTTTGGCCATTTTTCAATAGGATGAGTAGTTTTCGTTTTAATCGTGAAAAATATTGTTAAACAGAGCCGAGCGCGGAGCGCGAGCTTTAAATCAAATATCGAGCGCGAAGCGCGAGTGCCCTGATGAGAATGTGCTCCTTAAGGTCGATAGAACCTTAAGTAAATTAGTTAAATTTTGCATTCAAAGTTGTAATTTAATTTAATTTAATTTAATTAAATTTTTAAAAATATAAATTACAAATATAAAAAATAAATTAAAATATAAAAATATAAATTATGTAATTTAATTAAATTAAAAAAAAACATATATCTTTAAGCGTCCTGTAAAGCGCAAGCTTCACTAAGGGCATAAGCGCGCGAAGCGCGCGATGAGAATGTGCCCGCGAAGCGGGCAGATTTTTTCTCTTAAATTCGAAATAACTTATTTGTTTATTGTTATCAAACAAGCATTAATTAACGAAATAAATCTCTATCATATGACCTGTCCATACACGCATTGAAAAATTATCATACAAATTTTTGGACAACATTGGTTGTTGTTAATGTGGTAATTATCTAAGGTTCATTATTTTTATGATCTTAGATGAGAAACGTTGTGGAAAACATGAAGAATGGTCAAATTGTGGATCATTATGTCAACCTACATGCAAGAGACCAAAACCTGGCCTATGCCCTCTGGTAAGCAGTTTATATCTCAGGGTTTATACCCAATAACCAGATGAACGTATTTTTAAAATCCAATTTACATTTCTAGCCTGATCTTGTTTATTTCGTTTTTTTTTGTATCAATAGATTTGCATCCCAGGCTGTGTGTGCAAGAAAGGATACATATTGTCAGATAGAAGAGATAATGGCGGAAAATGTGTGAACCGCCACCGTTGCTTGTATTAATCTAACCGCATCCAAAGAATAATAAAAACTGTTTTGAATGTTTAAATAAAATCATATGGCTTTTTACAATCTTTTCTAAATTGACCTACAAAACCTTAAACTTATGTACATCATTGACGTAGTAATAGATAATATTTTCCCAAGTTATTTATTTACGCTATAAGGAAAAAAACAGAAAAATGTGCGCATTGAACTAAATGGTGTTATAGCTGCATTCGTAAGTTGCATAAACAATCAAACAGTTGTATAAAAAGCACATGCAATTCGAAAACACAGTTCAATTGATTGTTTGAGCGAATTTAAAAGAACATCTAAAATGTCTCCAATCGCTTTTATTTTACTGTTCGGTTTAGTTGTATCTGCGCGTAAGTACAAGTAATATTTTAGGAATTTAAACTTTATCTTTAATGAATGTAATCGACCATTTAATTTTGAATTCTGGTATCATCGAATTATTTCTTGAAAAATAAATAAACATTCTTGAATTTCAACCTAATCTCAGATGCTGCTATACTTTGTGTGCCGAATTCCACACCGGCCAGATGTGCAAATCCTTGTCCAAAAACGTGCGCTAATTATAAAGATTGGAAAGTTCATCCATGTCCTGCCGTAAGTTCGTAGAAAGTATATATTTATATGATTATATGTTGTTTAAATGTCACATATAATTATATAATTCGTATTAGTATTCTTACTAATTAAAGCTTACAATGTTTATACATTATTTTGCAAAGTCGTGTTCTTTCATTTAACAGATATGCAGAATCGGCTGTAATTGCAACGCAGGATTCGTGAAAGATGAAAAAAATTCTAATGCTTGTGTTTTACCCAAAGATTGCACAAAATAACACATTTTTTGTAAACTGAGTTCCTTTAGGGGAAAGAAAGTTATAAATATCTATCTAAGAGCTTTTTATTTGTTTATATTTAATAAAATATCATACAAAATTTAATAATCTGAAAAAATTCCCGACCCCTTCCTATATCCGAGAACAACAAATCGTTGGTATAAAATTGCATTACACTTGGAAAAGCGTGTTAGTTGAGTTCACTATTTGTGAAGTAAGTTTCGAAAATGTTTGTCATTTGTGTTATATTGTTATCAGTAGCGACCATTTTATCAGGTAATTGAAGTATTAGCGCGTTTTTATAATGACCTGTTTTTTAATAACCTATTCCTTAATTTTGGTACTTTATTATTACTAATTGCTCATTTTTTTTATTATACTCGTTGATGATTTGAATAAACTTTTAAGAAATATTAATGATTACTGTCCAAAAAATAGGATCGCCAATTAAAAATGATCCACTAAAACAAAATTGCAAAGGACCAAATGAAATAAGAGTTAAATGTGGAGTATTTTGTCCAGCTACCTGTAGCGGAGCTGAAAAGGCACAACAATGCCTTGCTGTAAGTTTAAAATTTAATAAGTTTATCATTTTTAATTTCATATTTAAAAATATGGTATTTATTTTTTTACAGGCTTGTGTGCCTAATGTTTGCGAATGTCTTCCAGGATATTTGAGGGATGATAAAACTCGCAAATGTGTTTTACCCTGTGACTGTCCAAAAATCGAGACAAATGAATGACAATTTTCCAAGGCGTTTCTATTTTTTCTCTTCGTGATGAATTGCAAAATAATGTAGTACATTTAAGATGTGATATAATAAAAAATACATAGAAAATGAAATTTTTTGCACATGCAGATTTTATTTTTTATTATCCTTATTGTCTTTGAGTGACGAAAAAAACAACAAAGGAATTTTACTTTTATCTTTCATGTTGTCATACCTAACAATATGAGGAAAAAATTGAAAATGTTAATGACAGTGAAAAAGTGTAAACATTCGGGGTATAAAAGGTCGCATGCACTTTAGAAGACATATCAGTTGAATTTCTGTTCTAAAACTTAAAAAAAAAAATAACACTAAAATGTCTCCAATTTTTATTGTTTTATTGATCTGCGCAACTGCATTAGCGGGTAAGTTATATATTCGATACCTATTTCATATTTTAATAATGCTTGGTATTTACTTTAAGAGAATATTTATTATAAAATTTATTTTGTAGCAAATCCACCATGTCCACCACATGCTATATGGACCCCGACTAGGTGTACAGATGTTTGTCAGAAAACGTGTTCTAATTATCAAATGAATCCACCTCCCAAGTGCGTCAAAGTAAGTTTTTGAAAAACGGTATATCTAACGTCAAAATGTATTTTAATCATGTGTTTTACATTAATCTATTTTTTTATTCAACAGTTGTGCTCACGAGGCTGCAGATGCAGGAATGACTTGGGATACATAAGAGATGACAAAAATAATGGAAAATGTGTCTTGCCTAAAAATTGTAAAAAATAACTCCTCATCAGTTAAACTAAAATCAACATTATATCAATTGGAATAAAAATTAAAATGTATTATTTTCCATAAATGTATTGGCGGTCATGCATCATGAATAAAGAATACCTTTATATACTCCTAGCATTTGTCTGTACTTTTTTAATTACACATCCATTATTAGATTTATCAGTAAAATTCATTTAAATAATGCGATTATATAATTATATAGAGAGATTTTTTTAGATTTTGGGTGCATCATATTTTTTATAGTTCTTACGATTGTGCAGAATTTTGTTCATCACAATTTTTCATCAATTCTATGAAAATGATCTGTATGAAATTTAATACAATGTATATGCAAATGACTTCATACATATTTTAATGCATATACACTTTCTACACTGAGTAAAAAAATAATCATTTAATATTATTGTGAATATTAATCTTACTGAATATTAAAAATCTTCATTTAAATATTTTTCATCCTTTAAAATAAAAAATGTTCTCTTAGAAGAAGAGGAAAAATTTTAAGTAATAATAATAAAAAATAATAAATAATAATAATAATAATAAATTTGAGTTATTATTATTTTATATATTATAGAATAATTTTGAGTAATTTTAAAAGATCTAACGAAACATACTTTAAGGAATTTTAAGTAATTTTCAGGAATATTATGTGATTTTACGAAATTTAAGGAAGTAAGGAAAGGAATTAGAAGGAATTTAAAGGAAAAGGAATTTCATTAGGCTTTGTAAGGTGTTAAAGGAATTTTAATGAATTTTATGAAACTTATTGAGATTTCTGACAAGGAATTACAAGTTTTTAAATTTCAAAAATGTGAAAAAATGAAAAATTAATCGCACGCTGAGTACGCGTATCACAGTTACTACAGTGTTGAATGATCACACGCTTTTATTTTTATTCCCACTCCGCCTATTCTAAGCAAACACTGCGATATGCGGGATTCACATAAAGTTTATCCTTAACGGTTCTTTCTTCACATCGAATATAAATAGAAAAACAACTTAATATTCAAAAGTTAACAAGATCAGATAGGTATATATAAGCCGTACTGTTTTACTTAATATATCAGTCCATCTTAGAACTTCAAAGAGTTAAGTACTACAATGTCCCCCATTTTTATTATTTTACTCATCGTAGGAGTTGCATCTGCACGTAAGTATTCTTTTACTATCATGAAAAATAGTTTTTGAAATATGAACTGAGATAATTTACATTACAAAATGTGTAATTATCATTCTCTTTATAGTTCCTGGAAATCGCCCTGAACCAATTCGAGATTGTGGACCATTCGCAGTTTGGTCAACATGCGCATCACTTTGTCCTGCTACATGCGATAAAACTGTTGAAATCGTTTGTCCAGCAGTAAGTGTAATAATACTAAAAATTAATGATTTTATGAAAAATTGTTATATTTGTTTTCTTTTAGGTATGTGTACGTGGCTGCAAATGTATCGAAGGCCGTATAAGAAAATCAAGAAATAGTATAGAATGTGTTTTACCTAAAGAATGTGGTAAACATTAAACAATACAACAAAAAAGCTTCAATTTAGTTATTTACAATAACTGAATTATAGAAAAATATAGCATTACATCGAAACTGTATTTTATATTTATAAATAAATATTTTGCCAATTTCTATCTGAATATTGTTCTGTAATTTTGCATTACCCATCCAAAATGTAGAGAACTAGAGAATTACAAATAATAATACATCATTCTTCAGAATCTATATAAGATTTCTATATTTAGAATAATGCAACAAGCTAAACTATATTATTTGGAAGTGTAGTTTTCATAAAAAGGGCTTTTTGAATTCCAAGATCTCAGTGGAAACTAAAACTTTAAAGAAACGACTTTTCTAAAATTTAGACTACTTTTGTTCATCTAAAAATAAAGTGGTTTTCGTGCTTTTTTACGAAAAGGTGTACAAACTTTAGTTATTAAATTGAAAAAATTCCAGAAATGACACATTTTCCTGCTTATCAATCTTTTGAACAAATACTGATAACACATATTGAATAACGAATGATTAAAATTGAAATTATCCTTGTTGTATTTTTATACTTGAGGAAAATTTGCGACAAAACCTTAATTACACAAAAATTTAAATAAAACGCTTCTTGAATACAGATCCATTGCAGTTGGGTGTAAAACAACTTACAAGAACTACAATGTCTCCCATTTTTTTTTTATTATTGATAGTCGTGGTTGCGTCAGCGAGTAAGTAAATTAATTATTCTTATTTCCAATTCTCTTTCATCGAAAGTTAATTTTTTAACGACTCCTAAGAAAGTTAATTCGATATATTTTTATGATAGAAAATTATTATTTTAAATTCTCCTATAGCTCCACCAATTCCTCCACCACTTAAAGATTGTGGACCACATGGAGTTTTCAAGGATTGTACATCTTTCTGTTCACCTTATTGTAATGGCAAAAAAACTAGAGCCCCTTTGTGCCCTGCAGTAAGTTATTTGAAAAAACTTATTTAAAATTTCTAGTCTTGTACGTTTTCACCATTTTTAGTCACGTTTTACATTGATTTATTTAATCTCAACAGGTATGTTTACCAGGTTGCTTGTGTGATCCAGGATTCATAAAGGAAAGTAGAAATGGTAAATGTATTTCGCCTGCAGATTGTAAAAAATAAATCAATCCAAAATGATTGCCCCATAAAAAATTAATACATAATTATGAATTCATGTATTAAATTTTTCTATAAATAAATAAAGTATTTTACAGTTTGTTCCTCAAAAGATATCTACAATTATTTTTTACCCATCCAGGAAGATTTGAGCTAATCAAAGTTTTGTTTTGAAAATTTTTTAAATACATAGATATGAGAAATATAAAATCCAGGTCTTCATACGAATCAAAAAACAAAAAATTCAGTTTAAGAGGGCATTTAGTCGGTTATTGTAACGACACAAATTACTGAGCGAGCAGATAATTATATTTCCCTAGGATTATTTTTACAGTAATTACAATATCTTAACGAAATCTTGGGAAATAATAGGGAATATATTGGGACATGTATATCTGGTGTTTAAATCCAAATAAAGGAATATTGAGAAATTTTGAAACATTTTTGTTTTAATAATTGAATTAAGCAAATATTAATGGAAGAATTACTTCCTTATTATTTTTCAAAAGCAAATATTCCCCTGATAAAAGTGAACAAGAAAAATTTGACTTTCATGATATAAAAATAAAAAATGCATTTAAAAAGAGGTTCATTTCACGCATGGTATTTTAGTTGAACTTGTAGCTTTAAAGAATCATTAGAATGTTTCGTGTCCTTTTTCTCTTTCTGATTGTTGCGGCCGTATCAGCGGGTAAGACTATACACAATACATTATACACATAATAAATTACTATTTCTTCTCAAAAATAATTTCACTATACATAGTATAATAATTTTAATTCCGTTACTTCGTGATTAATAATACTAGGGTTTATATTTTTATTCTGAAATATGTGATTTGTTCTTAGTTCCAAAATGCGGAATAAATAAAGTATGGAATGAATGTGCATCTCCATGTGATCGTACATGTGAGAATCGTCTAGCTCAAAACCCTGGCGGGCCCATTTGCAAGAAAGTACGTTTAAATATTCAATTTCTACAGTTCTCGATATACGTGTCTTTTATAGGTATTAAATGCTATTGAATTTTTTTATTTTAACAGACGTGCGAAAGAAGATGTGATTGCAAATATGGATACATATTAAAAACCAAATATAATCTATGTGTGAAACCTGGAGACTGCGGCATAATAATCGATCCAATTCGACCTCCGACAACTAGATAAATTTCTGGAAATGTTATTTAAAAACTTACTGCGTTGTATGAACTTAATATGCTTATATAAATTTTTGTAATTATTCAAAAAAAGCAATATTAAAAGAGCCATTAATTATTCATAAATGTATGACACGTTTATCACACAATTACGTAATTCTATGGATTCCCCAATTTCATAATGTTATTACGCTAAATATCGTGTCTTCATGTTCTTTCAGTTTTCACAGTAACACATCATTATCGCTCAAACACATGCAAGTATTTAAAAACAGTACTTTTCAACAGTTATTATTAATCATTTACTGATATGTTTACAGATAATTGCGTGAGAAGATAGTTTACTTAGTGTTACAATTGTTTTCATTCTTAGGAATATATCACGACTAGAGATTGTTGAATAATATAAAACCTCCTTTTTACAATTAATTGTGACATTTGGAATTTCCATTTTGAACAGTGAATCCAATCTTACAATTAGTTGAGTAAAGCCAAGTTAAGTTCCGATCGCGAAAAGTATTGTAAGTCTCGACATAATAGTTAATCATCTTAGAAGTTTTAGACTTCTTAGATTACATGATTTTTTGCTCCTCGTTTTTCAACGCCAAAATGTCAATAAAGTTTTTTATCCTCTTCGTACTTGCTGCAGTTGCAGTATTGACAAGTAATTACATATAATAATCTTAATAATTTCGTTCGTTTCCAGCATTATAATAATATAATTGCTGGATATTTTTTACAATATATTACAATAATATATTCTTTTACAGGTGGACAACAGTTAAAGATATTCCGAAATGCATGCAACAAATCCAATGAAGAGTTTGTTACTTGTGGAACAGCCTGCCCTATCACGTGCGCTAATCAAAATTCACCACCAAATATTTGCATACTTGTGAGTTTCAATTTGAAATCTAATTTTCATTTTTAATGTAAATTTTCAATTAAAATTTTTCAAAAAGTGCAATCCAAAATGCCAAATTATAAAAAACATATCATTGCATTTAGTTATAATTTAGTAACATCAATTTCCTTTTTTTTTGTACAGATTTGCTACATTGGCTGCCAGTGCATAGATGGTTATATCAAAAATAATTTTAATAATTGCGTTCTGCCAAAGGATTGTTAATTTTTACAAACTTTTTTTATAAAAATATAGAATGATGCAAAAAATATGAAAAGTTCAATTATTTTATCATTTTTTTGGTCATTTTTTGTAATTTTCCTTTTCCTTTTAGTTATTTTCCTTTCAATATTTGTCTTTATTAACCATATAATATTCGCGATAATGCAATATTTGATCACAGGTTCTTAACTGAATTATTTCTTTATTTTTGTAAAAAATTTACGACCTGAAAAGTATTAAAGTTAAAAAAATTACCTGATTTTCTTCCAAAGTTTCAATGAGTTCTTCACTAGCCCTGAGTAATATGGCTCCTGTTCTTGTATGAGTTTCTCTCTCAAATTCCATTCCTGACCAAGTTACGTTGAGTTCCCTCAAATATTTTTCCATTGACATTTCCTTTACTGCCTTGTCCACAATATTCTTCACTTCTTCTTCACACTCGTGTAAATTTAACTCCAGTAAATCCGCTAAAGTTGTTGATTCATCCATTACGAATTGCACCTAATTCATTCAATTATTTAACATATACAGAAAACAAGAACATTCATGAAAAATGCTGTGCTCTGAATATAAAATTTGATCAAAAGCTACTAAAGGGTGTTTACTAGTAAAATGAGAATGCTGTGAATTTTCTTAAAAATAATTTATTAAAAAATTATTCAATTCATACAATGAATTAATAATATAATGAATACAATGAGTACAATGAATACAATGAAGTGAGTCAAAGTAATATTCGATGAAATTACATATGCTATCATGTAATCATCATCAATAAAATTTTAATAGCTGATATTATAAAACTATACGTGCTTTATGAAATACTATCTGTGCTGATGAATAAAGTCATTGAGAAGACAACATTGATATAAAAATATCTACAATTAAAATATAGTAACATCGTGCGGTTATTTACAGTGAACTTACGGTCATTTCTGGAGTCATGTTGCCCAATTTCTGGAACATCGATAGCGTATTTACAGCAGTGCAGCTAAAACTAATGACTACATATATGTGGCCATTATAAACATTTACGCGACTTAGCTACTATTCTGCTTATTTAAAATAATTTAAATAATTAGAATGTCATGCGCGCACCTTTGTCAATTTCTGTTTATGATAATTTACAAAAATTTTATCTTCAAATATCTTAATCCTCAATAATTTCATTTTAGGCTCAAAAGTAATCCAATTATAAAAACTTTGATATAATCGCAACCTCTTTTTTATGATGAGATCGATATCAGACTTGGAATAAACTAATTATATTAAAATAATATATATAGTACATAATGATATATGATATATCCAATGAATATACGTTTTTAGTGAATAATTCAGGGGACATAGCGATGTTTTTTTAAATTCTTGGATACCTTAGTACTGTTCATCAGCTGTCTCCAATGTCTTTCTCTGATGGCAGGATTTTGTAGCTCACCTACAGCTCTTAGAGAAGTCAACATGTTCTTCACAGTAGATTCCAAGGACACAAAAGTATCCCATGGTCTCATTTCCTTATCCAAAGAAACTGAAAAATAGACATTATTAGGTGTCTAAAATAAAAATAAATTTCTGTTTCCACAAATTTTCTCGTCTATTACCTCTAATTTCTTTAGCAAACTTTTTGCACTCAATGTCCATGTTCTCCACATCTATCTTCCTCCAGGGAGTCGTCTTCCAACCTTCAATACTGCTTCTGACGATATTCACATAATCCCAGAGTTGCTTCAACATCTTCAATTCTCGTCTGCATTGTTTCAATTGCTTAAATTCTGGTACAGTAACTTCGAAGAGTGATGCTGATTCTTGAATATCTTTCATCTGACGTTCCAACATGCAAATTTCTTTGTCAGCTTCATCCAGTTGTTCGTAAGGATTCTCACAGTTGAATTTGAAAAAACCGTAACGTCGAAAAGCTTCACGATATTGGATTATGGTGGTATCAAAGGCTGATATACGTCCTCGAATTCTTGAGACTTCACCTACAACAATCACAGAGATTTAATACTTGAATCAAACCGAACTTTAAGGGTGTTGGATCCAAGTTCTACCCTCGAATCTTAAAAATAAATTAATTAATCTTATAAATTCACTCATTAAATATTTGTAAAGCTGTTTGAAAACTTTAAAACTTTTAAAATTCGTTAAATTCCATAAAATTATTTTTAAACCTCTGGAAATCTTTTAAAATCACTTCCAATCTTTGGATTGGATTCTCCGAAGACTTTAAGATAAGTATATCTATATCGAGCTGACCAGCTTGTAAAGGTGCAACTTGCTGCTTCACCATCTGGGCCAATTTCTTTGTATTAGCCCACTGCTCTGGTAATTCTTGCAGTAGGACATTCACTTCTTCGGGAATATCTTGATCATAAAATTTTAAAAGTTCTACTGTTTCCTCCAGGGGTAGGAACATCTCATCAGTAGTTGGTTGCCTTTCCTTCACTTGCATTAGATATCCCATTACACTAACCAGGCCTGCATAGTCACCTGGTTGTATCTGCTGCAGTAGTCCTTCATCCGCTAATCTAAAATTGAACATCAAAAACTAAGAAATTGAATCTGATATCAGCAAATCTTCTAGTAAAGTTAATTTACCTTATGAAGTTCCCAAGGTCTGCCAAGCTACTAGTAACCCTTTCAACCAAATGCTTCTTGAACATACTTGACCACTTGCAGACAGTATTGAGCAAAGACTGCTTAAAAGGACGCAAGTCCACCCTAAACCACCCACAAAAGACCTTAGCCGGTTCCATTTCCTCAATTTCAAGGTAAATCCCTTCATAAAGATCAATCTGCTCCCGAAAGTTTTCCATCTTAGGTGGACATTTCTCTGGAGATTTTGGATCCAAAGCTGCTATAATTTCCATCTCATCAAGAGTCAGCTGTCGACTATACTCCAGAAATTGTTGCATCACTATCTCTCTATCCTCCAACCACAAGTATGCATATCCTAATAGGAAAGAAGAAGAAAATCCAAAATGGCCTTAGTTAAGTTTATAAAAGACACCAGGCTATCCAACTAACACTGGGACCTGAGAATCAGATAATTTACAGGGAATTCTGAATCATGTAATTATCAGAGTCAGTGTTACTTGGATAATAATCAAAATACCTTCGAACACTCCACAGAACTCAGTGGCTTCATCAATTGCTTTATTCATCCCAACTAGTATCTCAGCTTTCATAGCCTTGATATCATCATCCTCTTCCAATTCATCAGCGTAACTTTTGCCAGCCTTAAGCCTTGGTACAAGAGTAGCCATTCCCATAATATCAGTCAATAATCCAGAAATCAATTGGTCCAAACCATCAGGATCATCCTGTTCCAGGGATGGAACGTAGTAAAGATCAGGTTCTCTAAGTTCCAAACAAGCCTCCAACAATGGTTCCTTTTGACCCACTGGATCCATATTTTCTACCATGTAACTTAGACTACAACCAACAGTTTTTCTAAGAGACTCTATTACCATATCATCAATAAATTGGACATACTCTTTCCAGGCTTCATTTTCTGTATCAGAAATCTCGAAGTATACTTGGTTCTCAGATAAAATCAAGTGAATCTGTTCAGCTGCTTTCTGTATTTCTTTATAACGCTTGGAGACTTTTTCTGTTCTTTCATCGAGAGATAAAAGAGATTCTTTTCGACGATCTTTTCTTTCAATTAAAGGGGTTTTCATCCAAGGTTCAAATATAGCGTTGATCTTTTCCACATTGATCTGACTTAACTTTACTCGCCTCCAGACATTTTCCACCAGGGAGCCTAATTCCGTTATGTAATCGCTGAGGCCTTCTGATTTCCAACATAACTCGTTCTCACCCCTTGATACGAGGGAATCGACTCTGGCGACCTCGAGCTCGATGAGTTTGAACTCAACTCTGCGGGATGTCTTGCGAATATTGTTATAGGAAGTCACTGTGCTTCCTAACAAGGTACGATAGTTTCTGAATGTTTCTGCTGTTTCTGCTACCTGAAATTGATGTAAATAAATATTTGACTTGCATTTTGCACCGAAAATTAAATTGCCTCGCTTTTGTGCCTTACTTGAATAAGAAGTTGACTCTGCTTCAAGTCAAAGGTAACATACCTCTAATGCCACTAGAGGAATTTCCATATGAGACATCTGTTTTAAATAATTAACTTCCTTCAAAATTGCAAGTAAATCAGGATCAAAATTCAAGTTTAAAACAGAAACTATATCTCTCGATAGCAAAGAACGACTCAATCCTTTGTCAACAAATCTTGGAACTATTTTGGCCCAATCATTAAAGAGAGCCTCCTCCTTATCACTTAACATTTTTGTAAGCCTCTCGTATCGTGCTATTATATTTTTGCCTTCTTCACTTTCTACTATCCTGTAAAATAGATTTTTTAGTGGACATTAATTTAGTGTTATTGATCAAACGAAAATTTAGAAGACATACGGATGTTGAAGAGATTTGAAAGCTTGAATTGGGTGATCGATTCGCTGTCTCAGCATGCTCGTAAATTGTAAACCAGCTGCCAGAGGAGGAAGGTTACTCATAGCTCCTTGGGATCCTCGATTAAATAGTACCTCAACCATCGTCAGCTCGTTGTTTAACAGTTCCAGGATACGAGAATAGCGATTCGTGAACTGCTTACAAATCATTGGACGCTCTAAAACTGTTCCGGCAATGTTTATTAACTGCAATGAAAGAATTCAAATTTGAGATTTTATAATTAAAAGTATGGGCGACTCTACACGAATTTCCGGACTAGGGTGTTTTCAAATTTCGAACTAGCGATTTTGTTAATCCGGAAAATCTGGATTCCAGTTTTTACCGATTTGAATGCAGGGTAGTGCCGCTCATGATTAAAACTGTATAATGATACATCATTCCACTCGGAAAAGTACCTTAAAAGCACTTTCTACATTGTGACAGTCGTCAAACGCTTGACAAAGAATAGATGCCAACTTGCTGTCTAAATCAGAAATGGAATCACTAAATTTTTCACAGTCCACTGCAAAGGTCTCATCATCTGGTTCCAAAACATCAGTAGACCTTGTCGTAAAAGAAGTAAAAAGTTGTTGAAACTCCTTAAAAACTCCAACAATCCTCGCACTAAGTGATCGACCCAAGATTCCACCAATTTCTATTTTTTCTAATTTCGAAAATTCCAAAACTGTGTCGAAAAGCCATTCTATGTTAGCTAATCGTTTGAGAAAAGTATCCAAACGTGTAAAAACTGCATTGGGATCAAAAGTCCAAGGTGGTGCTTCTGGTTTCATTCCGGGTGTCTGTTTCCGAAATTCAAATTGTCTTTTGAATTCTTCTAAAACATCTAAACCACCCCACAAAGAAAATTAGAGTTAATAATCCATAGAAATCTTGCTTACAAATGTTTATTAATATCTTGAAATACCTCGGCAGACTTGTACTCTTTGCAGAGCCTCATCAACATCACTTTGAAAAATTAGAGTTGGATCAAGAAATCTTCTAGCTTCCTGAATCAGCAAATTGCAAATTTCCCTCAGCATTATTATCACTTTTGAAGAATTTTGGTAATATTTTGTCTTCGCCCAAGCTAGGCCCACAGCATGAATAATAATCGCCATTATAGGTTTCGCTTCAGCAAAGTCTGTCTCTTCTATAGCTTTAAAAAATTTTGCCAAGGGAGACAAATATAATGCCAATTCCTTAGCTTCTGCCAAAGAAGATACGACGTTTTCAAAAAGGGTACGAAAGCATGGGAAATAGGCACTTTCAGTCTTTTCCAAAATTATTGCCATCTTCTTCACTCGTTCCTCTCGCAACTGGTCAAAAATATATCTGCAAAGTTATACTAATTATTTTCCTGAGATTGTGAGTGTCTAAAATTTAAAACTTATTTTTCAAAATAAATCCAAAGTTAGAGTAATCAACCCCTCGTTCGAACCTCAAGTTTGCTAATCTTTTCGTCCAAAATTCGATTTCAACATCAGGAGTAGGATTTTGTCCATTTTCAAAAGCAAAACTGGACTCGCGAGTAACGACATCATTGACCAGATAAGCCCATTTAATAACGACACCCTCTATTGAACTTTTGAGATAGAGATCGACCGCCTGTGGTCCTTCCGTGGTTACCAATCTTTCAACTTCTGACACTTTCTCGAGACCTGCTGGCATCGGGAGCACGGTTCTTCCATTCACCTGACCTTTGACCTGGCAATAAAATTGGAGAAACTATTTTTAATAGTTTTCTTTTTCTTTAAACTTGACCCTTTCAGCCTCGTGACGATCGTTAAGTTAGATCGTAAATTTCTTAAAATTTATATTTTACAATCCCTCGAATGAATGATATACCTGATAAAGAGTTCCTCTTAAGGAGTAAACGTGTCTGCTGATGTCTTCAACGGTCACTTCCGGCAGGTCTTTGTGGTTTTCCCGTTTGCTGAGAAGAGGAGAGAAAATATTGTCCAAAAGTGTGGCGAGCTCATCGACCACTCGGTGAGACAAGTCACCGGTGATGAGCATTGAAGAACAGCCATTTTGGTCGTTTGGTACTGGAGACAGCTTTACTTTGATTGTATAGATCCCTGAAAATTAAGGGAGCTTCTTTTGCTAACGAAACTATTGAAATAAATAATTGATAAAAATTCCTCACCCTTGGTCCTCTGGCATGGAATAGGAAATCCGCATGATGGTATCAGTTGAGCGTTTGGTGTAAGAACCACAAAAAGTGCCGCTGTAACCGGATTATCCAAAAAATTCAAAACACAATTCCGATGTTCTTCAGTCAACAATAAGCGTCCCCACTTTTCTGGCTTCAGTTTCAGTGATTTCTGCACTATTAATCCGATAAACTCCAATCGAACATCCGTTGGAGTATCCAGTCCGGCCATGTCTTTCACATTAAAGGCATTTTAATATATTATACAATTAATATTATATACAATTGGTAACATTCTACTAAAAAAAAAGATACAAAGTTATTTGATTTCAGTTTGAAATTAAAAAATTTCAGGCCCTTCAAATAAAATTGTTTCTATTCCAATGCGCATCTGATTACATGCATCGAATTAAATGTTTTTTTAAATTTTAAGACTTATTACTAATCTATTTATAAAATTACAGATTAAATTTCATATTTTTTATGGGTGAAATGACTTTTAAGTTAATCTAGAGTTAATTGACTTCTTATTTCTCAAATCGGAAAAACACATTTACCCTCCAAGAGATTTTACGACTTGAAGTGCCTGATTTACAATAGATCCAGTGATACATACTCGTACTGGGATAACAATTCACTTAACCACACAAAACTGACACTTGACTACCAAAAAAATGAACTATTTTTTAATTGTCAAACTTAGTGATAGAAAAATTCGCGAAACAAAAGCACCCGATAAGCGACCAGAAACATATGAGCTTTAGTATAAAAAAAAAGAATAACTACGAAGATTATTATTACTATATTATTAATAATAATAATAATAATAATCAATAATTTGGGTCAAAGCGGATAAAAATAGAGGAAGTGAATATTAAATTTGGAACATAGGACAAAAATTTAAACGTATTTTCGCAAAGAAATGCATTTGATCTAGAATTTACATAGAATTTTTGTATTGAATTTTTGTAGGCAATAAGGTCAAATAACCAGGCACAGAAAGCACGACCGTAAACTAAACTAGTCCTTCTGCAATTGGACGATCGTGTCCCTGAGTAAGTTTCCTTGCCAGTCATAATGTCACGAAATCCGCAGAATATTCTGCAAACAATTGGCGTTGCACGCGACCATACACTGCGTTGCAGCGACTGGTACTGTTTTACTTTTTGGCAAATGATCCTCAAACTTCAGAGGATCTTTCCCTTTTTTTTCCAACTCCATTTTTTGATATCACAGAGTTTACTTACCTATTTTTGGTTCCTGTGGTCTCATTTTTGAAAATTATATTATGTAATTATTATATGTATGTACAATTCACTCAGTTTATGTAAAAAATCTAAGATCGAAATTTTATGACAGCAAACATTATATAATTTTGTAAACTTGTTTGCTTTACAGAAGTGATGTTTCCGAACCACTGAAGTCTAGATTTACTGTCATAGAAGAAATAGTAAATGGATTTCAGGGGAATGAAAAATATAGGGTGCGTGTCAACCGGTTATACGAACAGTTCCTATTTGTTTGATGGTAGTGCCGAGCCACGAGGATCTAAAAATGCTCTGCTTTAAAAAATGTAAGTCACTTACATTTACAATATTACATAATATTTATAATGTTTATATTGTCTCCTATCTTCAGCTGAGTTTCCTGATTTCCTCTCTATTTTCAAGATTTAGTCCCTAAAGTCATACTATTTACCCTGCTTTAATTCCAATAGGAATTGTGAGGTTTGCATTTATTATTTTGTAGAGGTAAATATTTAGATTTTTATTTATGTTTCTCAATCCTTTTATTAATTTCTCGTTGATCAAAATTTCAAATTAAAACAACATGGTTGAAAATCCATTGTCTTGGAAGGAAAGACAAAGAACTCATAACGAGTCCCCTCGGATGATTAAATAATATTTTGATAAGACCGATACGCCGTCGGTCAATATTTGATGTGATATTCCCAGATGGTGGCCAACTTCCCTTGTCTCTTCAGTCGTCCTTTAATCCTCTCTACTCACTCTATCGTGCACAAAGCCTTGTACTTTTCATTTCGCTAAATTCACCCCTCCACATGGATAAGCATAAGATCGACAGGACTTGTCTTTCTTCTTTCATAATACATTATTCGGCCAGATTGCACAACCAGTGTTTTTCCTGTGTAAATTGCCAGTGCATACTGTCAATGTGGATTACTGAATGGTATTGTGGAAAGTAATTACTGTGGGGAAATCTGAAATCTCATCCCTGTCTTGGGAATAATGAAAAGCTCTTTTGATCGGAATTATCAGACATTCTCAGCACATTCGCAAGTATTGACAATGGTCGAGACAAAAAGTCAGGAGTTTTTTTTATCAGGAGACTAAAAAATCGGGAGATCTATAAAAATTATGTATCATTCACTGACAATTCGTCGGTGACATTTAAAATGTAAAAATTGACATTTACGTGTATTTGGAAAAAGTGAAAATCAAACAGTCGAAAAACCAAAAATTAAAGTGGAAGTGGAAAGTTACATAATCGCCCCCCCCCCCCCGGATATTATTTTTATCTTGTAAAATTTCTAAGGTTTCACTTTTGCAAAAAGTGCATTTTGAAATAAAATATTAAAATTTAAAATCCTAAATCAAATCCCCGAGGTTTTATAATAGTAAAATTTGGTGAGGGGTTGTGAAGGTCTGCTGGTTGGTGTGTAAAACGTTTCGTAGCATTTAGAGGGAATGACGATTGACGAATAGAGGAATTATTGATAGCCAAACTCTCTGGAGCCAAGCGGATATTTCACTTGAGAAGAATTCGAAAGTGAATAATGTGCTAGCACCTTCGAGAGTGATTTCTTATTTAGAGGCTTTTGAACTTCATGTCATTTTTCACCCCGTAACCGGCTCCACTGGTAAGCTCTCTTTGAAAGTTTTTCCACCACCTATCGCGAGAAGAATTCCCATTTCCCATTCGCACCAAAGTAAATGCGAAATGTGCTGTTGGCATGAAACTGTTTCAATTTTCTTCTCGAAAGACTTTCTTGACAACGGTCGAGTGCACTGCTTTCCTATCAATCATTGCAAAGAGAAATAAAAAATATGCATACCAGAAAATTCAGATCAGAATATTACCATACGGAAATTGTTTTCAGTGCGACTCAATCAGTTATCATTTTTATGGCAATTTTTAAGATTTTTTCCGTTTCGGATAAATAAGTTGTCGTAGGAACTCAACCAATGTTGACATCCCTTAAGATCGCACAAAGGCTTTTGATATTTCTTTCTTTGTTTGAACAATTCTTTAAAATGTATTAAATCTCTTGAAATATATTTAATTAAATCTTCTTCGAGAATTCCAGTTTATAAAAGCAATTTTTATGATATGATTATTTTACAGGCTAATATTAAATTATTGAAATTATTGAAGTGTGAGGTATTTATAAAGTATTTAAAAATTATCATGAGCATAAAGCATTCTAGTTATTTTAATTGGCGGAAGTACAGAAGAACTTTGCCAAAATACTACCTGGCAAAGCTAAACGCAGTTGCTTCGTGCGGTTTTCGGGCATTTTATGAGTTTAATTTAGAACCAGACGGTCCCGCACATCTGAATATTCTAGTTTTGGTTGCCCACGAAATTTAGGAGTCGCTTAGGCGACATGAATGCTGTCGGGAAATTCACCCGCTGATCTGGCAACAGCTGCGTTAGAGTCACAATTTAACCCTCAGTATGACTACAAGGTGCTTCCATTTGGAAATTTATGCAACATACACAAATTTCGTTTATCCTAATTCACTTATTTAATCAAAAGCAAAATCTAATATAAATTTTTCACAGGAAAAGCATATTTTGGAGCCTCTGGAAAACAAAGAGAAAGTACAAAAAATGAATCAATAAATGAATAAACCGTCGGTCGAATAACGATTGGTCGTTTGTTTTCTGCGTGGTGGTTCTCTATAATCGATTCGTCTCGCTTTCATGGACGCCTTGCAGAATCCCCTGCAGTAAATCCCTCGCGCAATTAATATTTGGCCCTCACGTCCGATCGGCGATTTCGGAAGCCTTTCGCGAGGGCAAAATGCCAAAGGGAATGAATCCTCCTTCAGAAATCATTTTTATCCACCTAATAAACTTAATTCCTGCTATTGGCTTTCACGGAAATGGGCTCGTCTCCGACCTTTTATCTCGCCAGGAAGTATAATCTTTTGATGACCACACATAAATCGGAAAAATAACGAATATTTTTTATTTTATTTTATTTTATTTTTTTCATAAAAGGTATATACATTAAATTATTTAATGGGTTTAAAAATGATTATTTAGATTAAATTACGAAGAAATTTTGCAATTTGTGCTGAAAGAACTTAATCCTCTACTCGAGGAAATTTCCTCCCCCAAATTCAGCTACTTTCCGTGGGTAATGCCCTTGGCAAGTGGAGTCTGGAAAATTTCCCAAGTTAAGTTGCAAACTCTACAATTTCTTCTCGTTCTCTCTAAGTCCCTCTTTTTAGAAGCTCTCAATAGGTTACCTAGGTCCTAGTAAGAGTTCTTCCCTTGCTCTTTTAGTCTCCCTCGCAAGCTCTCTGGATTTTCCTTCCAGCTTCAGGATACTTGAGTGGGAAGCAAAGAATGTGGATATTGAGAGCTGAAAATGTACGTAATCTCGGATCTTTTGTTGTATTCGTCACGAATAAGAAAGAGGAACACTTTTATGTATGTATGTATTTTAAAAGCCAAGTGATAATTTTACTTAGCTTTATTTTAAACAGGAATGTTTAAATTTTATAATTCACAAAGAATATTAAAATATTATACTCGCACTACAAAAAAGTTACAAAATTACATGATTCCAAATTAAAAGTAAACCATTTTAGGTCCTTCAAATAAACATTTAAAAAAATTTAAGCAAGTACATTTGATTACCAACTGTCATTTAGCGCTAGAAAACCAATCTGAATAAAATTCACAAAAAAAAGAATGAAAAGGTAAAAGAATCACTGCGAACGAAATGTATATGAATTTGAATGCGAACATTTTACGATGATTATGTATATGCTGGATTTTTCAATTTGGCTCTAAAGCAACAAAACTACCGATGAATTTAATCCAAACATAGATACATAGTATGACATTCCAATTTATTCAATCTGAAATAAATTGAACGAGCACCACATACCTTATCGAAATAGATACAAGTATTTTCAATGAAATTGAGAAATGATTGATCCACACAAAACTCATATCAACCCACGTCTACTACAAGTTATTTCCTGAAATAAATCAGGAATTGGAAAGTTTCGATGGGTAATAGCATTTTTCATAATGATAGGAGAATATAATTATTTTATTATATAGTAACTTTTTTTCGAGTAGAATTTCTTTGTTCAAGTCCTATTTTGTAAATACTTGAATTTTGCAATCCTGTTGCTCGAGGAGGGTGGATTTATTCTTTTGAAATATTCAGGATTGGGGAATACCTGCAATCTTGTCATCATTTCCTTCCTCCGGAGCCCCTTCTTCCTCATCTTCGAGAGAGGGACCACGAGATTCCATCATTGATCGAAGGAGTTTCTCGAATTCCTCGAGCTTGTCGTTATCTCCATTGTTCCTAACTGTGGGCATTGGCTCACCAACTTCCACACTCATTGTCCTTTCCATCACGATGAAACTGTCGATACTGCTTTCAGAATCCGACATCGTCTGGCAGTTCTGATTAAAAAATGAAAATATTTTGAGACAGTGTCAAGGGAGTGTATTTAATGCAAACAGACAATCACTACTAATTCTCAGCATGTTTAGGGTTTACAAAGATTTAATCATTCTACATATTTTGAATTCATTTTATAGCCTTATTCTAAAATCTTGGGGTGGAAATATTTGGGAATATTCCCTCATATTCCTAGTACATATTCCCGAATATTATTTTATATAATTTTTTTCCGTTTACGATATCTGGGTGAAAATAATTCTTTTTTTTCTCCTATCATATATAGCTTGAGCTTGAAATTCGAAACCCCTGAAACTTGAGGACTTTTTCAAGCCGACAAGCTTTAAAAATAAAAGTTTGCTACTATCCCTCATCGTTAGCGATTCTCTTTTCCGAACGCTATACATTTTCCCTTTTCCTTCTTTTTCGTTTCTTAAGGGAGGGTTCGCACTGTCTTCACTGACAGTAGGTCGATTGTTTCTGCTTGATCTCAGACAAGCATATACTCTTTCATGTCATCGAAGGGAGACGTGACATTTCTTTTGCACAACTTTGCCTCACACAGAGTGATGTGACAAAAATCCACCATGCCACGTAAGAGTATGAGACGCGAAGTGCTCGAGGGTACGTCAAGGGTGAAAGGGTGTTCCTGAAAAGGAGCTAAGGGTGGGGGAGGGTGTTGGAAAAAAAGAGTACTCTCGCAATGTCAGCAGATTTGAGTGCCTCTGGAAGGATGGAATCGGATGGGAAGGCATGATGGCAGATAGTATAGTTGAATATTGAGGCACTAAGAGAGGACTGTCGCGCTCGTAAACCATGCTGATATGAATGCAGATGGCTCAATTTTACGCGCTTCGCGATGCCTGTCGTAACGCTTATCGGTTTAAGGTCGTCCATTCCGCATCCATTGTAAATCATCCTTTTTTTTACTTTTTTTTTCGCTCAGTTGTCGAAATATCGCATAGATTATGTAATTTCCTATATGAATGTATATGTAGAATCTTTTACAATTAAAATAAACTTTATTCAGTTCGAATAAACTGTGAAATTTCTTGAAATCTTGTGTATTAAATCTCTTGAAATTTTTTGTAACCCACGAGAATGTTTAGAAAGCTCCCAAAATCTTTTTAAATATTTTGAAAATCGATCAAATCATTCAAATCCCGTCTTAAATCCTTTGAAATATTAGATATTGTCAAAAACATAAAATTCCCATTAAAACCTTGGAAATTCTAGAAAATTCCAAAAAATTTTCTGAATTAACTTGACAATACAATACAATGCAATAATAATAATAATAATAATAATAATAATAATAATAAAACAATTAATTATACATAATCATTTAATTAATAATAATAATATTACTTTCAACGTTTTCAATTATCGAAATTCGAGAGTATAAGAAGAATAGAAGATTTGCGCCCTCTTATCCCTTCGAGCCTCGGTCCCTTAAGAATATCCCCCATTACTTAAATCGAAAATGTCAGGCCGTCCCAATTATTGAGAAAATAATAACGCATTCATCGAAAAAAAGATTAAAAGGGCCATGGTATGGAACTTATCTATATCTACAGATTAGAGCTCTTGAACTCCAAACAAAGGAAAGGCACAAAGATTTTCTTATTTTGTGAAGAGGGAGAAAGTACCAAAGGCATTTTGATTGGTTCTTGAAGATAAAAGAGTCAATAAAATCAAGTCCTTGCCTTCCTTGCGTGCCATTGAACTCCTGCTGTGTTTGAAAATGAGTTTTGAAAATAATGTCCTCAAAGGCTCAAATTGTATTGATATTCGTTCAATGTAAAGGAGAAAAGTTATATCACCTCTTTGGTGACATAATTTCACAATTTCATAAATCTATTTAATTTAATTAAAATATGCAATGGATTATTAAATCATTCAAGATTCTTATATTCGTAATATGTCGTGACAACCCCCCATTATATTCTGAATCCTTTTAGTCTAAAGCAAAAACCAATAAAATCTCCTCCAGCTACTATATTATATATGAACCTTTGAAATTCCTTTAAAAAAAAACTTCTAAAATCTCTTAAAATGCCGTGAAATCCATTGAAATTCATTAAAAAAATTTTCAAATCTTAAAATTCCTAAAAAAGCGTACAAACTTTGAATGACAATATATGACTTTTTCATAATTTTAAGTACCATTCGGCTTTCTGGCGTTTTTCTAGTTATTTCCCGGTTTTCCCGATTAGTATCCTGAATTAATCACTGGGTGCGGTCGTCTAAGTAAACATCCCCTAGCAACCAGTATGAGCAGTTTCATGTACGAAATTTCCACCGGGGTGTAGAAAGATATAAAAAATGAGTTTCAAAAGTCAATAAATTGGCAAATAGTCGAAAACTCTTTTTATATCAGGTTTGCGAGTGTTTGGGTAATAAATATAAAGTTGGAGAAAAGCAATCTTGTTCCACGCTCGTGATTCCTTTAAGTGAATCAGAGAAAAAAACATCCTGATTTTAAGAACCCAATTTCTCCACCAAATAAGTATTTTTGATTAATTTGCTTTTAATATTTCAGGTATTTTATTACTTACCCTATTTGGACTGTCTCTAATACTTCTCCAATTTCTTACAAATGAAGAAACCTGTCGAAACGATTGCACCTCAAGGTGCAACTATCGACGTTGGCGCCACGGCGATTTATGTAGTATCCTTAATTTCAAGTGAGTTTAAGGATATTAAAAATTTTAACGAATTACTAAAAGGATTCCGAGGAATTTAAAGTTTTTTGTATAGATTTCAAAAGAATTAAAAAGATTTCAAGGGATTAAAAAATCTAGTGTACAAAAAATGCAAAAGAAAAAATTGAAAAAAATTAAAGAAGTTGGCAAATAGGTATGTTACTTTCAAAATATCTTTAGAAAATTACCAGGAAAAATTTTCAGTTTTACATAGATAGATGTATTTTTATGTTTTTTATTTACAATTAATGAGGACAAAGATTATACTACTATATTATATTATATTACTTCAATTATATAGGAACTCAATTGAAGTATGCTTGAAAAAATAATTGAATATTTGTATTTTCTAAGATATTAGAATTTTCTAAGATATTAAACATTTAATATTTTGATGTACCTTCCGAGCTGCTAGATTCTCTTTTAAATCTTAAAGCTCCCTTTCGCGTGAAGTGATTCATCGTAACGGCAATGGAATCGCATTATCAGCGAAACATTCCCGGCTTTATGGGACTTCGCCTTCGGATGTATAAGACTGGAGAGGGGTTATAATTCAACTTTATAGAGGAGCACCAAGAATCTGAGAACTGCTTCTTAATTCTCTTACTCTTAATTCTCTTCAACGTGGGATAATTTCAGATTATTAAGATCAAAGGGCTCTTGGCTGCTATGTCTAAAATTCAAGATTTCGATCATTATTATATTTCTGTAATCAAATTATTAATTAAAAGAAAGTTCGTTGCTCACACCCGTTCGTTAAAACGTAAATTCCTCAAATAACTGAAGTCTTTCCTTTATTATTATTAATAATAAAAAAATTTTAAATAGATACCAGGGATGGCTTCAAATTTGGAAGCTTCAAAATTGGGTTGAATGATTTAAAATTCGAAAATATTTACTTGGTTCTCTCCAAAAATCACTTATATATTGATTTTTAATAGTTTATTTAACAAATTGGAAAAACAAACGAATAACATAAGAAAAACATGTATATTAAATGACAAGAATTCAAATTGACATTGTTGCCAATCCCTACTGGCAGTGCTGCCAGCCTTAAATTGGTTTCGGGGTTTTCCGCGTTTATATAAAATAAATATTTATACAATTGATAAGATTACATATAATTATTATTCTAGGCAGTTATGTGAAGTTATATTTAATGTTATTTGTAGAAAATCTCTGAGTTTTGTAACATTTTGGTTAAATCCATGACGATACTCGAAGATGCAGATAGTTAATTAAAATCTAAGGGTGAAAGAGAAAACGAAATCGTTAGGGATCCGATCTCAGATCGGGGAAGACAACCCTTTTTCTCGTCTAACCTTAGTGGGGTGTAAACGTGGAGTGGCTTCGTCAAATCTCTTTATGCCTTATGCCTTTATTACACCTCAGCAGGAAGAAGAAGAATTTAATAAGTCAATTATTCCGTGACGCTTAAGAAAATTAGATAACTTCAACCCCTGAAAACTATATCCACTTCCCCAATTATGAAAGAAAAAATCTTTTTAATATTATTATTATTACTATCAAAAATACACTTCTTAATATTTTTGGATATCATGTAAAATCTTTTAAGATTTTTAAAAATAGTTCCCAAAAATATGAAATTAAATGTCTTGGATTTCTTGGAAATCTCATTAAACCGTACTTTATGATTATCAATTATGATTTAAATTCAATAAACTAAAAAACTCACAAATGGAAGGATTAGGAAATTGGGATTTTTTCAAATACAAATGTTCTGAAGATGATATATGCTTTCAATATCCAATGTTGAAAAAGCTCTACAAAAAACAATTTATAATAGCCTAGAAAGAAAAAAAATGGTGGAATCTCTAAATATCGAATTATTTTCAATTTCGCAACACATTTGACAGTTTGACGATGTGGGTCTAAAGAAAAATCAGTATAGGGTCGATTGGTCGATTCTTCCCATCCAACAGCGTAAAGAGTCGTTCAATCGTAAACTGTCTGCTACCGACAGTTCTGATGCACCCCTCGTATCCGTGAATTCGTAAAAAGGGGCAAAAAGCAAGAATATTTAATGTATGCAAACGGATAACGACGACGTAGTGGTATCATTTACATTTCCAAGAAGCGAGAATCTTAAGTTATACAAATACGACCTGATCCTTACTTCTGCTCGAATTCCTAATGGAAGGAGTGAAGCTTTCATTATTAAAAGGGTGTAATAATCAATGCTGGATGTTATCCCTTGTAATGCATTTTTCTACCTTATTCAAATTTTTTAAGCTTTCAGAAATCACAGTGGTTTTGCGCTTCAATTTTAGATAAAAAAGGGGACGGATTTTGTCTAGCAAGGAATTCACAATCAGTCCCTGATTCAAAAAGTTACTTGAGCGTTTTGAATTATTCTGATTTATTATTTTTCCTTAGTTACAAAAGATTAAATCAAAATGTCAACAAACGTGGGACTCTCACTCTCAAAACACGACATCAGCAATTTCCGAAATCCAACTTATCTTTCGTAGACTGTATCAGATTTCAGAAACGTAGGTTGGCACTCTCTCATCCATATCAATAACCGTTGCTTCGAAGGGCAGTTATCACACAAAGGAATAGACCAGAAAAACTGATCACGTACTTCACCCGACAATTTTCTTACCCCAGTTATTTTCTTTTTCAGTTAACAAGAAAGCTCGCCGGAAATCAAAGAGCACGAAATGATAAAAAATCTAGAATTAAATCTTGAGACTTGTATTTTATCTGACTAGAATACGCGCGTCTTTGACAATTTCTGATTATATATATATTTTTTTAAATTTTATCTTAAAACATCTTAATCTTCAATAATAATCCAATGATAAAAACTACTTCTTTAAACTGGATGTCTTGAAGAGAATGTATAATATCAAATGAGTTAAAGCGAGAATCTGGCTTCATCCGGTGTAACACTTGGAGACTTCGAGATTATAGAATCAGTTTTGATATAACCAATATATTTTTTATTATAGAATTCTCTTTATTACAAACTGAATTTATGAATAACAATTATAATTACAGTTATGATTGTAAATAAAAACAATATCTAGTGTAACATTACGATTTTAAATCGAGGTACTTAATTCGGCGTATGTATTAATTCAGTTAGGCACACATTTTACGATTAGTTCATTGTGGAGATCTACAAGGTTTTTTTTATTGAAAAATCTCAATGGACGTCATACTTTGCAAACAATCTTATTATCCAGCTCAGTCTCTTGATCGTAACATACTTTTTCGCGGTGATATCGAGACAAACAGTTTCAAACAGTAGAAAAATAGTTATTATCAAAGCCAAAAATCAATTGACAAGCTTCAATTTTTACATCTTTAAGGCACTGGGCGAATCAAATTCAAATGAGATCTCATTCGTTAATAATGGAATTAAACTTTGAAACATGTAAATATTTTGAGCTGCGTAAAAACTAGAGTGATTTTTAGAGTATAAAATAAACAAATCACTATTAGAATGTCTCATTGTTAGAGCATTTAAATTGTGTACTGTTTGAAAGAATCTCAATGTCAGTTATTTTGACTTAAGACGTATTATTGTGAAAAAAATTAAACCTTACATTAAGGATTTTCCGATCTACCGTATCACAAATTGTGCGTGACAAAAATTCCCTGAAATTTATTATTTTAGTTATCCTTTCGATGTTGCATTATTGCTTTCCATATCCTGAGTTCCACGCCACCTCTGTTTAAGAATTAAAGTATTTACTATTAATTGCCCGTGCGTATTATAAATAATCATCTTTAAATATGTTTTAATTAATTCAAATACCTCAAGTGTAACCTGCGGAGATCGTCTCTCGTAATATGGTGTATCATATCGTCGAGAGTAAATTCTTCAAACAAAATCTGCAATGAAAATAAGAATTAATACAAGAATTAAATAAAAAGAATTAGCTTCTAAACAGGGTGTCTATTAATTTTCGCCCACAAATATTATTGTAATTCATTTGAGACAACCGTTAAAATTACTTTTTTTTTTTAAAAAAAAAAAAGATTTAAAATTTCCCGGTTAGTAGAAACCCTCTTCTAGCTGATAATTATTAATTTTTATTATTTACTCTTTGAACCGAAGGTTCGTCCACATTAAATTTTCGCAACCATTCCACGAGTGTCGTGTTTGATGAGATGGTACAACTGTGATCCGTAACACTAATTTCAGGTACAAAGGAGGCTGTGTCTCCTCCTGATGTTGATGAATGATATCTGTAAGAAGTCAATCTTTTACTTATTCGTTTCTCATTTCACCGTTCATCGATTCTCATTAATATATTTTTCTCTATTTTAAGAAACTTACCCTGACTCGTACCTAATGGTTCTTCTATTAATCGTTTCGTAGAGTTGGGTTAGAATTACAGTCTGATTTTTCTGTTCATCCAATGCTTGATGCAACATGGTTTGATAATTCTTTTGACTATCTATCAACTCCTGGAGGAGTTTCATATTCTCAACTATCAATGTTCCCATTTGATCACGATATTCCCTCCAGTATTTATTGTCAATCGAATCGAGCGTCTTTTGGGATTTTACTGAGTTAACAGTTGATACAACGGAAGTGGAACCTTCTTCTGGACACTCGCCGGAAGTCTGAACTCGTTCTTGTCCCAGTAAATTAGCACCAAGTTCTAAAACACAAATTTTATGACAGATGTCAAGTACTGAATATAATCTGCATTAATCTGATTAATATAAACTGCTGTAAATAATTTAATAATCTAATCTAATCTAACATTACTTTTTTAATTCAGAATGTTGAAACTATCTTCTAGTTTCAAAATCTTGAGATTAGTTCTTGAATCCATCACCTTTAAGAAAAATATAAATAAATGGCTTTTTTACCAGGGGAAAGAACTGTGATGGCTGCTTGGACAGCATTCCTAACTAGATTGTCCAAAGCGAACATCCAATGGGGTTTGATGCTGTGCATTCTGAGTACTTCATTTACTGCGGTTTGAAATAGGTAAATAGCCAACTGTAAATGATTGATTGCAGTCGAATCAAAATCCAGCTCCTCTTTTAGAGTTCGAATTGCTGATGTAATTACATCTTGATTTTGATCGGAGATGTAGTCCCTCAAACTACGCATTAGCAGCTCCAAGTGGCTCTAGAAATTTAATTATTATTTTAAATAAGAATGCTAAATATATGCAAAATTTTGAAATTAAATACAAATTAAATAGATTACCATACGAAGAACAGTTTGGCCAACATCTTGATGAATACTTCTCATCCAAACTTCGCAAATCTTCGTCTCATCTTGGCTCAAAACTCTAGTGAGAGTCATTCGTCGCTGACTGTCCTTTTTTAACAAATAAAATCCCTCTTGTTCTTCACCAGCTTTTTGACCCAATTGTCCTGCGATTTCAACAAATAGACTCTCTTTCATAAAGTACAGGTACAAATAACTTTATTTGTATTATATTATTGCTAATAATTAATTATTCTATTAATCAATTATTGATTAAATCATGATTAAAAGTAAAATTATTTTTGTCATATTATATAGCTTTTTATAGATTATTTAACAAATTTAAAAAATGTTCATGGAGTTGCAAAAGATTTAAAATATCTATATGTCAGAGAATTTTCAAATAATTAACACTTCGAAATTTCTAGTTTTAAGGGTGTTAGACCAAAGTGCTATCCTCACAATTCGAATTCTTCGCTGTACTCTTAAATTATAAAAATTAAACAGTTATTCGCTCTATAAGCAAACATCTATTTTTAAAAAGATTACTGCTATAGAGCAAAAAATATCTGTTTCTATTATTTATTGAGTAAAATGGAGAAGTTGAATTTTTTAGTTAAAATTTGGATTCAATACTCTTAAATCGCTTCAATCAATATAAAATTAGGAACATACCACTAATTTCCACTTCGGGTGACAACAATCCGCCAGACGAACTTCTTCTCGTCATGGAAGTACCGGCTGTGTCGGATTCACTTGTCTCTATGGAAGGAGTGCTACCTATTGTGCTGTAGAAGTAAGAATTAATTCAGATGTGCTTTGCAGATTGAATTCTAAGGTTTTGAAACCTAATCTGTATGCCGTGTCAGCACTGAGCATAAAAATGTGCATTCTTTGGTAAAACAGCGAGGCCATTTAGTCAAGATTGAGTAATACAAAATTTAAGGGCGTTGGATCGCTCTGAAACCCTATTCACTTTTTAAATATAAATATGCATATAGAGTGAAAAAATGCAGAGTTTTAATACTTTTTGTGACTTGGATCCAACACCCTTAATTCATCCAAATATCTGGGTAGAAAAATCATTCAGCACTCATTTTCCTCAATTTTTTCAAAGTGACACAAAATTTAATATAAAAATCGGCTAGCTTCGCGAGTACATTTTCATCACACGTCGCGCTTTTACACCATTCGGGATGCTTGCACTCGCTTACCAACCTTTATCAATGTTATAAACTTTTATTTTAATTACTTTAGATTTAAATGAAGAAGAAAACTAATTTACTTAAGGTTCTATCGAGCTTAAGGAACACATTCTCATCAGGGCACTAATAGAGTATACCAAAGGCCAATCCAATCGGTCAATTCTTTCGAAAGTTATCGTGCTCACAAACTAAAAATCTACAGACACAGATAGAGAGACATACGTACATACACATAGGCAGACACATTGGTAAAATCATGTTTTTCGGGTTCAGGGGGTCACAAAACGTGAAGATTTAACAAAAAATGGGAGGGGTCAAATTTTACACAAATATAATACATTCTCTCTGATGAGAATGTAAAAACTGTAATAACGGGAAGTAAAACGCATATCAAGCACATGAAAGCTAAAAATCGCAAATTCAAAGCGACCTTTCACAAAAAGTTTAATACTTTCAAAAGCTGAGCGATTATAAAAATAGCAAATAATTTAATGATCAGCTTCTCTACATTATATGTTCAGTATCTCAACTTGAAAGTAAGCTATAATTAATAAATTAATTAACTATTAACAACTAAATAATAATAATAATAACCAAATTGCCAATATGTGAATAAATTCATACGTTGTTATGTTTGTTAAGATTAATTTTTTTAGTGAATTATTAATGCTTACTTTATTTTTTTAAATCAAAGAGTTTCTATAGAACGGAAAAATACCTAATTTTAATACTTTTTGTGTAAAACGAAGAATTCGAAATCTAATCTCAAAATTTAATAATCCCATTTTACGTAACAAGTATTAAAGCATACATTTTTCGCTCTATACGCATAATTCTATTTTAAGAATGAGTACCACTACAAAGTGAAAAAATATTTTACTATAATATTCGTTACATAAAATAAAGAAATCAAAATTCTACTCTCAAAAGCCGATTTCCTCGTTTCTCTCAATAAATGAGGGCCTGGATACAATAACCGGACCTTTAAATATTATAATTAAAAATGTATTTTTAATATCTTTTGGGTAATATAAAAAGAAAATTCCGAAGATAGATTTGAAATTCCGCGTTTTATGCAAAAAGAATTAAAATCAAATAATTTTTAGCTCTATAGACAAAACTTTATCTTCAAAAGAGAAAAGTACTGAAGAGTCCAAGAATATTTAATTATAATATTTGTTGATTAAAATGAGGAAATCGAATTTTGAAGTTAGAATTTGGATCAAATGCCCTTAAAAGTTGTTTGCCATTGTGGATAAATCAATCAGAGGGATGTACATTGGACCATACCTGCTAAAAGAAAGAGACGAAGTAGTAGGCATGCTGATAGGGGAGAGAAGATGGGCTGGACTTCGCTCTCTCAACGGGCTCGACTTCGTTAACCCTCCGCTACACATGACACTTTAACCGTTATTGCAGAAAATAAAAAGAATTGAAATTTAACGACGAATTCGAGGCGAAAAAACAAATAATAAAGCAAGTAAGTAAAAAAATAAATTTTTACAGAAGAAAAAAAAACAATAAATCACCCTCAAAATCTTCAATTTTGTTTTTTAAGATGCGTATTGAGTAACAATCGTTTTTAATTATTTATCATATCTACGTTTTTCATTTATAAAATAAAAACCTTGTTATATTAGCAATCTTTTTAACCATTAAATTATACTATTCTAAACTGCAATAAATTATTATTATACATTATTTTTTTACCTATCAGTTTTCTTTAAATCCACATTATTCTACACTTCTTTCGTTTCCTAGCTCTAATATTTACTCACTTAAATGAAACTTCTAAAGCAAATTGCGAACAAAAACTCTACTTTATTCGAAAGACAAAATATTGCAAATAATGTGACAAAACGTAATGAAATATTAGGCAACCGATGGATTACGATTATAATGAACAGATGGCAAGCACCTAGTGAGTCAAATGGAAAGCTATGAGAATACGAACTAGCAAGTAGCAAACAAATTCTCACAATTTTGTACCAAGCCTTGAGTGAATGAATACAAAATAAATAATAAATTATTATAGTAAACTTATTTACCTGTCATCAGATTGAGATGCTTGAATTGGAGCTGCTGGGACAATGTTGTTGGTCTTATCGAATTTACCTAATCGTTCCAACCTCTCAGCAGGCACGGATATACTTCTGCTAAAATCAGGTGGTGCTGCCAATCGAGAAGTCTTTTTCTTTCTGAATAAAAATATCAATATTAATTTATTTCCTGGTAAAATAATTATTGAAAAACAATAAATTCCTATAGATTCTCACTCAGTCAGGAAAGGATCTTCTAACAATACAGCAGCATTTGCTCTAACGTCTGGGTTTGGTTCGAAACAATGTAGAATAAAACTCTTTGCCCTCTCCGATAATTCTGAAGGTATCTCTGGGTGAATTTTGTAATAGCCAACCTGAAATTAATATTTCAAATATTATTATATAATAATAATAATTATGTGATATTAAATTACTGAAGGTATTGATGAATAACCTTGAAGACAGCAGCTTGAGGTGAACCGAGTTCGATAAAAGGTGGCTTCCCTGTTGCCATTTCCACTATCGTACACCCCAGCGACCAAATGTCAGCCTGTAATTTTAATTTAAAATTTTCTTCAAATCAGGAAAATTATTTTTGAGTCAAATATTATTAATTTTTTTTAATTTAATTTATTTACCGGAGCGCCATAGCCACGTTGGCCTTTGTCGATTACTTCTGGTGCCATGTATTGCAGCGTCCCTGTAAACGTTTCTGTGCTCGTACAAAGGCCAGCCAAACGTTTCGACATACCGAAGTCTGATATTTTAACAACTCCACTGTAGGTATTGACCAACACATTATCCCCTGTATGGTAATAATATATTCAGTCTACATTAAAATTACATATAAATTAAAATATGGTGTTTACTACTTTTCACCTACCAAATTCCCGGTTATTTCCCGGTTGTTACATCGTAACAGTTTTGTTTGTCAAGTAGAAGCAAAAATAAAATATATTTTAGATCGCAATGTGTGTAATTTTATATATTGTGACATCTTATTATACTTAATTATATTATTACGGTTTTTTCCCTTTTTCATTTCAATTCTCAGTTTTCCCGGTTAGTAAACACCTTGTTAAAAAAATTTTTTACTTCATAATATATCAAATTAAAATAAGGCAAATAGATCATTTACCTTTGATATCTCTGTGGACAATTTTCTGATCGTGAAGATACTTCAAACCCTCCAAAATTTGTTTTGTATAATAGGAAATTGTGGACTCGTTTTCCTTCAATGGTCCCCATTTTGAGCGAAGCAGAGCTGACAAACTTCCTGAAAACAAATTGGTTTATTATGTTGTTTCTCTCTTTAAAGAAATGATAACCCTATTTTAAATTTCTTTACCTCCAGGCACTTGTTCCATAAAAATTTTAAAATATCCATCCTCGCTAACTGAGCCCAAATACTGAACGATATTTCTATGTCTCAGTTGACTGTGTAATTTAATTTCTTCATGGAGAGGTTGAACGTCTCCTACATTTCTTTCGGGAATTTCCTTCACTGCAATTCTTACTTGAGTGTCCAAATCACGAGCGGCATAAACGATTCCATAAGTACCTTTTCCCAAAACAATTCGCTTATTCTGCTCATCGAGTTCATATTCAAACTGAAAATTTTAAGTGATCATAAAGTATATTCACAGTTTAAAGTTGGAATCCATAACTAATTTACTAATATAAGAGAACAAACCTTTATTCTGTCATCAGTCATATAAGCATCCAAATCAGTCACCATTCCTTCCTGATCCCTTGTCATTTCCAAGACGAGATCGTAAAATCTTTGTCTGCATTGTACAGATGGAAAGTACATTTGGAAGTCATCAGAGTTCTGATGGACATATAGAAAGAGACACCTTTCGTCTCTCTTATATAAACTCACGCTACGTATCATATTAGCAAAGAAAAACCAGTCGTGATTCTGTTTGCAATTTGTCTTCAGATTATCTAGACACAAGTTCCAAATCTGTATGGACTTATCTTCTGCACCGAGGTTCACATTTACGTAACTTGGCATTAATATCTTCGTCGGTTCCAAAACCAAGAGCTAAAAACAAAATACTTTAATATCTCCGAAGATATCAAATTAGATTTATGTATAAAATTAAAATTAAAATTACTGGAAAGCGAATAATGTCTCCAATTTCGGTTTTTGTTGCCTCAACGAAATAATCCATCCAGAAAGTAAAAACCTGTTCCTCTGGTGAAATTTCAGTCTCCTCGTTCTTCTTTCGAAACCTGTCTATCAGCGAAATATTTCCTATCGTCGATTTCAGGTACCTAATACAAAAAATAAATAATTTTAATCTAACAAACATTTTTTTAAATATTATTTCTCAACTTATTAAATTTGTGAATTTTTTAATTTAAGAAGAAAATAAGAGAATAGCTTACCAGTTGGGCGGCTTCAATTTAAACATACACTCCGCACCTTGAATGGCTTTTGTGTAGTCTTCGGCCAAAACGCTAATTTCAAAGAAAGTAGCGACGTCCCAATAATCTTTCAAACTTGAAAGGCTTCCCTTCTTGCCAATTAAATTATTAAGCACCATTCCTATGTGTTGTAGCTCCTCGCTCTTTGAAAACTCATTGCCTGCTATTACCAAAAGGGTAGCTAGATTAATTCCCGCGTATTCATTTGGTTGAACCTAAAAAAATAATAGTTTTAAATTCATCTTATAATATGAACAAAATTAGGGTCGCTAAAAAAAATACCTCAAATCCTTTCCTGTACCAGTGAATTGCATTATTTAAACTTTCTTTATCAGTGTGTAAGCTCTCGACGAATTTATCCTTGTTTATTCTTCCACATAGGCAAAGCATATCCGGAACATGGTTCTCTTTTTTCTCTAAAGCTTTCTCGATTACACTTAAAGCCTTTTCTCTATCACCTTCTTGATTTCTCCTATTTAAGGCAAATGCATATAAATAACGAATCGCTGGAGTGTTAATTGAGTTTTTGTGGTTTGGTATTGTTCTCAAATCATCTACCAGTTGGACCATTGCATCGTAATTCTAAAAAGCATCGATTAAACTCAAATCAAATCTAAATCATTTTTTTCAAAAAATACACATATAAGTTTTTGTAAAAGATGGAAAATACTAAAAACAGAGCTAACAACTTAGACCCATCGCCCTCAATTTAAAAACTACAATAATAATCACCTGAATTTCGCGGAAGGAAATTAAAACATTGAGTACGACTTCTCCTGAAAGAACATTCGGATCATCTAAACGCTTTCGCATATTATTTAGAGCTTTCGTAAGCTCTTCTCCAGAAAGAGTTTCTCGAGCTTTTCGCAAATCTGCCAAGAATTTTTCCTTCATGTGGGCTCTAGAAATTCATTACAATTAATATTTTATTCCGTAAACCTTATCTATTATAGCAACTCTGAATATTAATAAGTAACTTACTTGGACTGTATCTCAACATCTTGAAATAATTTTCTTAGCTTCAAAGTCAGATGCTGTTTAGGATCGATAACTTCATCGCCAGTAACTCTACTTGCTGCTGGACTTGTAGCTACACACGTTCCACATTCCATCACTCGATAGGAAACAAACGTGTAACTTCCGCATGATAACTAATAAAAATTCCATTTATTTATCATATATCTCAAAAATCATACAAACTTCTTTAGAGATAAATAAACATTTCGTATGCCCATAAATATTGTAATGACACTAGGAAATGAAGAGCACATCTTTCATGCCTTTTCACAAAGCAATCGAGAATAATGTGACTATATGATCGGTAACTACCATGGTAATTGCTATATTAAGAACATGAACTCATATATGTTTTCAGATATGTTTTACTTTTATTTACTATTATTTCTTATCGAAGTCAAATTTTCACGTTATCAATTTCAGTTTTTATGGATATTCTTAAATTTAACGAAATTTTTTGTTAAAAATATATTTAGATTCTAATAATTAAATAATTAATTATTAAATATTTAAAACCTTTTTTTAAATATTTTAGAAAATCAGGTTCATAAAATAATAATTAATATAATTATTTTAATTTTTAATAATAAAAATAATTTACTTTTATAATTCTTTAATTTATTGTAAAATTCGGAAATCATATAATTCTATAAATTTGAATTAAAAAATTTTTTTAATTCGTATGTTTATATTTGAGTATTTTTAGTTTTCGTCAACTTGTATTTTTTGTTTTTATTTGTCAAATAAACTTAAAGTAAAATCATCATCTTAAGGTACACTCGGAAAAATTTTCAGATTTATCAAAAAATTCCCTGATATTTGGGTTTCTTCAAGGTATATAAAAATTTTCTGATAATTCCAAGTTTTTCAAATTTTTCCAAGTGAGTAGTCATCCAGCTAATCTATCAGAACATTGCTACCGTTTTTTAGAATGATAATACTTCTTTTAAATACAGCAAACAATAGAAAATATTAATCTTTAAAAACCAGAAATGTGCGATATTTTGCAAATGTATTTCCTAAGTCAAATTATCAGACAAATGTATTGTTGTTTAGTATACAGATTCTGGGTCTGATTTAGTAATAGATTCAATAACACATTTATTTTGATAATAAGAACAATATCATAACAAAGCATTAATGTCAGACTAGGTGACTCGTATATCCCAAGTCTATTAATAACACCTTTAATTGAATTCAACGCTTTATGGCAAGTGGTAAGCTTTAATAAATCTCCAAGGACATGTGCAAGTTATTTGTTGTCATCTTTGTCTCTTATAGAATGCGTACAAATGTCTTAACTGTCTTAACTTAACTTTACTTAACGAATAATATAATTAGATATTTTTTCGCTATATACCCACAATTCTGTTTAAAAAATGAGCACCACTACGGAGTATAAAATGATCCAATTGTAATATTTTATTAACAGAAATGAAGAGATCGAATTGTGAAATTATAACTTGGACTTTAACTCACTTTGAGCCTGATTGTTGCGTCTGCATCAATATCGTTGTACAAGAGGATGTTTTCCTTCATACCGAAACTTTCACGGACTCCCAGGTGATAAAATAGAGCAGATTGTTGAAGTTGAATGCTCAAATCCACAATGGCAACATCTGCGTTGTAAAAAGTATCCAATACATTAGTTTCTCCAAAGTCTAGCTTCTCGAACTGTAATTAAAAAGTGCTTGTAAACTAAAGTAGGTAACTAATTTATAATGAGAATATTTTCTTAATGAAAGAAATAGTTTTCTTTTTTTAATTTGGTATGTTGTACCTGAATATGATGCATTTTACAATTCAATAAATTGCAGGCTTGTCTGATTTCTTCTAGGGCCTTTTTTCGTTGAGCAAGATGTTCGGGTTGCTGAAGGTCCAGGACGCAAGCTACGTCCATTCTTGGTCTTCCAGAAATGGTTGTGTGCACAGAAACATTGCTGTGTGTACCAACACTATCTGTACTCGAAATTCCCTCGACCATTGACTGAGACACTACGGCTGTAAAAAAAAAAGTAGAAATACTCACTTTTCAAATATAAGTATGCGTATAAAGCCAAAATTCTTAGTTTTTATACTTTAAAAAAATTGTTAAAGTGGGGTTAGGATCTGAGCCCTTAACTTTAAACAGAAATCAATTTCTTTATAATTAAAGAAAAACTTGAGATTTAAAACAACTTACCAGTCAAATCGACGACATCGCCGCACGTAGAAGGCATCTTGTTTCATTAGAATAAAAAATATATTTTAAGCTCCAACGTCTATTATTTACTTCCAAAACCAAAATTAGGCCACAATAAATATATGTCTGGAAGCCTAGATTTATATGAAGTACATGATCCTGTCTAAAAAAAATCCACACATATAATAAATACAATTCCATGAAAATCATTTACTTACTTTTACTCACAAAAAATCATCATTTTGGAATATAGGAAATAAGACACTAAATCTGACTAAATTGCGTTTTGATATTTATTTCATTTATTTTGAGTCATTATCATTATTTGGCCATGGTGACTTCGAAAAAAAATTTTCAAAATTTTCCGTAGAGCATGCCCTTAACAATAACACAAAATCACGGCACACCTCTGTTGAAGGTGACTCCAAATTATGTACACTCTTTACGCGAACTACATTTGTTATTTTAGCACTTTTAAAACAATTAAGTTTGTTTATGAGGCGCTTAGTACTTAAAACTTAAACTTGAAAATAATGTTTAAAGGCAAATTTGATGATGAAATTAATGAAAAATATACCTGTTATGCTGTTATAGCAGTGTTAGACTGAAAACTCTATTACATACATATACATACATATGCGCTCCAACAACCAACAACAGAAGCTCCATATTCAACTGCGCATGCATCGTGCTCTGCATATGATTGGTTAATATGCGCACGTAATTAAAAATGATTTATCTTTTTAAACTTCGCGCGAATAGCAATCAATCAGATTCCGAGCACGACGCATGCGCAATGAAGTGTAGATTTGATACAGAGCACGATACAGAGATGGCAGACAGATCGCCTATTTTGTCAGTTATGTAGAAATCTAGAAACATCTGTATATATATATATATATATGTATAGAAAAAAGAAAACTACACATTCGACTCTCCCAAATCTAGCGAAATCCAAAACAGAGATCATCTCAAATTTGCGCTTGGAATTATTTGGCTGAAATAAATCGAAAACTTCAATTCATTAATGTTCTTTTGATCGAGGATACAAAAAATGTGTCCAAAGGCCAATAATAAAATAGTCAGAAATGTCAAAACTATAGGTCGAGAAAAAAGTCAACTTTGCCAATCTAAAATCTATTTTGAAAGAAAAATGACAAATTGTAATTATAAATTATCCTTGTAATATAATTATAATTGTGTTTTTAGTTATAATTAAGACACTTAAGGTAAGTTGTAAAAGAATTTAAGCTAACCTTAAAATTCAATCTTCATTATAATCCCAAAACTCTTTTTTTGAAATAAAAGTACATATAACTATGTACATAATATAATAAAATAATAATAATAATGTTTTAGGGAAATATAAGCGATTGTGAAAGTAGTGGTGGAATTAAGGAGGTGAATTGTGGGGCTGAGAATGTTGAAGAGTTTTTTAACTTTCTGTTCTCCCGGTGCGAGGAGGGGCTCGATGAGACAACCCGCGAAGCTGTAGGAGAGAGGAAAGATTTTGCCTCATGTTTTCCTGATATTCTGTCGGTATGTGAGTCTCATTGCAACGCATGAGTAGAAATTTTTTAGTCACAAATTTTCTCTTTTAGGAAATTCAAACACAGATACCAATTTTTTACAATTCTGACTTCAAATATCAATCAGGTTTCAATAAATTCGATAAATTCAAAGGAAAGCTCTGATTAATGTTTTCAAGTGAACAATATCAAATTAGATGCTTTCAAAATTGAAAAGTTGAATAAAACTATAAATAAATTTTTAATTCGTTAAATTCAAAATTGTTTAGTTTTTAAATACTTTCAATTATGAACGTTTTCAATATGAGATTCTTTTTTTAAATGTTGTATTATATAATTCAACAGCTTTTATTTTGAAATCCAGTTGGAATAGAATTGAAAAACGTTTTTAAAACACCTTAAAAACCTTATTCAGTTTTCTAAAAATGTTCTTCAATTTTATGCCCACTGGGATTCTAACTTTTATTTTTGTTTGTATTTTCAATTTTACATTATGCATTTGAATTAAAAAGCTTTTGAAGTTCAGATTTGTAAACACTTAAAATTCTAAAGCTTTGCATAATTTGACATTGTTTAGTATGTTTAGTATGTTTCTTTGATATAAAATATAAAATAGAAAAAACATTTATTTACTTTTTTAAATCCAAGTTAGTAGTTTTGAGAGTAAAGTAGGAGCAACCCTGGATAAATTTTAAGCTTATGAATCCAGGGGCGTGGCCCGGGGTGGCTGAATGAAACTTCTACCAGGGTTCCAGAGAAATCTGGAGCATAATTCTTGACGTCCTTTCCTGATAATCCGGGTATCTGCTATTATCATTTATTCACTTTCCCTTGCAAGTCAATTTCAAGGCCGTTCAATAGTTGGCCCTTAGTTCCAAAATGGGTAGGATTGGCGAGCCCCTGCGAACAACATCTGCAACAGGATTCCATTAAGTCCGAAGAGCATTCTTGTGCCGAATTGTTCCCGCGGGCACTTTCTTTTCTTACCTATATATATTTGCTCTATATATGAGATATATCTATATTATCGTTAAAATTAATCCTGAAATTATAAAATTTTTAAATATACTTGAGAATATTTCGTTCTCCGGAGAATTTTCTTAAAAATCTTTATAGGTGTAGAAGCTTTTTTAAAGTCATTTTTGTAAAGGAATGATGAAATATATTTTGGAATGTGAAAATAAAACAATTTTGAGGGTTGAAATTAAGCTGGCATTAAAAGCTGCGTTTTGGTCACTCCTAACCGCTGGTAGCGTGGCCGAGCGGTCTAAGGCGCTGGTTTAAGGCACCAGTCTCTTCGGAGGCGTGGGTTCGAATCCCACCGCTGCCACTCTTACTTTTTACAATTCTGTAGAAGCTCTTATAGGACCACCTATTCGGTAAATTACTTTTTTTTAAACCACCTTATTTTTCCCGAGACGTTACTGACGTTCTACCTGAAGAATTAACCGCACGCTGATGATAGCGACGCCTTCAAATGGCTGCGTCGGCCCGGTGAAATCTACCGCAGGAACTCATAAATTTCTCAAGAGCTCTTTTCACTTCTCGGCTTTATTATCATAGTATGTAGTATGTACCATATAGCATTTAATATATAAACAGATTTCATTCATTCGAATATATTTTGAAGAATTTTAAATTAAAAAAAATAGATTTCACTAGAGAGTGCAGTGCACCACATTTCAAGAGTGATCAACCCCTCAAAAATTAAAAAAAAATTTTTCAATTAAATTTAAAAAAATCTAATATTTTCGTAAAATTATCGAAATCGCGAATATTCTCGAGAACATTGCCAGGAAATACCCTCCTACTTTGTCGTTTTCAAGAATTTAACAACTGTTATTTATTTTCAAATAGCAATACATATGTTATTACTAAATAGAATAAATCATACAGGTTTAACACGAATTTTTTACAAATCTTCAAATCTTTACTCATTATTTTTAGGTATATTTCAATTTTGAGGTGTAGTAGTTATAGAAAATTCAAAATTTCGCGCTCTTTTGAAATCGTTGACGGTCGGGGTGCGTCGTTAGTTTCCGGCGAACCCGCGGAAAATAACGCGGGAGCGTCGTGAAGCCCGAAAGTTTTGCGAAATCTCGTGTTTTCAGCATTCAAAAGATATCTCCAGTTACAAGAGAATTTTCCTTCGGACGTGTGTGCGCGTATGTTTGTGATCCATATATAGAAGCGCCCCCCACGTTCACCAACACGTGTACAAAGCTGACACGGATATAATACGCAGCACAGGGCGCGAGTGGACCACTTTTTCTGGTTGACTATCGCGGATAACCCGAATCGAGGACTCGCTTTTCCTTCAATTAATTAAATTATTTGTGTCTGATTGTCTTCAAAAAGTGCAAGCTATCATGCCTGGACGTCCCCTTTGGCAGGTATGTTAACCGGCTTCAATTGAAATCGTTGAAATCCTCGCGAGTGAATTAAGTTTTAACAGGAATTTTTTTGGTTCTGTTGATTATTGTCAAGTACATATGTATAAGTGCGTTTATGCTGTACACCCTATACACCTGTCACCTTGCTTCTTCGACGATCAGCTGCGTTTGACAGTCAGTGTTACTGTTTGCTGAGGTTACGTTTTACGCTACTGTAGGGCGGTGTGCAAAGTTGTGACATGTCGATGACTGTCATTCATATCGAGGTCGCCATTTTGGAGAACAATTTGATAATGTTTTTCTTGCTTGTCTTCACCAGTGTTACTGAACTCGTGGTTCCGAGGCATACTTCTTAATTTTAAATACAATATAGATAAAATATTTACTCGGAGATTTTTGAAATCAAGCCATCAATGAAGTTGTAAAAAAAAAATATTAAACTCATGAATGGGATAGGGTAGGTGATATAATTAGCTTGTTTATTTTATATTTTTTTATTTAAGTGTCTTGTATTAAATATTATTATCAGTTTGATATCTTTTCCCCCTATAGATTTACGCTTTTTGGGAATAGAAATGTTTAGTTTTAAAATTTTTTGTTGAAAACGAAAAATTCAATCGTTTCATTTTACACAAACAGTGTTAAAATTTTGCTTTTTTGCTCTGTATGCGTAATTCAATGGATTTTCAGTGATTTTAAGGGATCTTAAATATTGTTGTAGAATTGAAACTGATTTCAAGAGGTATGAAGAAGTTTTCGGGAAATTTTGGGGAATTTCAAGATATTCCTAGGAATTTTTAAGATTTTTACCAATTTTTAAGGGACTTTAAAAGCTTTGTATGATTTTTAAAGGATTTAGAGAAATTTTAAAGAGAATTTAATTCTCATTGTGGAAATCGACAAATAGTCCTCTCATGTTATCTAAATGAAAAAATCGACAGTTTTAAAAATACCCTCTCATGAAAATTGGGTTAAGACTATTATTACTCTCATGACTCTGACTTTGAACTCATTTTTCTGGAACGACTTTCGTGACACGATTCTATATTTAATTTTCTGCCTTTAATACTCATATTTGTAATAGATTTTGATTTCTTTATCCAACCAACTTTGTATTACGGCTTGAGACTTTTGACGTAAAACTTATATGTTTCAGTTATTTTCAGATGTGAGTCATCTTTGCTCCTCGATATTTTCACGGGTTTTTCGCTCACACTTTTCTAATTCTGGATCAGATCTCTGAAACATGATTCATAGACCAAAGTGTACTACATATAAGACGGTTTTATGAGAGGTGCACATTATAATGGTATTTTTACTTATTCGCTCAATACTTTCATCTTTCAATGTTTACTTAAACTTATTTCGGTCAGTTTTTACAGTCAGAGACTAAAACGGTCTCGTGTCGAATTTATAAGTTCCGTAAAATTAATTTTTTATTCTTAAAAATATTTTGTAATCACTCCAAACCCGCTTTAAAAATCCTTAGAAATGTATGGCATTTAAGGGTTAATATTAAGTTTAAAAATATTGAGAAAGAATTGTCTTGAGAATTGTGTCTGATAATTTTATTTTTATTTGAGAAATGGTATTTTTTTAAGACATTGCATTCTCGGTATTTTTCCATATTCGGGATATTATAGGTTTCCAGAAAAAAGATATGGTACCTATCTGTTAATTTTTTTAAGGCAATTATTGTCTTTTTGCAATTAGTGTCCTATATAATAAAATAAAGTAAAATTTTTATATTTTCATTTTAAATTAAGGGATGGTAATTCATGTTTAACGTAGCAAATGTGTATTTCTAGAAATTCATTAAAGCTTTTGAGTGAATCATGAGGAAACTGTCGGGACAGACTTTCGTGCTTTGCAACATTGCGCTTTTAAGTATATATACATAGTTGGCATAGAATCAATTTAGAAGAGAGATGTCACTCTTTTTGCATTCATGGAACATCTCCTCCTATCCTCTGTGAATTTCTGTCATTTTAAATCATAAATAGACAAAAGCACCTAATTTTTTCAAAAAATTATTTTATTTTCGCTTAATAGGCGTAGTATTGTAGTATATAGAAAATAAATATGGTACATAAAAGTAAATATTTCCACTATAGCAAGTAATTAAGCAATTAATCAAGCTAAAAAAATCGCAGTACTTCCAAGTTTTTCAGTTTAAGAAAACTTTAACTAGACGTTTCCATTTTCTTAAAAGAAATGTTAAGTATTAATGAAATCGATCTTTCTTCGTGTAAGAAGGAAAAGCTATAAAATTATAAACCTTTTATACTTGTAGAAAGATTTCGGTTATTATAATCAAATTTTGTATAGTTGATATAAACATAGATTTACTCGTATTATAATTGCACTAAGAAAAACAAGCGTTTAAAGTTGAATATTTAAAACTTAGGTTATAACTAACAATATAATTTTTGTTTACTGAGTGATTGCTAAATATAAAATAATTGATGGGATACAGTGAAATATGGACAAATCAGCTATTAATGTAACATCTAGATACATACACAAACATCTAATATTTTCCTCAGTGTGATAAGACTTTTAGTAATTTTTTGGAAATATGTACCAACTTCTATGAGGCTTTCTATGCATTTGTATCTGATATAAATATGATTTGAAATTAATTTTTTGATGTTTATATAAAAATTTCTTTGAACTTTGAATTTTTTACATGTGTCGAGTATTTCCGAATCCACCGTGTCCAGATTGACTGGCACCTTTGTTGAAACCCATCTGCAAATTCAATTGACCTTCACTAGCACGAAGTTGATCTTCAGTAAATGTCCTTTTATTTTCTTCGGACATTTTTGGTCCTAGCCTGGGTCCAGTGTATTCAGGATGTTTTTGCGTCTGTAAAAAAAACGTCGAAGTTAACTATTGTTTAAAAATTAACGAGTTCTGGTTCCGTAAATAGTTTAAAACTATTCTGTAGATAGTTATCAGATTGAAAAAATTGAGGAGTTGAAAGTTGTTTTTAACATTTGAGAAAAATACTTACAATCCTTCCAAGAGCGTAAAGACAGAGAGTGACTTGGGGGATGTTTCGCCTTTCGAAAAGATCAGCTGTCTGGAAAATTTCCTCCTGTGGTACTCCGTAATTCTTAATTGCGGCTTGGAATCTATAATGTAGGTTTGTTCAATTCGTTAATGAAATCAGTTTATGTTGATGCCCCCTTTTTGTAAAGTATATTATATTATACGAATCTATCCTTACCGTTGAACATTCTCCATAAGTTGGAAGTTGGTTCCCTTGGTTTGAATTTTCTTAACTGAGCCTGGGGCGATTTTGTTAATAAGTTGGCAAAGAATAACTCCATCCTTAAGGATGTCTTCGTAGTTTCCAGCTGGCAACTTTTCACCAAGAACTTGCTCAATCCAGGTCAAAACCTCGGCTTCTTGTTCTTTGTTACGAGCCTAAAAAATTAATGTATAGATGTTTATTGTTTACTAAACAAACAGAAAAGTAAATCGAAGAAATAGTATTCACGATTTCAAATTATTTTCTCTATATTTACACTCTTAACCATTTTTTTCTGGCATCTAATAAATCGTCACGTTTCCATACGATTTATCTTAAACGCGTGGAACCTCGACAGTTAAAAAATACCCAGTTCAGAAATATAGTAGCGATCAGGACTTGAGTTTCCGACGTAAACAACCGTCAAAAATAAATACTACCAATGTCTAATTCATTGGGATCAAATTTTCTTACTTATGTTGATTCTCGAAGTGGATTTTAATCTTTAGGATGAAAACATACAAAACTGGATGATTGTTCATAGTAATTTTGCATATATTAAAATTTGCTAATAAATTTACGTTATACCGTTTCTAAGTGACGCAAGTTAGATTTGGCATCGTCCTGTTGGCGATAAATTAGTATTTATAGCAGACATAAACCAAAACTCTTTGCGTGAAACGATTACTATATGCTATGCTATATAGACGGACATTACACGCTTCACGGATATCCACACCACAATCTTACTTAGTGCCGCGATATTTCGGGAAGTGAAAAGTTTCCTTCGTACAGCTGCCAATACTCAACGAAGATCCTTGCGCAACACATGTTGACGTCTTTGCCCAAAATCAATGTAATTTTAAGAAAAGTCTTTTAAATCGACACCAAAAAATGAATCAAGTTACAGCCCGACAATTATTCTTGAAATTAGCATAATTAATCCCTTAAATTCACGGACATTTTCTCATTTCTTTCTCAATCTTCAGAATGTCTTCATTTTATTTTTCTAAACTTCAAAAATTCCTCAAAATCTCTTAAATTATCTCGATGCCTTAAAAAAAGAGGTAGTTAGTTTCCTTTACACTTCTAACAATCCCTCAAAAACCTCAAGTGTCTCGCACTTGAGGTTTACAAAATACTGTCAAGATTTCACACAACAAATCGAACTTTGAAAGATTTTTGGCAAACATGTTAAGAGCCATTGTACTTTGGGGAATTTGTCGTATACATTATAGGCAATCAGTGACGAGTTATGAAAACAGGTCAAAGAGAAAATGATTTATTTTCAGAACGGAAATAGGTCTAAAGATCTACTAATTCGCTCTCTCGTTTATTTGAATGAACTCAAAACAATTTTAGAAATCCATTTATAAAATCAATGCAGAATGTAATGTAATGTAATATTTCAATATTAATGTTGTAAAATATTTCTAGCACAACGAATTTTTAGTTTTTATTTTATTTTGGTTACATTAATCACTAGAGAAATGGAAAAGAGCCTGATGTTGTCATTTAGTGACTTCCGGTCCTAAAGTAGAGGAAAGAGAGTCACTAAAAGTTATTACAGAAATAGTTTCCTGGATTTGTGAGATTCAGAAGATCTTTAACTTTTTCCGGAAGCTGTGTTTCTAAAAATATTTCTATACTTGATAAGAAAATACATTGCAATCGTGTTTTTTATAATCGAATTTTTAAAAAGCTCTTTCGAATTTCGACATTGTAAGTTTGTTTATGTTCGGATATAAATAAGTCATCTCAGTAGTATTGGAATTAAGGTTATTAAGATTTCAAAATCGACCTCGCGAAGATTATTTTTAATTCACGAATTACTTTTTATCCAAACATAAAAATTAAAAGATTATGTATTAAAATACAGTCATATACGGGGAAAATGGGGTAAATTCGGACACTACTAAATTGAGAGTTTGTTACTTAAAATTTTATAACTAGGATCTGGATTTAGTTAAGGCAATATGTATTCTGTCCATTCACATTGGAGTTGTTGCATTTCCATTGGTTTTTGAATTCTTGTTTTATTAATAACTCTTTATATTACTGGTGGATGTCAATTTAAATTAAAAAAAAAAATTACGTTGGTTTCAATAAAAATTAAAAATTTAATGGGAATTTTGATGTGCATACTGTTAATTGTTAATTAAATATTGCTAGTGATACAATAATTGAATATAACTGGAAAATGAAAAATCCACAGATGTAAACAAACGTTGCACATTCACAATTCACGGGCCAAACGCAAAAGCTTCCACTACGTATTGATAATTATGTTTAATTTTTCGCGCGCGAAATTCAAAATTTTTAAATGAGTACAACGTACCGGCATTTTTGTTGTGTTGGTGTAGTGTGTGGTAAAATGTAAACGGGAGAGACTTTTTGAACGATCTTGCCGAGTCGCACTAAGTCAGACGCTGGGCGTCGCGATGCTATATGGCATCATCCCCTCCTCGAAACATTTCTAATGATCTTCAGGGGCCAAAATTTTTGGCAGCGTGCCCATGTATTCCCACACCCCCGCACTCTTCCAGACGCAGACATGGACAACGGTCTACATGAACGACACGCTATAATTATTACAAAGTACTTGACACAACGCGAGAATTTTGAGAGATGAAGTTTTTCAAGGGAAAGAAGCATGAGGCCAATGTTACGAGAGTCGCTTGATGAAAAATCTTCATAATATGTGTAAAATATTTTCCTATTCATTTTTGTATGTAGAACAATATATTACAGCGTGCATTATTAAATTATGAGAAATCGCATTCAAAATTTTTAAAAAAGTAATATTGTCATTCAAAGTTTGAAAGTAAAATTGTAAAATTTGGCCCTTTTATAAATTTCGAGGGGTTGACGGAATTTTGAGTACACCAAATTTCAGAAGATGTCACAGTTTGCTTTGATTTTAAAAAATTTCAAGGTATTTCAATAAATAATGTATTTCAAAAGACTGAATGTCTTACAATTAGTATCTCTTGAAATTCCTTAAAATTCTCTAAAATCTACTAAAATCCTCTTAGTCTTTATGAAATCTCTTAAAATGCTTTAAAAATTCTTCAAGACTTTCTAAAATCATTTGAAATCCACTAAAATTTCGGGTAACCTCAGCTAAATTTCTGCTAGTAAATAACATATTTTAGGTTGAAAAAATCTATTAAAATATCAAAAGGTGAATAAAAATAAATGATATAAAACAATGGTTCGAGGAAAATGTTGTGTGATGTAATTTATGAGTTTGGGCTTTCCAATCAATAAAATGTGATATTTACATCATCGTTTAGTATATAACTGAGCCGAGAAACTATATTTTGAGACACATAAAAATTAATGTCTTCATCATGTCTTCGACAGTTGACCTCGATTTCTTTTTGGGGAATTTTAGTCGATCGATTAAGTAATAGCTATTGTAGAAATTTATTATTGTTCTGTTAAACGTTTTGTTTTCGAAGAAGTGAAAATATTATAGTTCGTTGAAGGCTCGTTGGCTTTCAGATCGTAATTAGATTGCAATATGGGTCATATAATAAGCAAAGTGTATAATATTTTAGTTTTAGCACATGCGGTATTATGGAATAGCTTTGATTAATTTATGGAACATATATTTCATAACTTGTCTAGCTCATTAATGAGGGCATTGCCCTCATAAATGTGTGTAAATCCGTACATCACATGAGTTTTTATTTTTATTTGAACAAAATCGTTAAAATACTATGTTTTCCGCTACATGCTTCCATCATTACTAATTATTCACATCAATGTTTTCATTATTTCTTTTTTATAATAAATTACATTTAGCATTGATTATCTTCTTCATTGAACTATTTTGAAAATAGTACGCGAAGGACTCGCGAGATATATAATTTGTAAAATTATCAAATATGTGGAGAAATTCAAGAACGAACAAGTGGGAGTGTTTTGCAAGAAATAAGTTAACAAAACTTTAAATTCAGTGGGCAGCACCCATATGAACAGACAGATAAGTGAACGTCGTAATTTCTGGATTCGGGCCATTTCACAGTGTGAGAACATCGCTGAGTTTAGATTCCGTCGATCTCCATACTATTCCTAACTTTATCATACAAACAATGAATCGATGCACCGGCAATAACAACCGGATGTTATATTTCCGCCTTTCTTGTATTACAAGCAAACTTGGATTCCTTAGAGTATATTTATATCATCAGATATTAGAAATAAAAATCTGAAAAACTATCTTGTTTTCTCTTTAAATCATTTGAAACTCAATGAAATTTTTTTAAATATCCTCAAATTCCAGGACGACTCTAAATTTGATATTATCGTTTACAAATGAGAAATACGAAGTGATTTTATCTGGTGGCGCATATATTTGCGTGCACGTATACTTTGAATGAAATCTTGTTTGGCGGGAGTTGACGTAAGTGGGAGGTATAGTTCATGCGTTTCGACAACAGGGTGCGTTTTGGCTTGGTTTTCTCACATATGACTTTGACCGTGAAGACTACTAAAGTACCTATTTGAAAGCTTTTCTTTAGCTTTGCGCAGTGGCGATATCGTAACCAATGAGGTTCTACCGAGGTGCGATTATTGCTAGTTGAAAACTTTTACCAATACCCCGCCAAGACGATGTGAAATACCATCGGCTACGGCAATTTTTGAAAGTTTCTACGGAAACTGATTATTCTTTTACAGAAACAATTGTTAGATTTAGAAATTAATTGAAATTAATTCAACTTTTTATTTTACTATCAATTTAATAGTGAAATAAAAAGTTAACATTGAAATAACATTTGATAGTATCAGATGTTATTTCCAATACCATAGAATTTTTTTATATTGAATTGAAAATACTAATCGCACTTATTACTCAATAACTGATTTAATTTAATTATTTTTGATTAAGTATAACTATGAGAAACTATACATAGACATGAATTTAAAATTGAGAATAGTTGAAAATAAATTATTATACATTTAGTAAACATTAATTTGTAATAACAAATTAATATTTTTAAAATACTATATTTTTTTAGAAAAATTAACCTATATGCAAAACTTTTTTTGAGGATAATTCATAGAGTTTTTCAAAAAAATTGTATTAATACGATTGTGTTTTCCTGGAGTGTCAATAGGCGGTTGATAGATTAGACTAAATCACCTGTTTTAGTTGCGTCACGAATGAATTAATTTCGACGACTAAATGACACCCACGCTTCTGAGTTATTTTAGCAAAAAGCTTTTTTTGCGTAAGGCACTACGTCAGAGAAGGTGTTATTGTATAAGACCTTGCTAATCTAATTCTTGCACTTTTTAATTTCGTAACAATTTCGAAAATATAAACAACAGATGCTTGATAATAACAGAATAATAAGCTCACAAAAACTATATTAGTTTACAGTAGTTTTTTAAATTCGAAGCGTTTATCTAAATAGTAACTCATTTAGTATTGAATAAATAATATTACAAAAGCTTAATGGTCAAACATGAAATAGCTGGAAATTTTATCCTGTAATTTCAGAGAACACCCTGAGTTTGATAAAATGAATTTTTATTATATTTTTTTAAATTAAGTTAAACGAATTAGTAATTTGTTTTTCAATTTATAGGTTGCTGGTAAACGTGAGCCAGAACAGGAAGCTGAAGCTCAACAATGGGTCGAAAGAGTAGTTGGAGAAAGATTTCCCCCTGGTGAGTTTTAGTTTAATTAATTTTTTATTTAACATTCTACAATGTATTTCATTTTTACTGTGGCGACTTTAGAATCCGAAAGAATAGGAGTTCAAAATTATACTTAGAGTGGCCATTTGCGTTGTTGTCTTACGCCATTGTAGTGTAATATTGATTTTCGCACCCTCTAAAAGCTCTTATGTACTTATATCGACGTACACCCCCGCGACAAGATAACTTCACTTTTTTATGGAATCCTGATCTTTGGAGGTGGAAAAGTACTGCAAGCCCTTTGATTTTATATGTTAGAAGTTCCAGAAGCTGTCCTTTAATTAACTATATGTATAATTAACATAAATCAAACTCTTCGTTTACCTCAAAATTTTATCTTTTAAATCATTTTTGACGTAGAGAATTTAAATCTAAGAGACTCATTCTCTGTAAATTGTATTAGTTTACTAATATTTAATATATTTATTTATTTATTTATTTATTTATTAATAATTATAAATTAAATAATGTATAAATAAGATCAAATTTTATTTTATTTTAAGTCAGAAAGTAAAACAATCCATACTATGTATATTTATTTTTTTGTAATTTTTATTATTAAAGAAGACAGCTTTTTTAGTGACTGATCTCTCTTTTGATGGAAAGGAGGGAATCAACATATTTCCAAATTAACTTTATCATTATTTATAAAAAAAAAAAAAACTTTTAATCTATAAAGTTTTAAAATAATTCAGTTTTCCTATATGAATTCCTGATCATGAGAGGTGGTGAAATACTGAAAGCAGTGACTATTACCACCCCCGTTAGAATTTGATATCCAATAGTCGACCAACTACCAACTCCTTTATTATAAAATCCGGATACAGCTCGTGGGACGGCGTGACGTCGAAAAGGTTAAATTTCTTCGATAGGTCAGTTTTCTGCATTTTATTTATACAGTCCTCAAATTAAGCTCTACTAAAATTCACAGTTATTTGTAATTTTATTAAAAATGTAAATATGAACATTGAACCAAACGTAGATTTTTCTTATTATATATAAAAATAATTTAGCATATAAAATTATTATAAATATTCTTTATTAAATTCTTTGTATATTTTATAAAAACAACAACATCTGACATCATCAATAACGGAATTGAAAAGTTTTTGTTTTTTCATTTATATACTTATAATTTTTTTTTATTATTGAAATAAAATTGAATATAGTATGTAAATAGTTGTAATTAATTAATAATTAATTAATTATTATATGTATAGGGTTGAAAAGTGATGAAATGAAGGAAGGGATGAATGGATAATCCTCCCCTTAAATCTGTATTGGTTGTTCTCCCTCCTTTGGGGTTTACTCTCCTGGCAAAACGCGCGCTTGGCTACGTCACAAACCAACCCTCATAGTCGTACGTAGAATTTTATGGTCACGTGGCATCAACCCCTATAGAGAACATAAAACCCTGGTTTGTTAAACATGCCGAGCATCGACGCAATCGCAGTCGAAAATGTCGACTATCACAAAATGAAGTCGTCTTTATTTTTAACACTAGCAATATTATACGCGTGCTTTAGTGCGCGGAAAACATTGCATAAACAATTAATAATAATCAAATACAAAAAAGATGCAAAGTTACATGATTTTAATTTATGTTTCAAAAATGTTAGGCCCTTCATATTAAAATTTTTTCAATTTCAAGGCAAGTACATCTTGTTACATCAAATTTTGAACAATCTTTAGGAATTTTAAGGATTTTAACGAGTTTTCACATGATTTACGAGGTTGTTTGAGATTTTAGGGATATATTAAGAAATTTCACGACATTTCAAGGTATTTTATGGAATTTCTGAGTATTTGAGGATTTGAATTTTAAGGGTATTAAAGAATTTCACGAGATTTCATTGAATCTTCACTAATTTTAAGGGATTTAACGTGCTTTTATGGGATTCTAAATACATATTAATTTGAAATCCTTAGAAATATTTTGAAATCTCTGTGGAAATGTTTTAAAATGACTTCCATTCTTTGAAAATCCTTTTGCAATCCTTTGAAATCATTGAATTTGATTTTTAATTCACTTGTAAATCTTTAAAAATTGTTTTTACGTCTTTATAATCTTATAAATATTTTTCATTTCACTTAATTTAATCTTTGGAAACCTTTTAGAGAACTTTAGATCTTTTGAAATCTTTTTATTAATCCTTGAATTTAATCCTGAAATTAATTCTCAAATATTCTCTTTAGAATATTTTTGTATGGGAATATTTTTAGTAGTATTCTCGTTGTCGAAAACTTTCTGCTTTAAAATCTCTAGACATATTCCAAAGCTCTTATAGGAGAAACCCTCGGAGTTTTCCATCTCAAAGAGATGCTAGCCTGATATTTTTTAAGCAAGGTGAAGTTCGTCAGTGTGGAAATACAATTGACTCTACAACCAAGATTTGAATCTAGAATAACACTAATCAAGTACGAATATATAGACAAAAGGTCATAAGTATATTAGACCAATTATTGAAAAAAAGCACCCCTATGCCCAAAATTGCTTTAAAATTGTATTAAAATTAAAATTAATGTTTAAACATCAATAACTATAATTATTTAAATATATTTCAAGTTATATATAATTTATTGAATTGCACAATTTACTGACTTTATTTGTCTTTACTTCGTTCGATCAGATTTGATCTATAATTATTTTTCTTAATTATGTTTCTTAATTCGTAAGTATTGCAGATTTTCAAATTATAATTTTTATTTCTGTGAGATATTTTCACTAATATTCTATCGTAGAAAAGATTCAAGTTTGCCTGGCCTGGCTGAATTTCGTATTGATTAAATGTCAGCCGCGCATCATAAAGACGTCAAAGACACGGTTTTAACCAGGACAACATCCTGCACCCGAATTTACGACTTTATAGCAACAGGTTATCTACCAAGTTCCTGTTGCGCAGTCTTCCATCCGGATACCTATGCACCACTGACCACAAATTTCTAACAAAGCTTTGAAAAATACCGAGAAATTATATTTTGAATATATTAGATATTGAACAAATATCCTCGCAAATGTCAAAGTTTTGACATTAGAAGTCAAGCGCGCGCCGTTATTAATAATTTATGTTTATCATAATTTTTAAAAATACATTTTATGTTAAAATATCTTAATCTTCAATAATTTTATCTTAGCCTCAAAAAGAATCCTGTTATAAAAACTACTTCTATAAACTGGAAGTATCGAATTAAGTGTATAATATTAAAGATACAAAATGAGTTCAAAAAATTTCAAGATATTTTAAATTTTAAGATATTTAAAAATCAACAATATTATGGATGTGATTCACTACTTATAATATTAAAAAGAAATTATGCTGCAAGACCTTTCTGTAAAGATATTGTTAATATATCATTCGATCTTTTCAAACGGTAGAAGGAAGTATTTTCTGCAGATATCAGGAAAAGCGCGGGTGAAATGCGCAAGGGTCTAGAAACACCTGTTGCATCAGTCGTAAATCTGCCAGCTGTAATCCTGATAGGCTTGTCTCAAAATGACGTCATTGACGAACTTTTGACGTGTGTTTGACACCTAAAGGTTGATGGTTCACTTCGTCATTGGCTCGAATGAAGCTTTCCTTTCTTTCACATTTTCTTTTGAATTTTCTTACGAGAAATTTAGGAATCATTGAAAGAATATATAAAGGAGAGAAAGCATACATACATAGCAGGATATTCCGAATGCAGTGTATGTTGCTTATAAATCCATCGTGTTTTCCTAATAGGACTAAACTTTCGTGACATCGCGTGATGAACATCTATTGGCTGCAACTTTTGAAAGAACAGTGAGAGAAAATGGAGTAACTGATTGTAGTCGTCATTTTTTCGAAAAATCTTCTAAAATCTGTTAAATAAACTATAATAAAAACTATATAGAATATGACAAAATGAGTTTTTACTCACTATATTTCCTTTTCTATTTCAAGAACCGGAGCATTTGCCGTTCCTAAGACGTGAACTTTGAATCGTGCTCAGCATAACTCGCGAACTCTGAGGAACAGGCTTTCATCTAACTCAAATAGTCATTTCTAAACCTCATATATATTTTTCTGCCTCAGTTAAACCATTAGATATCCTTCCTAAACAAAGCAACGCGTTTTTACTTTTCTAATCATAAATTGACATTTTTGCATTGTTTCTTAATTTCTTCTCTTTTTTTTTCTTAATTCGATTTATGTTGATTTTCTTACAGCTTAATTTTAGTTCTTTTATGTATAATAGTTTCCTTTCATGAAACTAATTACTTATTGATACTCTATTGAAAATTCACAAAGGTTAAATTCAACAAAATCAAAGCTGACATTTAAAGCTGCTAGAACATCAAAAGCTTTCTACTATCAGGCTCGTATCCAAGAAGGGAGGCTAGTTTAGCTTTTGACAGTACCAGTAGGTCAATTTATTTTTACCCGATATAAAAACAAAACTAGACTTATTTATTTATATTTAGGCAAAATATTAATGTAACTTATTTTATTAAATTCCTCAATATTCATATGCTAGAAGACTATACGTTTAATTTGAAATTTGAAATTGGAATCATACAATGTTGTATCTTCCTTGTATTTGAATATTATTAATTGTCCATGTAATATTTATATAAATATCAAACTAGGTATAAGGAAAGTAAGCTTTCACACTTGTATAGATAATAATAATTTCAACGAATAGTTATAAATCTTTCTGTCGTGAGATCTCGACAGGTGCGCCCTCGATTCAGGGAAACCAGGCGGTTACTTCATCGAGAGAGCTTTTCGCTTTCGAAGGGCTCCCCACCAGAAGGTCGTAGGTTACGAGCTTTCTAGAGGGGATTCGCAAAGTTAACAAGTGGGGGTGGCTTACCCGTTTGGCCACCTCCATTCTATCCTCGTTATCATCAGGATGACAGTTCGAAGGTAGAGGCTCATTATTATGAGCCAAAGCTCATAATGAATGATGAACTTTCACATTTCATAAAATTGAAAGTTCGCTCATATGGTAATTACCGCATGCTCTTAATAATTAATATTGAAAAGTATGTATAATATGAATACATGACTACATGTTCGATAGAAATAGATTAAACGTCGGAATTCTCATATTTTACTTCCTGAATATACTTCGAACTCAACTCAATATAGTCATAGAGACTTTAATGATTACAAAATATTTTCAAGGATTTGGTACAAGTAATCCTATTTACTTCACGTTGTTAGACATTTTGTCAAAGGAGAGGAAAATTGCAGAAAATCTTTACAAGGTCCAGCCGGTTGCCGACTGTCTAATTTTACTTCAATTTCACCTGGAATTAATTACTAATTCATTCTCCATTTTAAATTAGATGGAATTCAATTAATTCCGTTAAACTGAAATTCGGTTGCCCAAGCTATTTTTACCATCTATTGGGAACAGTGTACAAATGTGGGTGGAGATTCATAAATCTCAGCAAATAACACATTTCACGATTTTTCTATTCGCCTGATAAATAGACCAAACAGTTTTCCAGCATCCATTAGGCTTTTTAAGCTAACCTCTGACCTGTGAATAAATCTAGGGGGGTTTTATGGGTTCCTGGTATTTGAGGAGACTGTGGGAGTCCCTAGGGATAAGTTTAGTTCATTCGGGATCGGGACGCATCCAGGAATTCAGGAAGAATTTTACTCTAAATTGTAGATGAGATCCTGATACAAACGAAGTACCTTGAATTAGAAGAAAGTCACTTATTCTTTGTTTGCTCGCCTCAATCTTGTATACTTATATAATATCTACTCATTGTCAGTGAATTCATCAGTCACCAAATTTGTGTTTTGTAATCATTTTCACTATTGTAATAAATACTTTAAAATTATATATACATACATATAAGAGTTAGTTTTTATTTGTTGATATCTAATGATTAAAAATGTAGAACATTCATAATTTATAAAATAACTCAATCTTAATCTCACACGTCATTATTTATAACTATCATAATTAATTTATACTGTTGTTTTTCAGAATATTATTAATTCTTTGAAAAAAATTGTGATGGCTGTGGAATATAGGATTATAGGTGCATTAAAAATTTCTTAATAGAGTTGCTTAAATTTTATGAATGAATGGGGGTTGAAGACTGGAATCGACTGTCGATGGTTCGTCAATCGAGTTCCAGGCGTACGACCAGGTTTTTAACAGGGAAGCAGATTTAGGGGTTGGTCTTTTGTAGGGAATACTCCATTCCACTAGAACCACGTGACGCAACGTCCTTGCAGCATCAGGCTGGTAGTCCTTCGAGTTACTGGCACAAGTGTTATTGCCAAATTAATTTAGTTATGTTTTTGGGCATTTAACTTTGTCAATTTCTACTTCTTATAATAATTTTTAAAAAATTATACCTTATAATTATGTTAATCTTCAATAATTTAATTTTAGGATCAAAAATAATCCAATCATAAAAACTTCTTCTATAAACTTTAAGAAATTTTAAAAGATTTTATAGAATTCAATGAATTTTAGAAGATTTTAAGAAATTTAACAGATTTTAATGAATTTCATAATTTTAAATATTTTTTAAAAAGCGTAATTTTAATAAGAAATCCCACAAATTTTTTTAGGAATTTGAAGGGATCAAGAAATTCTATAAATGTTTTGAAATCATTGAAATCCCTTGAAATTCCATAAAATCAGATGAAATCCCTTAAAATTCTTGACATCTTATAAGATTTCTAAGTCTTCATTTTTATTTTTATTTTCCACTTGTTTCTTACATTTTACAACCAATGGCAGAAAATGTGATGACATCTTGAATATATCCCTTCGCTCTTCGTTCGTTATACGCATCTTGGCAAGCTCGAGCATGCTCTCTTAGTAGCCGCAACTTTCATATTCATAGACCCTGCATATATTTCCATCCCCATTAAAATCCTTAGTCATATGGAGGCAAGAGAGGGGCTTTGAATTCATGAGAGAAAGGATCCATAAACAGAAGCGAGAAACAGAGACAGGGAGAGATAGAGAGAAAGAGATGCGACTAATATGCTTTTGAAACCGTATCGGCCATCGTTATTCGTTGTCCAATATTTCAGGCGGCTATCAGGTCCAATACATTATCGATACGTGGGTAGAAAAAAGCGTGTCGAACTCCTGCAGCTTTCTGGGTTCCTAGCAGTTCGAGATGTGCCGTATCTTCCGAATGGCGTTGGTTGAGAAAAAAAATTCATGAGACTCTCTCTCTACTGACCGTGAAGAGCGTGGCCGAAGCGTCGTCGAAGAGGAAAAGGAGACGGGCTTCTTCTGTACTTTTGCTGACCTGTAAAAAATGCCGTGCTCCCTTGGCACGCCTCTTGACAATAATGGGATGCCATGAGCAGCTGGTGGTGCACCTGTCGGTTATTATTTCGCGTGGCTAAAAAACAAAAAAAAAAAGACAAAAGTCGCGCCGACTGGCTGGTAAAATAACGGCGTAGGTGTATATATATGTTTACTTATTCCAGAGTGCGAATACTTGCATGTACATTTTATGGATTCAAAGCTACGCTCCAGAAATAGGCGACTGCGCAAAAATATTCTCGCGGGAAGCACGTAAAAATGAGACTTTTCGGGTCATTTCTGTAGTCCTGATGCTTGCGTGGTTGGAGCATTCTTTTGATAAACATGGATGATTGAGAGAAGTGATTATACATAATGGAGGACAAGGTTTAAGAGCATTATGCTCTCGATATTCGTGATACCGAGTGAAATCTGAGTATATAATCTGACGAATTTTCGAATTTGTAATTTTTAAACAGGGCCTTTCGCCATTCATGACATTTATTGAATACATAGGTATTTTTTTTTTATTTCAGGTGTCGCTTATGAAGATGCTTTGAGGGATGGTGTCATCCTCTGCAGATTGATGAACAAACTTCAACCTGGTATCATTACAAAAATCAACACTTCTGGTGGAGATTACAAGATGATGGATAATCTTAATCAGTAAGTAGAATTAAAATGCTTTAGATCACTGTAAAAGCTTTAATATTTCTTGAAATTGTTTAAAACATTTTGAACTTTCTTGAAGTCCCTTGAAATTTTTTAAAGTCGATGGAAAAATATTCAAATCCTTCGAAATTCCTTAAAATAACTTGAAATCCTTTAAAATCTCGGGCAACGTCAGATTAATTTTTGCTAGTTTAACATGTATTTGACAATATTGTAACCATCCGTGGAGTAAGTGTTGAATTAGAATCAATTCCTGATCTCCTGATGTATATCGACACTGCTTTGCGTCAAAAGACACATCTCAACTGATTGTCAAAACTAGTAGTCCACCAGTTTCATACTATTGCGACTCTATAATATGTTTTGTTATTTGCATCCTCGAGAATCAAAAGAGAGGATCCATAAGGACTTTCTTTCAAACGAGTCAGTTTGATAAATAAGCACCCGTAAAGTTTGAGGTCGGGATCAGTTATTCATTCAAAAGCGATGATTAAAGAAAATTTAGTAGCGTAAAAGGAGAACAGAAGAAAAAGAAATTCGTGGGGCGTATTATTCTTTACCTGTGACTGTCAATCAGCTTTGCTACATTCCTGATGAGATATTTGCGTACGAGGAGGTCGAATTGTCGTCCTATGTTAATTCTTTTCCATTTATATATATAAACATACATATATACGAATGTTCATTTTTTAATTTAGATGCATTTTCCTGTAATATAAAATTATATTTTCATGCGCAGTATAGCTTCATGTTTGAAAGTGCGTTCTCATTTCAGAATAAGACTTTCAATTATACATTGCCTTGAAAAAGGAAAGTTATTGAATCTTTGTATTTGATGCTTTTATTTCTGTATTTTTCAAGGATTGAAATTGCAACAGATCTGATGGAATACCTTGTGTCCACGATTGATGATTGATGTTATTTGTGCGCGAGGATCGCGCGCAACTATTTTCTCTTCACGCGCATGCACGGATTTCTTTGATATTTGGCGCGTTTCAAATGTAAAGATCACTGATTTCAAGTAGTGGGGCGAGTGATGCGCATCGCGGCAACTCCGCATTACTCCCTTTCTATACGAGCACTATAAATGATGAAGAAGTCGAAATAATCCAATGCTAAAGCATCTTAAAGAACTCGCGCATCTGTGCTCTCTCCTGTTAACTGATCATTCATGCTTCTCTAATCATTCGAGGTATCACTGGCCTGCCCCACGAATCGAATTGCAACTCTCTATCTAATACGATGATGATGATACGAGAGAGAGCGATACTATTCGAGATACGATATCGATTGATATAATAATCGATATATATAAAGTGAGACTTAAGGGTATATTTTAAATAATCTCCTTCGATTTTTTTGAATATATTCGAAAAGAAGGATTTTGTATTCTCTTAATTGATAAGGAGCTTCATTTTTAAAGTGAATAAATATGTACGCGATAAAAAAGGAAAATGAAAAAGAATGGTTGAACGAGAATTTTGTTATATAAGATATTTTTGTCTCGCACAATACATCTTTTTCTACTGAGATATATGTAGTTTTATATAGGATACTGTATATTTTCCTTTTTAAATGGTATAATATTATCTATTATCTATCTATCTATATCTATATAAAATTGAATATCTCTTAAAATCCTGGGCAATATTGGGTAAATTTATACTAATAAATCAATTTAAAAAATAAGAATAAGGTAGAAAATCTGTTGTCTGGTCAGGACATTCCTTTTCTACTTAATGTTGACCGTGAATAGATCTACGCTTTAGACATATTTTCTCACAAGTAGAAAAGGTCGAATATGGTGGGACAATACTTCATACAAATTTTTCTGTTACACTATTTCCTGAACTATGAATTCTTCAACTATAAAATTTGTCTGATCTTAAAATGTCAAGTATCATAAATGCGAAGAATAGAATGATAAAGATGCTGAGAGGGAAAATCATGAGAAAAACAAAGAAGGAAACAAAAGAGAAATGGCTGACATTGCTCCTTTATGTGTCTGTTCGCCTGAGCTTTCCTATAAGTCAGTGACGCGCTTCTATTGTCTGAACGCTAATTATCCTTTGGGTCAGCAACGCTTGGGTTAAGCGTCACATGTCTCCAATGAACAGGATTTCAGAACATCATCCTCTTGTATACGCAAAAGCGATACATACTTCGTTTCTCCTTTGCCCTGGAATAGCGAATTTTATTAAACACACAATTGTTTACTTTATTAATATTCTTTAAGTTTTACAAGTTAACACAAGGTTTACATAAATTTTCTTTAGTTGTATTTATTGGAAGTAATTTAACCGACATTGTCCAGGATTTTAAGACACATCATTTAACATTAAGGAATTTCAAAGGATTTTAATAGTATTTTTTGGAATAAATAAAAAAAATGCTAGTTATTTCAAGTATTCTTAAGGGAGTATTCTGGGCCCTAATACAAAATTTTATTTTAAGGGCATGTAATACTTTACCATAAGAGCAAATTAGTTATACCAATTATACGTTCATAATAATAAATATTTTTAGCTAATAAGAGTCAATAAACCTTCGTCTCATGTAGACGAAGGTTTATTGACTCTTATTAGCTAAAAATATTTATTATTATGAACGTATAATTGATATAACTAATTTGCTCTTATGGTAACGTATTACATGCCCTTAATAGCCTATTCGGAACACTTAAACCAGTGTTCTCCCCGTTAGCGGAAAAATGTAACGCGTTACGGTTATCGTTACTTTCTTCAAAAAGTAACGCGGTCCCGTTACCGTTACTTTTCTCAAAAAAATAACTCGTTACCGTTACTTTCACAAAAGTAACATCGTTACTTTTTTTGTAAAGTAACGCCATTACTATAAAAAAACTCAAATTTTGAATATTATAACTATAAGAAACTTTAGTCAGAATGTTACAGAATTTTACACCAATGAATATTCATGAGCTGCACCTTGCACCAATCACTTTAATGATGAAAATGATCGTAATATTCCCGTATAAAACAGTAATTTCTTCATAAACATTTTTTTTTTAATTTTTAATTTAAAGTTAAAGTAACGGGCGAAAAAGTGACCTTTCGTTACAAATTACTAAAATAAAGTAACGTGTTACCGTTACCGTCACCTAATATAAGTAACGGTAATGGTAACGTCATTAAAAGTAACGCGTTACTCCCAAACACTGACTCAAACAGACATTCTGTTTTATATGTATATAGGTACATAAAGATTTCTTTGAAATTACAGTTTTTCTGATGGTAATTTTTTTAGATTCCAGAAAGCTTGTGTCAAATACGGAGTTCCAGACGTTGATCTTTTCCAAGCTGTTGATTTAATGGAGCGCAAAAATATCGCTCAAGTGACAAACACCATTTTTGCTATTGGACGCACGGTAATTGTTGAATGCCTATGTATAGTTTAAAAATCTTTTCCTGGAAATTAAATATTACGCCTTTAATTTTTATTTTTAGACTTACAAACATCCAGAATGGCGTGGTCCTTGGTTGGGACCAAGACCCTCAGAGGAGAATAAACGCTATTTCACCGAAGATCAATTAAGAGCCGGTGAAGCAGTTATTGGTCTTCAAGCTGGATCAAACAAAGGAGCCACTCAATCCGGGCAAAGCTTTGGTGCAACAAGAAAAATTCTCCTCGGAAAGTAAAAAAATATTTTTTTTTTTTACTTCCTATTTATCCCAAAATGTACTTTATGTCCAAAATGTAATTTATGTAAAATGTACAAAATGTGTAACATTAAAATTCGATTTCTTTATTATACTTAACAAATATTACAATTAGATATTTTTTAGTTTTGTAAAGTTATTCATTTTTGAAATAGGATATGTAGTAGGTAGAGAGCAAAATAATATCTATTTAGAATATTTGTTCAGTAGAATAAAGAAATCGGATTTCAAAGATAGATCTTGGAAACATCAACCTTAATCCTTGTCGAAGGATGATAATAAATTGTCTCATAATATCGAAAATTCTTTACTCTCTGGAATTAATTAATTCACCTTCTTGCTTTATTTCGCTAAAATGAACCTTTACACATAAAGATTTTAAAGGAGAATATTTTCTAAAGAACGTTTTCAAAAAACGAAAATATTCTCGGGAATATTAAAAAATTATATAATTTAAGAATTTTCAAAAAAATTCGAAAATTTTCAAAACGTCACAAAAATGTCAATATTTTTCAAAACGATTGAAAAGGTTAAAGGATTAAAAGTGATTTAACACAATTTCCCAAATTGAGATTTAGCAATACAACTATATATATGCATATACACACACATCAGCGAGAAATGACGTATACGTGGTATATTCGCATTACATGCGTTTCTTGACCGGTTTCTACACCGAGAAGTTCCCCGAGGATCAGGCAAGTATTAAATTGAGAGGAAGTTATGTACTGCGAATCAAAATCTAGGTTTCTTATCCAACCTCAACGTTTGATTTACATATTCCGAACTCTTTTTATTAAAATTTAAAAATAATTCCAAATCGTCATGTTTTTCCTGAAATGTTATTTATATATTTATAGAGGTAACGAGTTTGAAATTGGTAAAATTAAAGGAAATCTACCAAGGTTTTCAAAAGTATCTTTTTTTGTCAATGCAAATATATAGGACCAGATAAACGTAGCTTATTGCATTTCACCTTTAATTTCACAAATTTTCAACTCGGCATTTCAATAGAATAAATGTAAAAATAGTACGTATTGCAATGAAAATAAGGAAATCGAATTTTGAGTTTAAAATTTGGTTTCATCATCTTCAATACTACGAAAATTAATTTTTTAAATTTCGTTTTAGATCTTATTCTACAGTATGAAATAAAATTGATGTATCGTCTTCCACGAGGCAGGCCAGTTCTCGGGGACCCCCTGGTACAGGATTTTATAAAAGAAAAGAAGATTTCATTTTGATTATTCTTGATCTCCTTTCACTTTCTGAGATCCTCGTGAAAGGGGAGCGTTGCGAGTCATGCGCTATTCTTATTCAAGTAGAATATTCGTAGATATTAAAAAGATTTGGTAATGTGAATTTAGCCGTTACATTGAAATTGTACTGATTAAAAAATTCATAGATTTCTTCTTTTAAGAGTGTTGGATCTAAGTTAGTTCTAACTTCAAAATTTAATCTTCACATTTTACTCAACAAAAATTTTAAATAGATATTTTTTCTTTATGTAACGGTATTGATTTTTCAATGGAATTATGCTAAGTAAAATGAAGAAATCAAATCCTTCGGTTAGAACTTGCATCCAACGTCATTAATAATATAATTAACGCAATTTAATTCAAAGTTTTTTTTTTTAATAAAAAATATTTAGGTATATTTCAAGAGACTACTATGTATCAGTAATCCAATAACAAACCCCGAGAAAGAGGCAGGAAATAATTATGTGATATTATATTATGTCATCTATATATCCTTGTCAAATTTATTCTTTCGACAAGAAATAGGAGAAGCTTCACCGAGCCTCACAGCTAAATACCTCGGTACTCTATACCTGTACAGAGACAGGGAATGTAAGTAGGTATATATGTACTTTAATCTCACACAAACTCAGCGCATAGACCGCGTACTTTTCTTCCTTTTTCTTCATTTAGTTCTCGCATTTCTAACCGTTTGTCGCAAAACATTTTTGTCGATCGAATAGAGTCGGCGAATCATTGGGAGACCAGAAGAGTTAAGCTGGTGTCGAGAAGGTGGAGAGTGGGTTCTCATAACATCAATCGAATCACTTATAAGGATTCGAATTAATCCTTCATCCAACGTAAAATAATTTTTTTTCAATTATTTATTATTCAGCAAAAGTGAACTTTCAAAGAATTAGTAGGATTCCAAATTCCCTTGAATTTCCATAATAGCATTTACTTTTCAGGTTTTTAAAGAATTTTAAGAGGTTTTAAAGGCTTTCAATATCTTAAAGTAATTATTACAAAGTGAATCTGGAGTCTATATTTTGCATTGTAATAATTAATGTGCCTTTGTGAACATATACGAAAGATTGGATACTCTCAACCAAATGCACTAATATTTCTTATCAATTTAATATTTTCGTTATGAACAAAAAATAATTTACACTTAATAAATTAAGGACCATCTATAATGTCATAATATACAGATTAATTGTTAATAATAAATTAAAATATTAAAATAAAAAAATCAGTTTTTATTTTAAGTTTGTTTATTTAATTTTAAATTCCCTTTTCTTTGTTTCTTTTTTATTTTGACAGTTCACGACATTTAGAAACAAAATTTTAAGTAAGCAGTTTCCTTCCTTGGAAATAGAGAATTTTTAAATGCCAGGTTGTCCAATCACCTGTCCAAAAGTTAAACGAGAACTAAAAAAACGAGCTGCTGGTATTTCTAATATTATATTCTGGTTATTTAAGAGAAACAATTGTAAAGTGCTTTTAAAAACATATTTTCGTTTATATTTTTTTTAATTTAGAAAGACAGAAGGCACTCCAAGCAGGACTAAGTCCGCCTGATAAAAATGAGGAAGAAGAAACCTCCGAGGATAAGATTCTTGATGAAGAACCGTCTCCATCAGATTTTGTCTTCGGTACAATTTCAAAAAGATTAAAAAATGAAATTAACTCGTCAACATTGAAAATTCAATATTGAAAATTAATTGTTTTAGTAATGAAACTAGAATGTAGGTTGACGTTGTATATATATATTTTTTCTTGTTATAGGAGACAAAGAATTAGAATCAGATCATGATTCTCAAAAAAATGAAAGAAGAGCTGAAGATGAAGCCAGAAGAATTGAAGACTTTGCAAGTAATGAAGGAGAATCATCTAGAAGTGCTCGTTCTGGAGGAAGTGAACAAAAAACTTCAACATATTCTGGGCATAATCTATCAAGAAGATCTAGCAAAAGTGAAAAAAGTCGTAGTAAACAAGAGCAAACGAGAAAAGGTGATCATGCTGAACATGAATCTGATCGATTCGGACACTGCGATCCTTCCCAAGATAATCCTTGTTCTTCCGAATGTTACTCTAGAAGATTGAAAGGTATTATCTCAGAAAATAACTAGCACTTATCTATTCATCTATCTATCTATATATTTATATATTTTGAAATACTTTAAAATCTCGAGAAACGACGAGTAAATTTCTGCTAGTTCCTATCTTCATTTTAAACTTCAATTTTGGCTCTTATACCTTGAAATATTATCAATGATTTTTTTCTCCACTCTAGAGAAAATGATGAGAAGAAAACTGGCAAAACAAAAAGCAGTAAACGGAGGCTATTTTGAAGACTTATGTAATTGTACTTTTAGCTGTCTTTTCATGGAATTAATGAATGATCCTTTTATCAGAAAAATTTTACGTTCTGCAGCTCTATTTGCAGTGGGTATAAAACTGTGCTGGGAGATGGATGCTTGGTATATACCAACTCCTTCAACCATTTAATAAATGATCAAATTCGATAGAAAAATAATGCCAAAGTCTCTCTGCCAAAGTAGTTTAATAAATAGTTAATATATCTAGAACTTGGATCCAACACCTTTAATTCAGAGTTAAATATTTGATTCTATATAAAATTTAAGTCAGTGAGGAATTTATAAAATAAAGCGATTCATTAAAGTAAAATTTTTTAATGAAGGTGTATAAGATACAAAAAGTAATTCTTTGCACAAATACACACTTGCAAAATTTATTCTTTTCTGTTTTTAATAAATCCTGATAATATGTCAAATTATAAATCTAAAATAAACTTGATTATCTACTACTCTAAATTTTATTCTTAAATAACTATTTAGATTCAAAGGACACAAAAAGGTACAATCGTAAAATTATATAATCTACGTGTTTCGATTACATTAGGAAAATACTATTTGATATGTCGATGCACCTTTGAAAACATAATTTGTAGGACATCTTTATTTTCTAATACTTCATTTCATTCCTTCTATTGTTTGAAATCTCAAATTAAGCTACGCAAATAAAAATATTGTTTCTATTTTTTAAGGACGTTGCAGCCAAGTTCTGACCTCAAAATTCGATTTCTTCATTTTACCTGATAAATATTATAATTAGATATTTTTTTCTTCTATAGCTACTCATTTTTTAAATAGAATTATGGTTACAGAGCGAAAAAATCTGCAATTTGAGTACTTATTAAGTAAAATGAAAAGATTTAATTTTGAGGCTAATTTTGAATTTCTCATTTTATGCAATAAGTTTTAAAAGTAAACATTTTTTCGCTCTATAGTCGTACTTCTATTTTAAAACAGAAAATATGTACAGAGCGAATAGATATTTAATTCTAATAATTGTTGAGTAAAATGAAGAATTAATTTGAAGCCAACACCCTTAAATTCTCTCCTTTTCTATTTGTCCAGCTATGAATAATTAATGACACAAATAAAGATGTCCTAATGTTTGAGAGAAAACTGCAAATTGCATTTATAATTTAAAACAAGAGGTAAAACGTATATAGACTAACAATTCATTT
>CAJFCO010000044.1:1913349-1927516 GCA_904066015.1 Synergus gifuensis | reverse complement strand
TATAGCACTATTCACTTTATAAATAGGCGTACAGAGCGAAAAAGTATTTAGTTTTATTCCTTTTTGCCAAAAAAACAGTTACTTTCTTTTACATCAATCTCCATTCTATATTACATAAGAGTTTTGCTTTTCTAAAAACATTTTTCAATTTTCATTCTTACATTCAAAAGCTTTGATTAAAATTATAGTTTATCATGAATCTTCTGAATTTTGAAGCAAAAGAAAAAACCGTTTAATTTCCTCGATTTATTTACTCTTACAAAATTGAATTTACTTACTCTTCTGCTGGATAAAACTTCTTAAACGGCTTGATTTCAGTTATCAATTGTTCACCGCGCTCGCGTTGCTCGTGATCTACAGATTTCTCAGCCGTTGTCCTTTGTTCCTCGTCGTGGTACAAAATCAACGACATATACTGCAAAGATAAAATCCAAATCCTTAAAATTGAATAACATTTGAAATCAAATCAGGATGATGAAAAAGAAGCAACAATTATTTTATTTTCAAAATGAATAAATTATACAGATTAAATTGTAAAAAGAAGTTTAAAGGAAGTAAATTAAGAAACTAGAATTTTTTTACGATACCCTAGATCAATGGACCAGTTGTAGAAGGTTTGAATAATAATTAATTACCTGACGTTTGATTTTTCTGGTAAGGCCATATTCATGATTATTCCAAAATAGACTAAGCAGTTGAGAGAAGGAAATTTCTTCAGGGTCGTACTCGATGTCGATGACCTCTGTGTGATCTCCTCTGTAAAAATAAAATACCACTTAAAAAACACAAGTTCCAATTCTGTCAATCAAATATGCAAGGTTCTTTCACTCAATTAACTTTAAGGCTTTCCATTTGGTTGTTTAATTCTTGATATTAAAGGAATGATTTCAATCAAATTTCTCTACTATTGAGACTCTTATTCTGAAGATTTAATTTATTTTAATCATTTTAGACGTTCTTCCAGAACAAGTTATTTCATAACAAAATATTTCATCATCTGAAGAATACTTTCCTTATTAGCAGAACAGAATTTTAAAAAAATTATTGCAAGTGTTTTTAAATAGTATTAAGGAAAATTTATACACAAAATCAGATATACATATTTGTATACTTTCATCCGGAAATCATATGGGAATGATAATTTTGATGATATGAATAAGTAAACCTACTCTGCAAATACGATATACGGTATCTTACAGTCTTAAAATTTGATAAGGCTCCTTTTCTTTTTTTACCATTCCGCCTTCCTATCGGAAAGAGTCATATAATCTTCAAATTACATAAATCTAGAGAAAAAATTATATTTTCAAAACTATTTCTTTGGAAATTGATATTTGGAAATTCTGATTCCATTAAGTCGCTCAAGGATTCCAGAATTATTTTTTTCAAATATATTGGAAATGAAACAAAAAATAAAAAATTTAAATTATTAAATTACTATTTTTAAAACTACATTGAATCTAACTTACATATTTCTGTATGTAGGTGATTCCTTGTTGCCGCCAGAATAACCGACGCATGTGCGAATTACTCCAGGTGTTGCCCCAAATAATGAATCTCCGGCCCAAAAGCAGCCCATGCCAAAAGTGGCTCGCTTCCCTCTGACTTGTTCCAATTGACCAGGCATTTTCTGCAAAAGATAACGTACAATTTTCCGTTTTATTAAAAAAAAATCCAAAGTTCAAAAGACCTAAATGAAAAAAGAAAATATTCAAGAGATTTTAAACAACCAAAAATCCCTTAAAGTCATTGTAATGTCTTAAAATCACTTAAAATATCTTACAATCTTTTTAAATTCTTTAAAATTTCATGAAATCAAACGAAATTCTTTAAATGCTTTAAAATCACTGAAAATATCTAGGAATTTCTTCAAAGTTCAAGAGATCCAAATTAAAGAAGAAAATACTCCAGAATAACAAGAGAAAAATAAATGAAAATATTAGATGCTACACTATATTATAAAGATTGCATCAGTCAAGGAAATTGCAACTCATTGAAATTCAAAGTATATTTTAGAATGTTTCACAATAGTCTCGTCAAATAGGAAAATATATATTTCTTATAAAATTAGACTTTAGCACAATATACCGCAATTCTTCCACTCCTTGGGTTTTTTGTCAACATGTTTTTGAAATAATTTGGAATTTACCTGATGAAAAGGGGTTTGAAAAATTCGAAATTGAAGAATATACTTTTGAAAGACACGCGGTTTCACGACTTTAGAAAGTGACTCGCATATCTTAGCGTTGAAGAAGAGCGCAAAAGACTGAACTTAAAGCGAGGAGTTCCGGTTTTTATCTACAGCCAACAAGACTTATCCCCTCCAATCTAGTTTCGTGAAACCCGTACCATGTCAGTTTAATTTTCTTGTTCCTTTCTTGGTCTTTTTTTTATTTATTAAGCCACATAGTTCTGCTAAACTCGCTTGCACTACTTAACTTTGCCAGTTTCAAAAAATCGAATAAAAAGAATCAAGTCAAAAAGCAATCCTCAGATGGTGAATAGAAATTCCGAGAGTACATAATTTTTTTTTAATTTATAAAGAGAAGGCAAATTAATTTTTACATTCTCATCAAAAAATGTTTAGATTTTTACATTCTCATCAGAAATAATGTATTATTTTTCATAGAATACTTCAAATTGAGGAAGCGAAATTAGAAAAAATTGGCGCCATTCTTTTACAACAATGAGATTTTATTGTTCAAGATATGTTTCATTGAACAATTGCCCATTTGTCTCGAGTCCAAATCAATTCCCATTCACTAGGTGTGATAAAGACACTTAACATTTTTTTTTTATCGAAAGTGTGCGTCTTCTGAGATCCCTGGGAGAGGCAATTACTCTATAACATGTGAAGAGAATAGATTAGCATTATTATCTTGTAAACGTCACATATATATATACGGTATCGTGTGCTGAACCAGCATCGAAGCGTCCGTCATTTTTGTTACTTAAAGGATAGATTTAAATTACCAAAATAAACAGGGCCTGTAATTCAGCCATTTTTCACCCGAAAAAATCCATTCAAAGACCAACGTGTTCAGCTTTTTTTTCTCTCATGGAATCATCAAAAAAAAATTCGGAAATTTGAACTTTTCAAAACACCTCTAGAGGATTTCGCTTTCGGGAGTTTAAAATGTTTTCAATTTCGGCCGTTTAATTTTCCGTTTTATATATTAAAAAATAATTCAAAATTCAAAAGACTCAAATGAAAGAAGAAAAAAAAAAGAAAAAATGCAACGAATTTTTAGGGAACAAAAAATCTCTCTAAGTCCCTTGAAATTTCTTGACATCACTTAAAGTATATTGAAATTCCTTTAAATCTCTTGAAATTTCTTTAAATTACTTTAAAACATCTTTGGAAAATTTCGAGAGTACCAAAGCCTACAAGTTTGTAACCCAAGATCAAAGAGTTTGAAGTAAATGATCGTAGAAAAAATAATTTTAGATTAATATGTTGAAAGATACTCACCAAAGGTAGAGAACAATAGGGTCTTTTGAAAATTCGGCTACTTCCTTTGAAAACAGTGGACCGAACATTTCTGAGAATTGAGGCTGTGCTCATTTCAATTCCTAGATTAAAATTTAAAATCCAATGATTAATTAAAGACAATACGCGGGTGGCTTCAATAAATCCAAGCGAGATGTTGCATCAGAAAAAGAATACACATCTGTTTCCCATTTGATTAAATAATATCACAATTCGACGACTGCCTGATGTAATCTTCATTTATGTAGAGCTTATGAACCGACCAATTCGCAAAATTGTGCTTTATTCTTAAAATTTAATCAAATTTATTATAACTTATCAGATTTTTTATGAATTCATTTCTGGGGCTTTTATAAATTTACTTTCGGCACTTGCCATCATCATTTTTGAGGTAGATCTTGCAAAGTGATTTTCATTAACTAAATTTTGCAAATTTAGTTCTCTTCACACTGCATTACAGAATAAATTTTCTTCCATTCGACCTGGTTTTTCTTGAATTTAACTACTTTAGCTTGGAAAAATAATTGTTTTGATTTTTTTATATGTATAAATAGAGTAGATTTTACACAACAAGCACCTGTGTTTTCTTATTTTTCCGAAACGATTTCGATATTAATATTGCCTCCAAAAGTAAAGCGTAATTTTCGCACAGTTATTCCGCGTTTTAAGCGGCGAACAATCAATGCGATAACTTACTGTACAGTGGTTTCAACGGCTTCTAGGTCAATGGCAAAAGTTATGTAGCACTCTTACGCTATAGTCATAAAGCAGAAACGTACTCGCTATAAATATACACAAAAGGCAACACCTTCGGCTGACAAAAAAGAGGCCGAAATCAATAACAGTAATCACAGTACCTATAGTTATTAAAAAAAGGTAAAAGGTGATTTTTTAAAAATAAAAATAGGTGAAAGTAGGTGATAAAAAATTGAAAAAAAAACTCAAACCAACAGAACGGAGATAGTAAAAAATTTGGCTATAAGCAAAACTTATAAAAAGAAAACTTTAAAGCCAGTTCAAGTCAATAAAATTTAAATTAGGAATTTAGGAAAAACATTCAAAGCTTTAGCAACATCTGCAGTTTTATAATTTAATCTTTTTATGTCTTTATATCTTTACTTCCATGAGAGCCTTGAGGACAGAATCCTAGTGCTTAAGGGCATGTAATACTTTACGATAAGAGCAATTTAGTTTACCCCATTATACATTCATAATAATAAATATTTGCAGCTAATAAGAGTCAATAAACCTTCGCCTCATATTGACAAAGGTTTATTGACTCTTATTAGGTAAAAGTATTTGTTATTATGCATGTATAATTGGGTAAACTAAATTGCTCTTATGGTAAAGTATTACATGCCCTTAATAACAAAATAGGTACTCGACCTTTATTTATGGCTTTCTATTTCGGCTCAGGCCCATAGTATAATTCCAGCACATCCCAGTCAGCATTGTCGGAAATAAGAGAGGCATAGTTTCAGCTACCCTTGCGTTTTATCAATCTACAACCATATCTTATTTCTCCTTGCTCATCTTATACAATTAACTTGAACAAATCAAGCATAACACCCCCTTTAATTTGTAACTTAGCAAATTAATATTCAATTCTTTTAAAATAATTGCATAATATTTTCAAAACTTATTAAATCACTCTATTTATAAAATTTCGAAACGATCCTAAATAGCTTTGGTATTTATCAGTCATTATCAGGCTATAAAGAATCCAGATAAGTATTTAAGTGAAGTAATTTAGTTCCATAAAATTATACAATAGCTACGCACTTACAATTAGTTTCTAACTACCGACTTAAAGACTCCTTGTCTACTTACAATGAAATAAAATTAATTTCTAGCTTGAAAAATAATGTCTACAAAATTTAATCGAAAAAGAAACTTTTTTGGAAATTAAAAACTGCTAGTGTATAACGTTTGTTATTTAAAAACTAATTAATTAATAACATGATGCTATTTCTGATAAATAATTTAAAAAGATTTCCAATAATTTCGATGCGTTTCAACGGATTTTAAAAGATTTCTAATTATTTTGAGGAACAATAAAGAAATTACAGGTATTTTCTAAATTTCAAGAAATTTCCAAGAACTTTAAAGCATAATAAAAAAAAAACATTTTAGTAAATTTAAAGATATGTTCAATCAATTTTGTGTGTAACAACGGATTCTATAAAACGTCTAAGGATTTTAAAGATTTCGAGAGATAAAAATTAAACTTCATATGTATAGTATTTAAATAAAAACACAGACTGTTCAGAATATTTGGTATATAATATATTGTAGAGAATGCACAGTTATATACAATAGGTAAATAAGTATAATAATTAAGAAATGCAGTCAGTCTGCGCTAAAGACACAGGTACAGATTGTTTAGAAGACACTGAAAAAAGCACAATAAATATTTGGAATCAAAAATGAAAAAAAAAAAGAAATTTCGTGCTTTCTTCGATGTCAATGCGCTGATAAAATTCTCTGACCGCTTATCATTGAGTCTTGGACACTCATGTAACTCAAATCAGGGTTGGATATTTGATTACTCAGAAAGTTCATTGTATTGCCTTTCAAAATCAAGACGAAAGCTCCGAACCAATTAGAGAATAATATTCTTGCTTCCACAACCCTGACTCTGATCTTAAAATATTTTTTAAAAAAAGACATTTTTTGGCATCGTCTACGATGATATCACAAGATGCGAGGACATATGAAAAATCTTGATAAAATACTGCGATTAAAAATTTGTTTTGCGTTTAAGCTTTATTGTCAAGAAATTGAGTTAAGAGATGGCACTGATTAATCGATCATAGTATAAAATGAGTGAATGGTGTAGACTTTGGAAATCACAGAGCCATAATATCCTCGCAAATTGTTCAACGCACAGATATATTAACATTTACATAGGACACTTATTCAATAAAAGATGCGAATGATTATTAAAGATTTATAATTTTTTATCCTTAAGCATACATTCGAATTCAAAACATACCTTTAACTAATGATTTCGCTCACTTTACAGGAATCGAAGGAATTTTTAATTAAGATTCTCTGGGACGATACTAGGAATGTTTTCTGATTTTCCTTACAATCAGAAAACTGCTTTCTAAAATTAATTATCACAATTCTTAGATAATTTAACAATTTTAATATGTGAACTTTTAAGTCATTTGAGACACTTGTTCTACTAAGATAAATTTAAAAAGATATTAACTTAAAATATCTTAATATTCAATAATTTTATTTTAAGCTTAAAAATACTCCAATCACAAAAACTGCTTCTAAAAAGTGAAAATCTCAGAGTGTATAATTTTAAGGAGATAAAATGAGTTAACTCTTCGAGACATTTCGAGTTTATAGAAGCAGTTTCGATATAATCGCAATGTCTTTTTTATGATCAGTTCAACAAAAGGACTCCTTTTGTCCTTATAAATGTATCCAAACAATCATTTTATAAAACCCCTTGATTTCCTAAATTTACTTTCAATTTAGTAACCACAATTTCATTGGAAACAATTACACCAATTCAACAAATAACATTTATCAATTTCATTGATAAGACTTTTATTTTGGAAGAATCTCTTTCACATGAAGTGTCGCCCCAGAGTGAAAAATTTAACGGAAAATACGTTAAGGGTGTTGAAACCTAGTTGTAATCTCAAAATTCGATTTCCTCATTTTATTCAGAAAATATTACGATTAGATATTGTTTCGCTCTGCAGCGGTACTCACTTTTTAAATAGAATTTTGCGTGCAGAATGAAAATATATCCAATTATGTAGAATATAATATTTGATGAGTAAAATGAAGAGAAAGAATTTTGAGGATATAACTTAAAGCCAACATACTTAAGATCTTGCAACTAACTAATGCGCAGTCTCTTTTTTTCCTCTCTAACAATTGCAATAAGCTTAAATTTTTCAATATTAAACACATTTTCTACAAGAGCTAATGGACGAATTTCTAGAGCCTATCGAAGTGACAATGTAATGTACGCCTCTCTTTACCTTGCCACTCTTCACCTTGCCATCACGACCGCGATGGCTCGGCGACCGCTCTCCCTTTACGTTGCCGTCAATGTTTTATGTTATAAGCTATTTATAAGCGGTTATAAGTGCTGTTGTACCAAAGATATTAGTATCTTTGGTTGTACATTGCGAGCACCGGTCAGGCTCGAGAGTGGAGGAACATCATTTCCAGAAAAATTAATTAATTAAAATTACTCCCCTACGGTCCCGAGCGCGGCAAGGTAAAGAGAGGCGACCGTAATCCGTTTCGTTGCGATACGACGGAATTTATATTAAAAGAAACTTCTTTCTATTTCTTAGAGTATATCGATTTTTCTTGATATCTCTTCTTTCGGTTATATTTTGCTACAGAATAATGTATTAATACCTGGCAGTAATATTTCACCTTTGGCCAAATTTAATTTAAGGGCGTTGAAGCCAAATCTTCTAACTTCAAAATTTTAATTTCCTCCCTTTACTCAACAAACTTTAAAACGAGATATTTTTTCACTTTGTAGTCGTACTTATTTTTTAAATGTTTTAATGCTTTTTTTGAAATTAGATTTTGAATTTTTCGTTTTGTGTAAAAAGTATTAAAATTAAATATTTTTTTTGCTCTAAATGATGAGATCCAATTTGGAAGTTAGAACATGAAATCAACACCCTTAATTCAGAAAGATATTAACAAGTCTCAAAATACAAAAGATTAAAAATAAAGAATGTATTTTGCGAGAAATATCTACAATAAATCATATCAAATACACTAAAGCGTAGTTATTGTGCTGTGAAATAAAATGGGATGTTATCGATGTTATTCGTTAATTTTAGTTGGATCCAAGTTCTAGCCTCAAAAGTCGCTTTGCTCATTTTTTACAAAAAGGAATAAAATTAAATATTTATTCACTCTTTAGACAAAAATTTAGTTCAAAAGAGAAAAGTGTTAGAAGGCGAAAAAATATATAATTGTAATATTTGTTGAGTAAAATAAGGAAATTGAATTTTGAGGTTTGAACTTAGATCATACGCCCTTAAGAAGATAAATTCTCAGAAAAATGCTTTCACCTCTCTAGACTTTGGAACCTCAAAGATTTAGGGCACATTTATACAAAATATGAACCCAAGGGGAAAAGCAAGCTTAAATCCTACATTCGATTATTATATTACAATTGACTGGAAAATAAGTGAATGTAAACCATTCTTAGTTCATTGCGCTTTAGTCTTTCAGTTCGCTGTTAAAAGAATAAAATCTCAACTTTTTTAATACTACTTCTAGACGTCCTCTATAAAAATACAAGTTCATACACTCGTAGATCACAATGTTGGTTGGTAGTTTACTTGGCAATTACAAACAAAAATTTACTCGTCAGGAATTAAGGGCGTTGAATCCAAGTACTAACGTCACAATTCGGTTTCTTCATTTTACTTAACAAATATTAAAAGTAGATATTTTTTCGCTCTGTACCATTGCTCATTTTTTAATTAGAATTATGCGTACAAAGCGAAAAATTCTTTTCTTCTATTTTTTGCGTAATGTGAAAAAATTACATTTTGAAGTTAGATTTTGATCTCTCTATTTTATGCAAAAAGTATTTAAATTAAACATTTTTTCTCTTTGTACGCATAATTCTAATTGAAAAATCAGTACAGCTACAGAACGAGAAAAATATCTAGTTACAATTTTTGTTGATTAAACTGAAGAAATTGATACAACACCCTTAAAAGTTTAATTCCTTAATAAGAATGAGCAATCATTTTTGATAAAGAAGTGCGCGTGAATGCAAAAATCATTTAACAAATAATTTGTGCAAAATTATCAAGATAGAGTCCAAGAAAAACTGACAATTTTGATTTGGATTTATCTTAATTAAATTATGCTACATCGTTACTATCGTATGCTATTTATCTTTAAGGAATGTATCAATAATCACTATTAGGCTTTGAGCTTTCAATCTAGGGAAATATTCAAACGAGCAAGCTCTATATTCTCTCCTAGAGTAAAGTAATATAAAATTTACAGAAATATATTAGAAAATTCACAGATACAGACGTAGCCCTCTTGCTTTTAGAAAATGGAACTTTACAATATTAATTCAATTAAACAAAATAATAATTGAGATTCAGTGACAATAACCTTGACACAATAGCTTCTAGTGATTCCTATTTTCAGATAAAAACTTGTAAAGTGATAATGGATGTGCAAACAGGAAACGTCAAGTTACTATTAATTCTGTCTTTTATCTTTAAAAGTTTTTATATTGATTTTCAAATTTTAAATCCGGCTGCGTTTGTGTTTGAATACTTGAAATAATTCAACTTTTGGCGACATTGAAAATTTAAAAAAATTTAGATACTTTTTCTTTTATTAGGACGATCCAAAAAAGATTCTATTTTTTATAACTGGGGACTAACCAAAAATACCAAAAAAAAAAAAATACCGGATACACAATTTGAGTAAAAATAAAAATATCGAATTGTAAAATTGACAAAATATTTTACATAAAATATATGAATTATTTTATGACCCAATGTGCTAGATTCTTCAAAAAAGTTTTTAATATTTATTAATTAATGTACCAAGTTATTTAATTCATTATTTAAATCAAAATCAATTTTCAGAAAATATAAATTTTGGAAATTTAAGAATTTTGAGGAATTTAATAATTCTATATTTTAAATAAAATTAAAAAAAATATCTACGTGTTCTGACGTGTTTTGCAATACGTTTTTTTTAAAGAGGTACCATTTTAGAAAAAAAAATAAAGCTTCTTTTGGACGACTCGACTCTAATATATATTCTTGAGAATTCAGAAACCTAGTATTGGAAATAAATACTAACGAAACAAGTACAATGAACGCTTTAAAAAAATATTATACAATACAGATAAATCTTTATAGCTTAGTCTGTACACGACGCAGGAACACAAATAGATACATCGATAATAAATAAAATAAAATTATATACAACTATGAACGCTTATCCATATCGAGCACTTGTATAAATAATTTAAATTCTAATTCATATCCCTCTGTGTTTGTAAGTACAAGATGCGGACGTTTCACCCATAAACGTCCTTAAACGTTTGGTAGTAGATCCAAATTTTAGCTCAAAATTATATTTTATAATTTTACTAAGAAGAAAGTATTAAAATTACAGATTTTTTCGCTCTGTAGTCATGATTTTCTATTTCAAAAAAATGTGTAGTTATACCGAGTGAAAAAATGCGTACAAATAATATTTATATATTACAAGTAATATTTATCAAGTGAAATAAAGAAATCGAATTTTGAGATTATAACTTGGATCCTACGTCCTTTCGTTTAAGATTAACAAATTTCGTACCTATAATTAGAAGACTTGCGCTGGCACTTAAGTACTTTTTTCCTCACAACCTTTTTGAAAACGTAGTAATACTTTTTCTTCTTTCCTATAACTCATCTTTTCTACAATTGGAATAACCTATTCATTTCAATTCTATCTTATCTGTATACAATTTATAATATCTCCGAAAAATTCTTCCTCTAAAACTACAAGTGTGATGTTTTTATTAAAAGATAATTAATCAAAGATAAGGTCCCCGATTTAAGGGTGTTGGGCCCAAGTTCTAAATTAAAAATTTCATTTCCTCATTTAACTCAAAAAATATTATATTTAGATATTTTTTCGCTCTGTGTATACATAAGTCTATTTTAAATATGATTACCGCTACAGAACGAAAAATATCTAGTTATAATATTTATTGAGCAAAATGAGGAAATCTAAGTCTGAGGTTGGAACTTGGGTGCAACACTCTTAATTAATGGATCGCCAAGACTATTTTGTTCTTTTTATATAGGGATATGATCTGATTTTTATTCCAATAACAAACCAGCTCAATTCTCCTCTAATGGAAATGAAAATTCAAATGATATCAGAGGTGAATTTAAATTATACATTTTGATAAGATATTTTAATAAGACTTAAAAGAGCGATTGTCCTCGGAGGAGAGGTTTCTTTTTTCTAAAACTGTACAGAACTCAGCATGCACTGAATTCGCAAAAACAGGATGAATACTGAAAGACTTACATAAGGATACAGCAGTTCTTTTCGGAGTTACTGTCCCCAAGGATCTCGCTCGTGTTGCCCCGGAATCTCTGGAAGTCGTCGGCTTTCATTTCAGCATTGGATATGGTGGAAATTGGCAAGGAAACCCCGTTGCCATTGGCATCTACGGTGTTGGTGGTTGAGTGTCGATTCTGGGCCCTCTGTTTCTTCAGGTCCGACAATGATTTGACGAAAACTACAGACACGTGTATGTTGATCTTGCCATTAGCATCGGTCTCTGCTGTATAAATGGGCTGCTGGCTACCGACAGGCGGGTCAGGCCCTGCGACTGCCGAGGCAAACATGTAAATCTAAAGCTATCCTTTTACCTGCACGTCTCTCTACTGGCTAATGCAGTCTTGTTCTAACTTCGCCTTCAATCAATTGCCAACTGTCATGCATTTCTTTCATAACAATTTGACTTTAAGGGCGTTGCAACCAAGCTCTAACCTCGACATTCGGTTTCCTCATTTTACTCAAGAAATATATAATTAGATATTCTTTTCACTCTGAAGCGCCATTCACTTTTTAAATAGAAATATGCATACAGATAGGAAAAATGTTTAACTTTAATATATATATTTTTGAAAATCTTCAATAATTTCATTTTAGGCTTAAAAATAATCCAATAATAGAAACTGCTTCTACAAACTTTGAGTCTCGAAGTTCAAAAAAATTTAACAAAATTTTAATAGATTTCAAAACATTTAAAAGAAATTCAAAAAGATTTCAAGAGATTTAATAGATTTTAAATAACTCAAAAAATTTCAAAAAAATATCACAAGACTAAGTGATTTCAAGAAAAAACATTCTTTAGAGGATTTCAAAAGATTTTAGAAAATTTCAAGAGATTTAACAGGTTTTAAACCTGAAATCGCTCGAAAAGCCTTAAACTCTTTTGAATTTTGAAGTTAGGTCTTAAACTCAATACCCTTAATTTCTCTCATAACAGTAAAGTTCTCAAAACGCGATTCTGGTTCGCCTACGATGCGATCTCTTCTTGCGAACTACATTTATATCATGCACTAGCAGTGGAATCATTGTGTACATAAAATTTGTAATTTTTAACAATTTTTTGTGTAAATTCTTTAGATAGACATTATAAAAACGAATTACATTTTTTGCTGCAATTTAATTATTCAGGGTGACCACTCAAACTTTAACTTTAACTCACTCTTTAACTATGTGTCCGGTATCGTTCACAATTTTTCAATTATAAGAACAATAGACATAGACACTTTAATCAAGAAACTTCATAAGACATCAAAGGAATTCAGAAGAATTAAAAAGCCTTTTGTTCTTGTAATTTAAGATTGTATATTATCTCTTTCACAGATTGAAGTCAACAGTGAATTATTTTCTCAATTTACTAAGTTTTAAGTACATATCTCTTTTGTTCAGCGACCATAAACGTCACCTAAATATTATAAACGAAAACTGTTTTTAACGCTTATAAGTAATTCATTTAAATGGAACTCTAAATCGATTTTCATTGTTTATATATGTATTCTAATATTTATTATATAATACATACTAGCATTATTTATGCACTCAAAGTTCCAAGGTAATGTCCGGTTTTCCCAGTCAGTGGCCACCCTGAGACTACAAACTGCTCATAATCACTCAATTACTCCACTGTCAATGTCAACTATCAAGAAAAAGTAAACTCTTTTTCATACAAGATACATTATACATATGTATATACATTATGCATATGTAAAAATGTCTATGAAACTTTGTAGTTTTGTATAATACCAGAAAGTTATTGAAGTGCATGAGAAGGTGGCGAATTGTAAGTACCAAGTCTTCATTGTTTAAAAAAGAACGATGCAGTAGAGGATGCTTGATCGAATATAAAAGACAAAAAAAAACTATAAGCCATCCAATGCAGCGTATGATTAAATAGTCTGCTATGTTTATAAAACTGATTAATTCGATTTTGCAAGACCCTTGCTTAAGTTCTTCTAAATAAATGAGTATAGAAAATGTTACAAAAACTGTCCGAGAATCTACGTCATACAAAAAATGAATGCGAGAAGCTTTAAAGATACTTTTTGTAAATATATATTGTAAAACATTCCAAACTAAGTCTAGGAATATGAAAGCCCCTTTAGAGTACTTCAAACCACATGAAAACGGTTGAAAGAATTTACAAAACGTGACCGAGTTGTCACTTAAAAATTTTCACGAGATTCTGTAATATCTTAAATTATACCCCGATAATTTATTGGTCATTAAAAGCGTTTTTAGCAACTCTAGTAGACCTAGAATTATTAAACACGCCTTGAGTGCTGTAGAGAGCTTTCTAGAAGTTTATTGTATGTAGAAGAATTTGTAATGAGTAAAAAGTGCTACTCTATCAATTTCGATTGATTAGGCCTTTCTAAATACTTTGTAAATATCCTTGAACTTGCTTTCTAAACTTAATTTAAGATATGATTTTCAAAGGTGTTGACAATTGAAAAATTCACTATTTAAAAGAAAAAAATATTTACAAAGGCCTAAGATTAAAGAGTGCCCTATTGTGAAGATAATGTTTGAAGTGCGTTTGCTGTAAATGTATGCGAAGTAAAGATGGGACATCGA
>CAJFCO010000044.1:1892047-1913249 GCA_904066015.1 Synergus gifuensis | reverse complement strand
CGCTAATGCGAAGTCAGTTAATATAGCAAAAAGACAGTACATAATGAACAATACGTTTGTTGAGATTGAAGAAAATTTAAAGAAATAGGAATGTCACATAAAAAACTGACCTCAGAATCATTTTATCGGGAGCACGCAGAAATGGAATAAAAAAAGAACAGGTAAATGATCGATAGCTAACTTATTGCATCCAAGAATGTATTTACAAATTGAGATCTGCTACAAGGCAGTAAATCGATACATACACACAGGATTTAATTTGAACGTAGCGAATCTAGATTCGCCCGCCTGACGGTAAAACCAGACTTGAGAAGACCCAAAGATATTTTATATTTCCAACCCTTTTAAGGGATATAAATGGAATAGTTATTAAAACTATAAATCAAATAGGATCCTTTCACAAGGAGAAATATTTTACTTCTACCACCCGTTCCAAAACCCTTAAATCTACTTTAAGTCCTTGGTATGACTAGAGGATGCTTAATATGTACTTTTGAAATTTCCAGGAAAGATGGAAAAGATCTGTTTACACTTTATGCTCCAACACTGTTAGAGAATCTGCAAGCTTTCGACATATTGTGCCATAGTCCAGAAGGCAAATTTGACTATTTTAAACTTTCACAGAAAGCTACCAATCACCACAAATACATACTAAACCACAACCAATGCAAGCAAGTAAAGCCTCGGTATGTACCTGAGTCTTTATCGACATCTTCATGTAGGAAGGAGTCATTATCCTTTCCTTCTGGGCCTTTGCGAACAGCTGGTGCAAGTGCTGTTGAATCCGTATCATTTGCACCTTCTATCGTCCCTCCATTAGTTTCTGTGGCTGGCGTGTTCGATGTGGGTGCAGATAATGACACGTATGTCTGTGAAATAAAACATAAAAAATTGCACATGATAAAGATAACAAGGTGACAAATACTTTGAAAAACTTAAATTTCATGAAATATATAATGTAAATTATTATAAAAGTGATTAAATTTAGTGAAAAAATTATAAATTATTTTTTCAATTATTAACAATACGATAAATAAATTAAATTTAAGGAAAAAATTTGTAAATTTCTACCTGCTGAGCTTGTATTCTTAGTCGGGCTTCTTCTTGAGCATCTTTTTTGGTTGTTAAAACCTTATCTCTGATGGAGGTCCTTCGAACGCTTTGCGTCCGAGTATTTATGCTCTGCGACCTTCGTATTCTCCTACCTTGTGCTTCTCGAAGTCGTTTGCTCTCTTGCTCCGTTTTCAATTCCATGATTCTCTCCCTGATTTCAGGATCTTCACAAATGTCTGCAAAGAGTAGTTTTATATGTATTCCAGGCTCAAAAGAAAAATTCAGAAATCCTTGTAAAAAATGAGATTATTAATTTACCAGCAGGCGTTTCTTCATGTTTGTTTTTAGCATTCAGATCAGCTCCATTCTGCACCAACAATTCTAGAACTTCTAACTGAAATGGAAAAGGGGAATTAGATATCCTTTAAAATTTCCGATTTTCTCAGTTTACCTTTACACTGGCTTATTTGAAATGCTGAAATATGTTTTAACTTACATGACCCCAGCAAGCGGCTGCGTGAACAGGTTGCCATTTATCGTTATCTTCTATGTCTGTGGAGACGTGCTGATCAAGGAGAAATTCAACTACTCTTAAGTAACCGTTGGCTGCTGCTATGTGAAGCTGCACAAAATATAATAGTTCAGACGAAAAGAGGGAAAATAACATATAATTTACGGACGAAAATAAATAGTACATACAGGTGTTGCACCTTGATGATCTTTGAATTCTAAATCACCACCCACAGACGCTATTTTTTGTAAATCACGCAGCATCTGAACTTCTGTAGAGGCCCTTGTATCGTCTATAAGTTCCTGAGTGACTCCTCTTCTCGCCATTTCTCCTAAAAAGACAAAAGGGATTAGGACAAAAAAATTATATTCAGTCAATAGTATTTTTAAATCGAGTAAAAGGTACACATGCTAAAACCAAAATTTTACCTTCTATACAGTCCAAGGTCTTCTCATCTTCGCAGATGTCGTAAGGCATGTTTCCATCAGCATTAACAGCCAGAAGATTTGCACCTTTAGCGATCAGATATCTTACTAGATGAAGATGACCACAAGTTGCAGCCGCGTGCAACGGTGTCCATTTTTCACTGTCTTCTGCATTTACGTTAGCACCGAACTCTACAAGAAGCTTCATCATTTCTTCGTTGTCGTCTATGCAGCACTGATGAAGCGCAGTCAAACCATCTTCGTTAGTCGAGTCTGGATTGACTCCCTTTTTTAAGAGCCTCCTCACTGTAATGATTAACATTTTTTTTAAATTAATTTTTTCTTAAATTCTATCATCCTATCATCGACATTGCATAAAATAGAGGTTGCGATTATATTATAAACTCAAAGTCTCGAAGTAAATCATACCAGATGAAGCCAGTATTCTCGCTTCACCTATTGATTGGATTTGTATTTGCTTATAAATTACAGTTTTCACAGTTACTCGGAATTAATAATTAACAATAATCTTAAACCTTTTATCAACCATTTTTTAAACAAATTATTGAATATTAAGATATTTTAAGATAAATTAAAAATTATCATAAACATAAATTGTTGTTTTTGCTTCTTACCCTCGTCTATATCGTTTCTTGCAGCAGCTTCTAGTAGCATAACACTATCATTGAAAAATATGTGTCGTTTATTACTCGTGTGTCGAGTTTGATGGCGCAGCCATTCTTTTTCGCGTTGTCGCCAAACTTTGAGCTGTTGAAGACGACGATGACGAGCAAGATGTAACCTCTCCTGCGTCGTCAGCCTCTCCACGTGCACCATCTCCGCAACTAGATCCAAATGTTCCATGGCTATATATTTGTTGTGCTTGCAACTGTATTTACCTGTTGGATAGAATTACTGGATATTCTTGATGCGCAATTGTTGCATTAAAAATTCAATTTCATCATTTTACTCAACAAATATTAGAAATATGTATCTTTTCTCTCTGTAACGTTGTTTACTTTTGAAATAGAAATATACATATATAGTGGAAAAGTGTATGATTTTAATACTTTTTTTGTAAAATGAAAAGATGGAATTTTGAGATTAGATTTTGGACTTAAAAGCCTTAAATTACAAAATAAAAAACTTAATATACGCACTACACATCTAAAAATATTGGCGTTAGGGAAGCTTGCTTTAAAAGATCTTAAAAATCTTATTTATATTTAAATTATACTGAAATACTGTTTAGTGATTTAGGTTCTTATATTTTAAAACAATGCAAAGTTTCCAAAGCATTAAATATTAAACATTTATGTAAAAAATTCGAATTTAAAGTGCACAAAAAATAAGAAAATGTGTACAACTTGCTCCAGAAAAGCCTAATGCAAATTTTTCCAGAATTCCAATTCAAATTTAAATCTACTACTTACATTTGATTTCACATAAGCCTTCATGAATCAATCCTTAACATATTATATAAATTAGAAAAACTTAGTGATTTCACGTTCCAGTTCCTTAATTCACAAAATTATTCTGGAAAGATTTTAAGATAACTGCATTGATTACCCTTCAAAATTTCACTCTAAACCAAATCTATAAATTTTAAGCATGATTAAAATTTAATTTTAAACAATTTTTTAAAACCTCAACCTGTCTTGTGATTTTTCTACAAAAAGGTAAAAACAAAAATTAATTTCTGAATAAATAAGCAAGTGCGAAGGTGACATCGTGGCAACGCGGAAGGAAGGTAAATCGAAGATAAATCAAGTAGATAACAACGTACTTACATCAGAACTGACGGAATTTCTCGCACATGTCCTTTAGTGAAATACGGGTTCTGTCGGTCTGCTCTCGTCCTTTTTTTCACGCTAAGGAGCACCGGAATGATGGGAAGTCGGGGTAACGTTAAGTCTGAAAATCTCACCTCCTCGCAATTCGTGGCATCGCCTCCGGTCAAATTCGCGAACGACGTCGACGACCGTAGTCACGTCGAACGCGAAAAATGCATTTAAAAGCTCCGAAATGCCAGCGCGTAACGTCGACTGTCTACCTGTCCGTCGCCATTTTTCATTTTTAAACCATTTCGAGTAAACTACCTGTAGACTCTAAGTTCTAACACGCCACCCTACACTCATCATTTTCCAATTTACACTTATCGGTTTTCTTTCTCAATCCAACATTATCAACTGAAAAAAGATACTCAAATCTATTATATTAGAGTAACTTGCTATCTCATTATTAAAATTCAGTCCACAAAAGATAAACCACGGGAACCTTTCCAACCTCAATCCGGCGCTGAAGGCAGGCAGACAGATCCGGTTTTTTTTCACTAATTTTGTCGCTTTACAACTTTCTAACTACATGACATTTCTGAATGTGTTTAAAGAAAACTAAAATTTACTTTTATAATTATTCACACTGAATTATCAAGTTTAAAAATATTTCTTTTTTCTGTAAGTTTTGAGTCAATCTTTCTAATCTTTCTCTACAGTGTCATAAATTTTGAGGTTATCTGATGAAAGATTTGTTGTGATTCGTCACTTATTATGTTTGCTAGGCTAGTGCAGGCAGTGCAGCGCCTTTTTTAAATTACTTTTTTAGGGATGAGTATACGGAGTATACATAGGTACATTTACATTTTCGAGTACCAAAATTAATTCACATTTCGTCAGAGTTGTCGAATTGCAACACGCGAGTTTTTCAACTCTGGAATAAAAAAACTATAGTTCCTGCCTTCCTGGACTGAACGAGATCCTTCACTTTCACACAACTGGATATCCACACCCGTGTCAACTCAGTTAGATAAAAAAATAAACAATTTCTCGTCCATTATCGTGGGTCTGATAAGGAAAGATCGCAGTGAAACCTGAAATTCAATCTACATGATTGACCACGTATATACATGTGCCTTAATTTTATAGAGAGTGAGGAATTTTCGCTGTCTAGATTTTATATAGGAGGAGCTTTTGTGATAAAAAAAAAAGTCCACATGGAGGACTGCAAATCAAAAATTCACTTGGCTCTTGTTGCTGGGATTTTAGCGACAACCGGAAGTTTATTTGGCAAGGTCGCAGGGAACTTTGACGTCATGTCGTTGGTAAGTGGCGGGAAAATTCGAAATTTGAACGATTCACGGATTTTACTGGTAATTTTATTACTTCTGATCAAATAAATAGAGTAAAATAGTGTTAAAAGCTAAAGATGTATTCATGATTTTCATTATATATCTTCAAGTTATCTTCACGGAGATAAAAAGTATTAAAATTAGTTATGTTAACTTTATATACGTATTTCAAAGATATAAAGCGAAATTTTTTTTTCATTTTATATATGTACACAACCTTGGAGATTAAATTTAAAATTGTAATTTAGAGTTTGAATTCGACACTTTTAAATATTGATAACTTTGTTTTTAGGTTGATTTGTTGTCAAAAATTTGTTTCCTGGGACTTATGGTTGGATGTAACACTGCTGGTTGTACGTATTTTGTTAAGGCTTTGCAAGGAAGTGGATCTTCATTACCAGCTACAGTTGCGAGTGCAGCTACAAACTATTTTTGCTCGGTAAGTCAAAAATCAAATTTGTTCTTCTCGTGTTTACAGTTTATGATGAAACATATTTATCGTTATCTGATTATCACGAATAGCGTTATCTGAGTGACATACGTACTGTCGTCACCGTTGTAATTTGACACAAAAACCAATATTATGAAGGGTGTTGGAGCCAAGTTCCAATCTAAAAACTCGATTTCCTCATTTTACTTAACAAATATTAAAATTGGAATTTTTTCTCTCCGTGGAATTAATCAATTTTTAACTAGAATTAAGCGTACAGAGCGAGAAAATATCTAGTTCAAATATTTTTTAAGTAAAATGAAAATATTCAATTTTGAAGTTAGATTTTGAATTCTTCGTTTTATGCAAAAAGTATCGAAACTAAATATTTTTTTACTCTGTACGCAGTCTTATATTTGAAAAAAGATTAGTGCTACAGAGCGAAAAAATATTTATTTATAATTTTCGTTGAGTAAAATGGAGAATGGAATTTTGAACTTAACACTTGGGTCCAACGCCCTTAAGTTTATATTTATTTTTAGATTTTATATATTTTAAAATTGTTGGGTCCAAGTTCTAACTACAAAATTCGATTTGTTTTCAAATTGAAAAATAAGAGATATTTAAATCCCTTGAAGTAACTTTAATTCTTTTTAAATCCTTAGAAAAAAAACTTTTAAATCCTTTACAATCCCTTAGAATACTTTAAAAATACTTAAAATATCTTGCAATTATTTTGAATTCTTTTAAAATCCATTGAAATTTCTTTTAACAACTAAAATAATTTTTCAAATGGAAGTTGGTGGAATAGAATATTAAAAATAGATTAATGTTTTAAAAATATAGCTTTAATGCAATATTTGACCAATTATCTGATCTCTTATTGTTTGTTAAATAACTCATTTTTCCCAGAACGTTTTTCGCAATTACAATACGATTACACACCTTCTTCTTTAGTAATTGGTTACTCCTTAAAATAATTTATGATTGATATCTCGTTCCCAAGGCGGTTAATATAATGAATTACCTCTGTTAAATTATTCACTTCGTGTAGATACATTCGAAGAATATATTCTTGTGGGAAAGAGAGAGAAAGAGAAAGAAGAGTGAAAGGTACTTTGCTAACAAAAGTTGTTCTTCGTACGCCTGTAAAGAAGTGTGTGTATGTAATCAGTGTCATGTAAGACACATACTTATGATTTATACAACCTGTAGTTGCAAATCACTAAAGTTTAAAACTTTCCGGTTATCAAAAAAATTTCCGGTTTTCCTAGTCAGTGGCCAGCTGGCCACCCTGAGACTACAAACTGCTCATAATCACTCAATTATTCCACTGGCAATATAAATTATTTAGAAGTAGGTGGCGAATTGTAAGCGTTTCCATTACTTTCCAATCAAATAGTTTAAAATTCAAACAATACAAATTTCCGAGTAAGTTCACTTTTTATTTATTTCAAGGTAATGTCAAAATAATTATTTTAATACACAATAATCACTTTACAGATTTAGATTCTTTGAACTCTTTGCAACAATCTTTGGCACTTCTGAACTTTATGACCAAAACTTTACGGCCCACTGATGCAAGCCGAAGGTCAACTTTAATGCCTTTTCTTTGCAATTGTCCTTAGTTTTTGCAAATATAACGCCATTATTTTTAAATTTAATAGTTCAATGAAACTGAAATTTCTTAAAATAAATGTTCATTGTTCATGAATTATACATTAGAAGCAGATTATAAAAAAAAAAAAATTCGAACATTAATTAAAAAGTACTGTAAATTTTTAAAGATTAAAATTTGAAAATCTCCGAAGCTAAAATAGAATATTTTATTTCATTTAAACCCAGGGAAGTTTTTCAGGTTTCTCATTTGACTAGAAAAATTATACTTGTCGAGGGGTTGATCACTTGAATTTTGAGTGTATACCAGATTTCAAAATTTTGAAGATTTCAATGAATTTCAAAGGATCCCGAAAGTGTTCATAAACGAGTGTACACCAGATTTCAAAAGTGACCAATCCCTCAATATTTTTGCAAATAAATTTTTTTACTTTTGCTACAATTTCTTAAAATTTGTATTTGTATTAAATTAATCTGACGAACCCAATTAAGTAGAACAAAATTAACTTACCCTTCGAAACGCGAATCTTTTTCTTCATGGATTTCATGATAAGAAGTTTAAACCGTTCCAAAATGTAATTTAAAACATAATACTATCTTTTTTACTAAAAAAAAGTCGTGCGAATTCACAATTAGTAATTTAAATTTAACTTTAAATTAATTTTATTTTATTATATTAATATCAATTAATATCACTCGTCGATGGTAGGAAGTAGTGTAGTAGCCTTCTCGTAGAAACTACACTTGGCTGCACTTGACACTAATTTACAAAAGTATATCAATGATTGCAGGCACTGATAGGTTTTCTTGCATTTGGAGAATCGACGTCCTTGATGTGGTGGTCCGGAACATCTTTAATTTTATTCGGTTTGCTTCTCATCTGCTATGCACCCGTTAAAGAATCTCCGACCACAACTAAACTCAAACAACAATAATTCACTTCCAACTTTTTTCCACTCGACTGCTGCTGCTCCACTACAGCAGGAAAAACAGCGCCGACAATAATTCGCGAAGGATGACTCAACTTGCTGGAATAGAAAATCTCCAATTTGAAAATCTTGTCTGAATATAAAAACAATAGAAATAAGAGAATTCAAATTAGATTATATTATATTTTATATATTATAATTATACTCAAAAAAGACTTATCTACTATTTAAGATTATAATTTAGACTATGAATGGAGTGCAGGGTGGCCACTGACGATATAACCAGGAAACCCGAGAATTAGTCTTAAATTTTGAGGGCCAGGAAAAAACCACTAAAAAGTCTGGACTTTTTTGAAAACCAGGATTTCAAAGGATTTAAAAAGATTTCAAAGGATCTTAAAAAATTTCAAAAGTTTACAAAGAATTCGAACTCTAACTTCAAAATTCAATTCTTTTGTTTTACGAAAAGAATATTAAAACTAGGAATTTTTCGCTCTATACCCACAATTTTATTTAAGAAGTAAGTATCGCTATAGAGCGAAAAAATTGTATTTTAATTAATTTAACATTGTTTAGGTAAAAATAAATAAATCGAATTTTGAAGTTATAACTTGGATCCAACACCCTTAAAATCTAGCTAAAAGCACACTCAAAACCAGAAGTAAAAAGCTTTAAAAAATATTTTGAATTTAAAACTTTCTTTAAATTCAGAATCTTTATAATTTCAGAAGATTTGGACATTTCCATTAAAAAATCATGATGAAAAAATTCAGAGCTTGGAAAATTGGAAACATAAACATAAACATAAACATAAACAGTGCATCTTTTCATTTTAGAAGAAAAGTATTAAAACTGCATATTTTCGCTCTATAAGTATATTTATATTTAAAAAGCTAATTATAATATTTGTTGAGTAAAGTGAGGAAATCGAATTTTAAGATTAGAAATTTGTTTCAATATTCTTAATTAAGGAAGAGTTAAGTGTTAACTGCTGTATAGTCATTGTAAAATCTACGTCTATAGTAATGCGTTCTCACGTAGAAAGCTTCATTGACTCATTCAATTTATAAGCACCTCAGCTCACGTGCCGTGAAATAATAATGACGGTAACGCTCCAACCTAGGCCGGAAACTGCTTATAATTATTATAATTATTACCAGTCGTTGACAAAATGATTTTGAGTAGAATTTTAATTGAAGCTTTGCCAGATATAGCTTATAAATTATGTATAATCATTTCTAGTTGGAACTTTTACAAGACTTTAACTTTTAAAAAATAATCCTGATAATAAATTTTGAGCTTATATTAAAAATTTTTTTTTTAAAAAAAACATAAGGCGAAACATGTGTCGTGTGCGTAGCGCACAACTGATAATGTTAGCTCTAAATAATAAATATAGCTATTGATAAGGGAAAAGTGTAGAAAATTAACAACGTTGGTAATTTTTTTATCACGTAAGCATTTTTGCACGAGTCAACGAGTTTCAAATTTCCAGAAAACCCTCCATGCTCTTAAGAGCATGGAGGGTTTTCTGGAAATTTGAAATATTCATGACAGAATCAGGCCAGAATATATTTTTAATTTAATTTAATTTATTAAAAGTGGAGTAAAAATAGATACCTTGCCATGGTCAGACATGCTACTGACATCCTTAAAAGAATTAGAGATGAAGCTTTAAGGGAAAAAGGTACAAAATTACATGATTTCAATTTTAAATTCAACAGTGTTAGATCCTTCAAATATAATTTTTTTCAATTTCAAGACAAGTATATGTACATCAAATTTTCAGAAAATTTACGGATTTTTTTATAAAAATTTGAAAGAAAGAAATGTTAATTTTACATTTTATGTTTGTTTTGATTCATGGATGTGAAAGAGATTCAAATGTAGTTTTCCTGTTTATTTACTTTCTTTCCACGTTCTTAAAATGTGAAGTTTCTGTACGTGTGAGAAATGAATGCAACTGAATTTTTATAGAAGAGAAGTAAAGAAGAGAATATAAGCCAATGCCTCCAGGGATGCTTGAATGAGTCAAGAATTTTTTTTAGTGAAGAATTTGCATAGAAATAGACATTCTGGAATTATATGCTTTTGTACTTTTGTTATTTTTGTCATATTCTATAGCTTTTACAGTTTATTTAACAGGTTGTCGAAGGTTTTTGTGGAAATTTAGGAGATTAACAGATTAATCAGATTTAAAGAATTAAACGATTTTAAGAAATTTTCAGAGATTTTAAAAAGTTTTCCTTTATTAGCAACACAATGTTTCTCGTGCGATGTAGCTTGCATACATAAATAATGCTAGTATCACTATAATAAATAATAAAATATATAAACAATGAAAACTGATTTCGAGTTCCATTTAAATGAATCACCAAAAGACAAAAACAATTTTTGTTTTATGACATTCAGGTGACGTTTATAGTCGCTGAACAAAAGAGATACATAAAACTTATTAACTTGAGAAAATAATTCACTGTTGACTTCAATCTGTGAAAGAGATAATAAACAATCTTAAATGACAAGAAAAAAAACTTGTCAATTCTTTGCTGAATTCTTAAATTCTTGTGAATGCTTTTTTAATTCTTTTGAATTATTTTGAAGTCTTGTGAAGTTTCTCAAATTTTTGCGAAACATTTTTGAATTTATATGTATACTTTTATATATTCTTTGAATTAAAATATGTATAGTTTTACTGTCAATTAGTCTGAAATTTTGAGTACCAGGAAAAATACAATTTTTCATTGGGAAAACTGTTTGATGTCGATTAGCGTAAAACTTTAAACTATTAAGTAAATTGAGGCCTAATCGACACAGTGCGAAGTTGTGGTTGTGACCCAGGGAGCGATTGTTACCCCAGTTGCCTAGTTCACAGTTCGAGCCCTAGTACACTAGATTTATGTTTTCTGTGGTCAGGGAAAGGACTAGGGGTATTAGGGAGTGCGGGCGGTATTATCGAGCGGCGCCTGCGCTTCGACTACCCATCCTACACCAACGTAAATCCGTATGTCCGTCTGTGGAAGCTCGACTCCTGTGCAATTCTTAGCTTTCTACAAACGAAACAGTTTTCGCACGGCGCGCCCTTCAGATACGCGATTATCACCCTGGTGCACCCTCGCCACGCTTCCTCGTTCTAGCGAACTACTAAACAAAAAATTCAAATAATTCTCGCGAGCCGTGGTCATTCGAAAACTCGTTTTCCTTTTTTATTTAATTTTTTTCCCTCGCAAAATCATTTTTGAATGAAAATTCGAAATTTATTTTAACTAATAGGGTAAGACTAACAATTTAATTTATATTTTATTTACATTATACTTTTTGAAGAAATCATTCTTTTCGAGAATCTCATTTTCAGACTGTTGGAAAATACTGCAATATTATTAGATAATTTTTATTCAGAGAAGCCCAAAGAAAATAATAGGAGTCGCGTGACGCCTCTAACACATTTTTAATGCCACTGTCGATACTTTAATAGAGATTCAATACGGCTTATAAAAAAATATGGAGATGTAGGGAAATTTTTCTAATGTTTCTTTATGTAATAGCATATTCATAACGTAAATTGCTTATAAATAACTTTGAAAATATAATAAGTATTTTGGTTTTAGGAATTCATACAAATATTAAAGAAAAAGAATATTGATGAATATTGTTGGTCTGAAATTTTATCATTTATTTTCAATTTATATTTCATATTTGGAAATAGCAACCCTCAAAATTTTAAGACAACACTCTAATAGTCATTTCTTGAAACAATGAAATTTATATAGTATAATAAAATTGTTAGTCATAAAATGCCAGATAACTCATTCTCTGACAATAGCTACATAATGCTTCTGCTAGTTTGACTTTTACGAGTCTTTTTCTTGCCAATTTTCATGACACCACATCTTTTGAGCTTCTAAAAATGTGTCTTATTCACAAGAAAAATGTTATCGATTCAACAAACACTTGGTTCATCATACAGCATTGCGACTATTTTATTAATGTAGCACAATCCGCGAAATCTGGAAATATTTTTGTTAAATATTCACTTTTGAAGTACAATTTATTTTCAAGTATACATATAATTCATTAATTTCAAGTTATACTGATATCACATATTTTTTCCGAAAATACAATATTGTAAATATTGTATTTCTTCCGAAAAATATAAATTCCCGAAGTTTAAAATACTCGAAAATTAAAAAAATGTATTATGTTTTCTGTTCAAAATTCTTCTTTGAAATGTTTATAATTTACGGAAATTTGAATTTTCGGAAATTATTTTTTGATTCTAGCAGAAGGGATTTTTTTTCGGAAAAAGATGTTAATAGTAAAGCAAAGTTAGTATAAAGATAACGTAAAGATAGAGATAAAGATAAAGATTAAAAACAGAGCTTATAAGTGTGACAATAGAATGTAAGCCTAATAAAATAAGTATATTCTAAACCAAACTTTGCAGTGCAATTCACAGGAAACGACTTTAGTAATTATACATGAGCCCCTTGAGATTTTCTGGTGCGCTGGGATACTTAATTACAGGGGTGGAAAATTGTTCACTCTCTCTGCTCTTGAGGCTCATTAAAATTCTTTATACATGAGAATCATGAATAGAAGTTGCATTTTGAAGTATGCGAGTTATAAAGCTCTTTTTAAAAGAACTCTTAATTCATTTAATTTGATATTTATTAGCGGTATGTAAATTTAGTGCAGAAATGTTTGAAATTTTATGTGTTTCAAATTTGAAAATACTTTTCAATTTGCTAAAGTTGAAACTGAATTTAAAAGGCTTAACATTTTAAAATATAATAAATGTTATACTTTTTCAAATAGCATATATATGCTTATTTCCATTCTGTTTTCGTAAGCCTATATTTGTCTATCTGGCGATCTGGAAATCCAAATTTCTTTTACTGAATATTGAAGAAAACATGTTTACAAGTCGAGTAGCTTTCATAGAATCCGTTCTGTGCAATATGTGCCTGAATATATTTAAATATATTTGAATACATTATTGAACAGACGTTCAATTGAATTTTAAATTACTAATTTTTATAGGTTTTCTCAAAAATTGTTTATTTGCAAAATTGTTACAACATTTTTAAAATTCGTATTTGAAGTTAAATAGAATTCTATATTTTTTAATTATAATTATCAAATTCTCTGTTTTCATCGCTGTTTAATTAATATATGTTTGAATTTTATTGTATCAGGGGTAAAAATGCATTTGTAATTCGTAAGGCTTTGGATAAAGGGCTTCTTTCTCTCACTTTGTGGTTTCTAAGTAGCACTTTACACGAATTAGCTTCATCTTGAACTCTTGTAAGTTGCAGTGTAAAGTTGACAAATTGTGTCGAACAAAAGGAAAAATTAGGCTTTTAAATACAAATAAGCAAGCTTATATAGAACATTTATACTCACACTTGCACTTGCACCTAAATTGTTAGATATTGGACCTGAAACAAGCAGACAATATAAATAGGGTGAAGTTGGGTTGAAGTATATCAAGTGGATAAAGGCAATCACGATAGGGCGAAAACTGTCTGGTTGACACTTCCTACTCTACTGCGATATACGCCAAACGAAATTTATTGGAAAATGGAAATCTCTTTCAAATGTGTACATACATACATTTTTTTTTCCATTACTCACGACTATCAATATTAAATGTATATATTTTCAAAAAATTTAGAGATAGACTTGTTATACGTAAGTCAGTTAATCCAAACATTTCTTGTACCTATAACCAATTAACAAATACTGATTTCTAAAATATTTCTTTTATTCTTTTTATAATTCTTTTAATAAAATGAAAAATAGGAATTCGTATTTCTTTAATCTCATTCTACGGTTATGCAGCATGTATATTTAATAACAACAATTCGATAAAGCAACAAACAGAGTATCCCAACTTTGTATTTTATCTATGAAAAAATAATGTGACGTTCAATTAATCAAAACATGCTTTACATTAAAAGCTTATACATATATTTATAACACACGCTTTTAAAATCAATATATATTACCAGTAGAAATATTATACACGGAAAAAATTATTTTCTTAGATTTTAAAACAGTATTTGCTGACTTTCGAACACAGAGAAGTCAGAGAAAAGTATTATAATATTTCAGTGAATTTCATGAGATATTAGAAAAGAGTTTATTAATTTTTAGAACAGATTTCTAAAAATTTTGGAAATCTGTTCTAAAAATTAATAAACTCTTTTCTAATATCTCATAAAATTCACTGAAATATTATAATACTTTTCTCTGACTTCTCTGTGTCCGAAAGTCAGCAAATACTGTTTTAAAATCTAAGAAAATAATTTTTTCCGTGTACGCACGCTAGAGTGCGCGAGAAACATTTCATGGACAATTAATAATATTTAAATACAAAACTCAATAAAACTTTCTTGAAGTTTTCTTGTTTCTTTGATGAAAATGATAAAAAAGCATTTTTACTCTGCTTTTGTAGAACCGCTTCATTCGCGCGTGAATGATATCCATGAGGTGCACGAGGTGCATTCAAGTGAATCTAGAGAAGATTAAATTTCAAAGGAGTGCAATAACGGATCGAAGATGAAGCGCTGGGGACATTGTAGAAGGTGCAACGTAGGATGGACACCTTCGTCCAAGAAATGCAAGAGGCCGAAGAAGACGACGACGATAACGAAGGGATGGAGAAGCCTCGATGAATAGATTATATAAAAATGCAGGATCGACATCGATAGAGCCTTCAATTTTCAACTATTATCTTGTTCTTGTTGGATATATGATCTCAAACAAGAGAGCCTAGATCCCTCCTTGACAAGCATCATGGGCAATGGCATGAATAAGGTATACAAATTTTTCAGGTATCAACTTTTAAATTTAACTTCATTTGATGAAACATATAACTATATAAAGCTTCTTATAAATAAAATTGCGTGTAAAATTACGTAAAATTACGACAAAAAATTTTTAAAAGTGTTGATTTTGATTTATTTTTTAAATACATACTTAGAGAAAAAGAGAATTATCTGCAGATATTATAAAATCATAAATGTTCAAATTTATACATGCTTCAGACACTTCTGGGACACGACCCCGTTTCCTTAAATGAAGAATATATTTTTAGGTAAAATTTACAACGCCGAATGAGTCCAGAACAAGAAATAAAAAGAATACAATAATTCCTCAATTATGAAGATTGAAGAATGTAAACTAAGTTCGTGTCTGCGATAATAATCTTGAGTTCCTGCAGTATAAATGGAATATTTGTTTTGATTGATTGTTACAAGAATTTTTTATTTAATACAGTACAAATTTGTCAAAGTTATTAAAGATTAAGCATCATTTATATTTTTTTTTGCATGCTGATAGGCTTGCAATTATTTTTTTTATTAATTATTTTTTATTAGCTAGAACAATTATAAATCATAAAACGGTCGTTTTTCTTTATTTCCTTTCAAAAGTTTCGGATTGAATAATTTCTATCCGTCTGAATCCGTTTCATTCCGAAGTCTACATCAGAGTGAAACAAAGATGCCTATTAGAACCAATTTAATCCAATCAGACGTAAAAAAAAGTTGTTCAGATTACCTTCAAATTCATTCAGATTGAAAAGTTTGTTCGAATTATAGCTTCGGATTGATATAAATTAAGAAATATTTGTCGGCTGTATTTGTTCGGATTAGCTTAGATTAGTTAGAATTCACTCGGATACAGATTTCGAAATGATTCGGAATTACTCGGATTCATTAGAATAGGATTTCTATCCAAAACTTTCGTTAGGGTTAGCATAATGCCTAACAAAGCGGTGCATTCGAATTTTTCGCCAGTATTTTTGTATCACAAGAAATCATTGTCTTTAGGCTAATAAGAAAAGTAATATTTTTCTGTAGGAAAATTTTTTTCCTAAAATATATCCTGCTCTTTTTTTAAACGATTTTTCTATATTATAAATGTAACCATCTTTCTTCGTTACAAAAAACGATAGGATTTGCTACTTTTTTATTGTCTTGAGATTCGCGACGCTGTATTGTCATAAATGATCATATTTTATTATTAAAATTTCCGCATGACTCCTGTCGACAATCGAGATTGTATCAACTTATAAAGTTATCAACGCAGTACAATAGGTAGTTAAAAGTATTAATATCAATTTTAATGTGTCAACTATAGAAAATATTTGTGCAACATATTTAAAGAACCATGAAATAATCTGTAGAAAGCAACTCCTTTTAAAGATTCAACAATTCTATTTTTTATTCCAAATTATTCCAAATTAACTTTTTCTTAGAAATCACTTTAAAATTTACATAAAATTGAATAATTTCAATTTGTAAAGGAGTTTTAACCCAATGTAAATATATTTAAAATATACTTTGAAAGGTTCCTATTTATAATGATTGAAGTTCTTATTAATGTTTATATTTCGATTAATATTATGATTAATCTGCTCAGAATTAACATACGAATCACCAGATGAATTTTCGACTTTGTCGATGTACAATTCTGCATTTTCTTCTACTGGAACGATTTTATTTTTCTTCTTTCTTCTGCACTTCTTCTTTTTCTTTTTCTTTTCCTCTAAATATTTAGGACTATCTCCTGAATTATTCCTTCGCGTCAGATACGTTTTTCGGGTAGGTTTCAAATTAAAAATTTCGGAACTTTTCGGTCTTATTGTCAAAGTAATTTTCGAATCTGAACTTGAGTCAATTTCCGATCGTTTTTCAGAAACATCGTCATTTTGAATTTGGATGTCCTTCCTTTTATTTCTTTTTTTGCATTTACATCGCTTTTTGTGTCCCTGGAAAGAATTTTCTCCATTGCCCAGTTTACTTTTTATTTTCTCTTCTGAATCTTCAATTTCCGAGTCAGTGAAAATTCGCCTATTTGGTAATAAGGATTTGGTTTTTTGAATAACATCCAGACCAAAAATGTTCAATTTCTTTATTGACTTTTCACTTTTTTCTTCTTTCCTTTTCTCCTCTTTCGGCTCCTTATTGTTCTTTTCTTTTACCTTCACTATCTTCTCTATTGTTTCTTCTAAATTGTCTTCTTTCCTCGATGTTTCATTACCATTTTTATCTTTTGTCGAATCTACATTTCCAATATGTTCCTTCCTCTTTTCGAGATGGAGTTGAGTTTTCTTACTTTTCGGTTTCGATTTGTCGGGTAATGAATGATTTCTCTCATTATTATTGTCGATTAAAATTGTCTTTGAAGTGACGATATTATTTTCCAAATTTGGAGGATCGATGATTTTGTTAAATTGAGTGGTAGAACTGGAAAGACTCTCATATTTTTCGCTTTTTTCGAGGGAGTCTGAAGACACAATTGCGAGGAGAGCAATGCAAGAAAAAGCTTGAAAACTAATTTGCATATCTACGAATCGCGAAAAATAGTTGAGCCTTCTACGTTACACAGATTCGATAAGAGAGTCAACTTGAGAATAAGAGACTGATAAGGTCTTAGCGCCAGGGAAAAAGGAGAGAGAAATAAAGAGGGGAGGAGAATCAACGATTCAATTTATTAAAATATTCTTTTACAATCATATCCAAATTTAAGAGTTGAAAAAAATTATTAAAATTATTTCTATTCTGGCCAGACAAATTAAAATCTGATGTTTATGTTACAATGAATAAATAAAATATCTGCAGTAATTATATTTCTATTTGCAAAGGTCTTGCCGGGTCTCTACATTGGAAATTACCGAGACAGTAAGGACGCTGCACAATTAGAGCGTTTTGAAATCACCCATATCCTCGCAATACATGATGCTGCACGTCGTCTTCATTCTGTAAGTTATCAACATACAACTTCATATTTATATTTTTGAATCATTTAATTTTCCATTTGTACCTCACTTGAGAAATGTTTGTATTTATTTTTTTTTCAGGACAAACATTACCTATGCATCTTAGCGGCTGATACGCCGGACCAAAATCTATCACAATATTTTTCTTTGTGCAATGATTTTATTCATGCAGCCCGCCTGCGTGGAGGAAATGTTTTGATACACTGGTAAGATCATTTTTTAAATTCTAAACTAAACCATATATATTCCTGTTCAGAATATAATAATACTATGAATCTAATATAAAGTAGATTATAAAATTCTCTTGAAGATATGATAAAATTTTTTAATTTAATTTTTCTGTTTTAATTTCAGTTTAGCCGGAATGTCGCGAAGCGTAACTGTTGCGGTTGCTTATATTATGAGCATCACCAATCTGTCGTGGAAAGATGCTCTCAAAGTTGTGAGGGTGGGACGAGCGGTGGCAAATCCAAATGTTGGATTTCAACAGCAACTAGAGGACTTTGAATCCTCTCGCCTTCAAGAGGTAAAATACTCTTCAAGGTTAAAAGACTAGAATCGTCAATAATTTATGCTTTTTTCAAGCTTTTAGAGGATTTAAAAAGATTTCAAAGAATCTCAAAGAATTTCAAAGATTTCCAAAAATTTCGAAAAATTTAATAGATCCAAAGGATTTTGAATCACTTAAAATTTCTGAAAATCCTCTTTAATAACTTGTGATGTATTTTGATGTTTAATTTCTAATTTATTGAGTATTAACACTCTTGAATAGAGCAAAATTATATCAGTATATAGGAAGAAGAATCTTGACATTGCATAAGAGAAAAATGCGGTAAAATGTCGAATCCATTTCAGGAAAGGAGAAGATTAAAGGAACGTTTTCCCAGCTTGGCTCTTGCAGCTACTGACAGAGAAGCTTGTAGAGCCACTTTGAGAAATTACGAATCTTTAGCTTTGGCTCGAGAAGTCTGCGAGGGAAAATGTGCTATGGGTCGCCCTTGTCCTACAGGATTATGCAGACAACCTTCCAAAAGGTTAGAGGCCTCCTAAAAATCTAAAAGCATCCCTTCAATTTTCAAAATAAATAATTCTTGACACCTCTTTCTCTCAAAATCAGGGACGATAAATCATTCCTTTTTATGAGAGGTGTTCAATTTAATTGCAGGATTATTTACATTTGCGATAAAGTAATGATTGTTAGCTTATTTAATTTGTTTGACCAAGAGTTAATAGGCGTATCGTAAGTCTATTGAGTTTGTTTCTTCTTTTCATTTAATCAGTAGAGTAGCAAAATTATTATTACAGTTTGAGTTAATCAATTTGATGTCCAGTATCGCTTTTATGTGGCACATTTCGTGATCCCAGAATTACATTTTAAAGTCTATTGGAGATTGATGCAGATTTCTTGCAATCAAAATTAATTTTTCAAACTCGAATTAATTTTTATTCAGCATCCTCTATTACGTCCCTTGCGAACATTAGAAAAGATTCACTGACACATTTTTCAAAGAAAAATTGTAATTAAAGGTGTGTTGGATCCAAATTATGACCTAAAAATTCGATTTCTTCATTTTACTTAAGAAATATTATGATTAGATACTTTTTCGCCCTGTAACGCTATTAATTTTTTAAATATGCATACAGAACAAAAATGTGTTAAATTATAATATTTTTTGAGCAAATGAGGAAATAGAATTTTGAGATTAAAGCTTGGTCCCAAAACCTTTAAAATATGTTTAAAAATTTTTTAAATAATGACAGATAATGATATAATTAATTTAAATGTATTAAAATTACAAGGTTCACTGTAACTTTGCAGAACATTTTTGACTCCTAATTTAGGTCTACTCATAATTCTTTTGATTGAACAGGACCTTACGAAGAAAATCATCTTCAGGAAGTTTAACTGGGGGAAGAACTCCACCACAAAGTCCAAGAATGTTACCTTCTGCACCACCTTCACCAGCTTTGCCGAGATCATCTAGCGCTATTTCTGCCATAAGGCCACGAAGTGGTCCAGCAGGTTTACATTCTTATACCGGATCTGCACCTCCATCCAGGTATAATTTACTTTATTGAGTAAAAAATATTTAGTTACAATATTTATTAGATAAAATGAAGAAATTGAATTTTGAAGTTTGAACTTGCAGATCCAACACCCTTAATATTTTTTTTTTCTTGTTCTAGAGCTGTGTCCAGGGTAGATCTCTCGGCAGCTGTGGCTTGCAGTAGCAGCAGTGTATGTCTGAACAACGTTGGAAGAGCTGGAACAGGTAGCGGAAGTACCTGGAGATTAACGGCGGGATCCGCACCAGTAACACCTAGAACAACGCCTCCAGTTTCACCTCAACATTGGCCAAGGCGAGTCCCAGCTCGACAAACTCCTCAACTTCCGGTACCACCCGAGTCTCCTTCGTCGATGACGTAGCATTATGAATTCGTCAGTCCTTTTCGGAACTTGACGAAATAACTTTTGCACTAACGATTTAAAAATATCCATCTTTTCCTTTGTGTTGGTAAACCTACGATGGCAACCTTTTTTCCTTGAATTTTGGAATAGGTCCATAAAATAATTCTGAGACAATTTACACATTTTTAAATTATTTCTTTGTGGAGTGCCGTAAAACGAATTTTTTGAAAGCTCTACAAGATTCTTGACTAATTTTAAGCTCTCGCTTTTGAAAGTTGTTAAGAGTGTTAAAATTAATTTCTAAACTTAAAATTGAATTTCTTTATTTTACTTAGTAAATATTACAATTAGATATTTTCCGCTCTGTAGCGCTATTCACTTTTAAAATAGAAATATGCATACAAAGCGAAAAAATGTATGTCTTGAATATTTGTTCTGTAAAACAAAAAGATGGAATTTTAAGATTAGAACTTCTGGACCCCACACCCTTAAATACTTTTTATAAAACAAACATTATGATAAGTCGGTTATTTTCCAGGCGCTAGAATATTTTAAAAAATAACATCAACAGGAACGAACTTTAGTCAAGTTTTCTCACGATTGTATTTCTCAAGAAAATATGTTTAATATATGAGAAATGTTTGTAATTTATTATTGTTAGACTTCTTACATTTCGTTTAAAATTAAGGATTTTTTAAATAAATTGATTTGAAAAGTGAATGATTATTCTCCTGATAGATAGGAATTTTTCAATATAGAAAATAAATTAAAAATTAAACAGTTTATGTATACTTCTCGGTTGAAAAAGTTCCTGCGTATGAATTTGTAATGTTTATGCTGGATCCAAGTTCTAAACTCAAAATTCCATCTTTTCATTTCATACAAACAGTATTAAAATTATACATTTTTTCGC
>CAJFCO010000044.1:1861393-1887047 GCA_904066015.1 Synergus gifuensis | reverse complement strand
TAGAAGAACTTTATTCAATGCAAAACATGTTTGTTTTGAAAGTTTAAATAGGAAAATTAAAAAAAATAATCTATGAAGTTTGAACTGAATTTTCATAATTTTTGTGTGTCAATATTGACAAAATATTATATTTAAAAGTTTACAAACTATATTGACTAAAGGAGACAATTTTCAATTTGGAAAGCATTTCAAACTTCCAATTAATTGAAAAAAACTATTTCCATAAACGCAATAATCCATCTAAATACTTGCGGATGTGATAGTGAGGAAAAACGCCTAAAATAATTAACATAAAGGGGTGACAGCAAATAATTTGAATATAATTTTTATCCCGTAAATATTCAAATCACTTTAATATATTATTAATATCAATTTTTTTAATATAATTTTTTCATAAATTGTCGACTATTTCTCCGACATTATCACTGATGCAAGTTAAAAAGAAAAATAGTTTCGACATTGAACACCGATACATAATTTTATTTCTTAGGTCAAATTTTTGGCTGTGTTCTCAGCTGTGTTGAAATTTTTCATCGACAGATTTCAAATCTTTTTAATTTTATTCAGTAAATTTGAAAGAATTACCTGGGAATTAATAAAAAATAATTTTGCATTCATTTCTAACAATGTTATTATCAAAATTTAAAGCTATAATTGTAATAAATGTATAAAGCTGAATTACTGGCGTATATAATCTGTTGATGAAAGGAATTAAGGGTGTTACGTTCAAGTTCTAATATAAAAATTTTATCTCTCTAATTTATTCAACAAATATTATCAATAAAAATTTTTTCGCTCTGTAGAGGTATTATTTTTCGTAATAGAAATATAGTTATAGGGCGCAAAAATGTTTAATTTTAATACTTTTTGTGTAAAATAAGGACTTCAAAATTTCTACATAATTCTAGTTAAAAAATGAGTGCCGCTACAGAGGGAAAAAACTGTGATTTAAATATTTTTGAGTAAAATGAAAAAATTGAGTTTTAAGATTAATTTAGAATTCCTTGTTTTATGCAAAAAGTATTAAAAGTTAAAAATATCTAATTCTAATAATTGTTGAGTATAATGTGAAATTAAATTTTGAGATTAAGATTGGGATTCAACGCCCTTATATTCGAGAAACGATATATATGTAAATGTATTTACTACTATTAGGTAATATAGTTGGCACACACGCACCAATTAGATAATATTGTTGATCCGTGCAAGTATTTTTGATACTGAATAGATCTGTGATGTCTAGTACATCATCACCGCTTACTTTAAGATGAAGAATTATAAAAAAAAGTGAAAAAAAAAACGTAAAAATATATAATCATCGAAAGCGTTGAAATTCGCATCAGCTTGAAAAAAGGCTATCTAATGACACAAATTGTGCAAATTGCAAGCATTTTCCTCTAAGCAAGGTTCGAAAAACTAAAATATAATTTTTAAGGGCGTTGCATCCAAGTTTTCACCTAAAATTTCAATTTCTTCATGAAATATGAAACGATTACATGTTGCGGTTAAATTTATATCTTTCCCACAAAAAATAAAGTAAATATTCTTTCGCTGTATAAGCACAATTTTATTTGAAAAATGAGTATCACTATAGAGCGAAAAAATATGCAGTTAAAATTTTTGTTGAGTAAAATGAAGAAATCGAATTTTGAGGTCAGAACTTGGACCAGAAAACCTTTAATTGAATCAAAAATTAAAATGCATATCCTAATTTTTTTGGATTTGTTAGGATAAAGTATTTAGTTCTACAATTGGATCTCAAAGACACATTAAGGGTGTTGGACTCAAGTGCCATGAGCCTTAAAATTCTGTCTCCTCATTTTACTCACTTCGAAATTTGCAAATTAATTTTTCGAACTTTGAAGTAGAACTAAAAAAATCTTCACCACGGCTTAACCCGCCTTAGGCAGCATATCTTCAAATAATAATATATATAAATGTAATAATATATCGCTTGAAGTAGAAGAGAAACCAATTGAGAAACAATTTAAAGTTTAGAGAAATCTTGTTGCCGATCTGCGAAAAGTTGTTTTTTTTTTAGCCAGAAAAAGAATATATGTATGTATTTATAAATTTTTCAATTCTATACCAATTTTCCTCAATCATTAAACTAATGCTTTTGCAGTAGTCCAGCGAGAAATCGGAATTATTTTCTTGAATCAGTTTCTTGTATAAAAGTGTACTCTACTATTATCATGAAAATAATTTTTCCTGGGTCTTTTTCCAGGAATAATTCGAGTCGATTCTAGAGAGAAAAGGAAAATATCGATGTGAATTGTTAAGAGAAACCAAACTGATGCTATTTTTGGATTAAAATTTAAAATATCGTCTATTTATTGGAAAGTTCTTGCTATAATATTCGCAAATTGTAGACGGATCAAACCTTCGAGCTCAATAGATCCACTAGATTAAACTTAAGGGTATGGGTGCAAGTTTTAACCACAAAATTCGATCTCTTTATTTCACTCAAGGGGATTTTATTTTTTTGGGGTCGATAACTTGATTAGTTTTTTCGCAATTCTGCCCACCATGTTTTCAGTTTACAAAAATAAAATAAAATAAAATAAAATAAAATTGTACATTTTTTTCTCTCTATAATTATGCATATTTCTATTTAAAAAGTGAATCGCGCTACAGAGCGAAAAGTATTTAATTATAATACTTGTTGAATAAAATGAGAAAATCGAATTTTAAAGTTAGAAATTGGTTTCAACCCCCTTAAATAAGTGAAAATATATTTGATGTTAGAAAATGTATGTGATGAACCAAACTAGATAAGCTCGAAGGAATATAAAGATAGCTTAAAATAATACAAGAACAAATAGCAGAATTCTGCACGTATAGTATTTTTCCACGCAATGTTAAATTAAATAGTGAAAGTGGAAAACGTTCCCTCATATAAAAATCATGAAATTTGTACCTGATTTTTGCTGACATAAGTTCGCCCTTTGTATGTACAGATTATTTCTAGGTAATTTTTGTGACGCAGGAGATTCAAGTTTTAAACGTTGTTGTTACGTTACACTGACTTGTTTGAAATCGACCTTAAAATTCACGTCGCACGAGACAAGAGATTATAAGGTAATCAATAAAAGTCTGTATATCTGATATGCTTGTGCATTTTTAAAAACTTCTGTTTTTCAAATACAATTAATTATGTAATTAAATATTAAAAATAGAGCGCAAGTTTCTTGGGACTTTCAAAATATATAAGAGTGGAAGAGACATGAAAGATATTACACCAGAATTAAAAACAGAAACAATCATTTATGTACATATACAACATACATTTATGCGCTTTTATTAGAATGATCGGAAGTAAAGTCAGGGTGTCTACTAATTTCATCAACTAAATTTCCGGTAGGTTGGCGACTTTTTCTCAGTTATAAATTTTTAATCTTTTAATAGAAGCAGAAATAAAATATATTTTTTGTCACGCCGTGCGTAAAGCTCGATATTGCGCATGCAAGCGTATGCTAAATCAAGCTTCGCACACGTCGTATAAAAAAATACGGTTCGATACATGTGCAGGATTGTGATTTCAGCCTTGTGTGACCATTTCACACAAGGCTAAAATCACAATCCCGCACTAGTAACGAAATGTACTATAACGGTGTTCTTTATTATATATAATTATATTTATATCAAATATTTTTTGTAAATACATACAATTACTGATTCGACTTTCTAATCGGATTTATTTAAATTCTCAGTTATTTCTGATTTTCCTGCTTTCATTTAATTTCCTATTTATTTTCCAATTATTCCGGTTAGTAGACACCCAGTAAATTGCTAACAAAACATTCGTGGGTGTCTTTGAACTAAGGTTCTAAATTCCTGAGCCTATTGACTCTTTTCCATAACTTTGTCTATTCTATTGTTGAGATCAAGATTTTGCCAGTCTAGGGCAATATTGTCAAGATGATTGTCGAAATCTACCAGATTCCTGTAGTCTTCTTCTTGCATCAAGCAAGACATCGTGTCTTGAAGTTTCTTACCCCCACCGAAATTTATGCTGAAAGGTAAGTTAATATATAATAATATAGTTAATAAATTGGAATTCAGAGGAACTCTTCTGAGATATAAGAGATTTAACGGTATTTTAAGTGGTTGCAAAACATATGAAAGAATTGAAGGGTGTATTTATAACCTCAAAATTCGATCTCTTCATTTCACTTAATAAATATTATAATTAAATATTTTCTGCTGTATAGTATTTCACTCTTTTGAAATAGAAATTTGTCTGTTGAGTGCAAAAATATTGAATTTTAATACTTTTTGCACAAAACAAAGAATTCGAAATTTGATTTCAAAATTTCAGATTTCCAAGTTATTAAGGCATCTTAAAGGGTTTAAAAGAATAAAATACTAACTTAGCTTTTTCCTTGGGTTTCCATTTGCCATCAGTATACTGAAATATCCTCAATGGATTGATTTCCATATTATAAGTCAATTCTCTATTATTAACCTGAAATTATTGGAATTTAAAAATATAGTTAAAACGAAACCGTCAAATTATTTTTTTTCTTAATAAACTATTTGTAGTCTTTTTAAAGTATTATGATTTACTTACAACGACTAGTAAAGCTTGGCCAAAATTTTCTGCTATTTTATCAGACATCGTTCTGTGAGCTGGTTTATCCGAACTGCAAAATTTTAATATTAAAGTGTAAATATTTCTTGTACCCTTTATATTAGACTAAAGTTAGATAAAGTCAGTTGAGTTATTACCTCAAATCATTGATATTTTCATTTGCTAAGTAGTATCCTGCTATAACGAGACCTTTGCGGGAGGCGTATTGGTCCAGCTAAAAAAACGTTTCCATGAAATTATATTTAGAAAAGAATTATGTAAAACATAAGGATGTTGAATCCAAATTCTAATCAAGAAATTAAATTCCCTATTTTACTAAACAATTATTGAAGCTAAATATCTATTCGCTTTATAAATGTATTTAGTTCTAAAATATATTCAAAATTAATCTTAAAACTTAATATTTTCATTTCAATTAATATTTTTTATAAAATTACAAAATTTCGCTCTGTATTTTTAATTCTATTTAAAAAATTAGTAGGTGTACAGAGTGGAAAAATATTTAATTATAATATTTATCAAATAAAATGAATAAATAGAATTTTAAGGAACTTGAATCCAACAACCATAAGCAACAAATTTAAAGAATTTTTATTTATTACAAAATTGGAAAATGTCTCAATACATTTAGATTTGGTAGTATTCGTGATAAAAACAGGTTTTAATTTACTATTTAATTGACTATTATACAATAATACAATTATTTAACACTTTTTTAAAATCAATTTGAGAAATCTTCTAAAATTGTAACCTTAAAAATACCAAAGTTATGAGCGAAAACTATTATTTATATCAGTATACAAAATGAAATTTAAAATATAAATCTTCAAATTTGAAGCTATATATATATATATATATATATATACTTTACAAATTAGAAGCTTAAAAATAATCAATACAAACATTGATCCAATTCGGATTATTCGGACTATAGAATCCTAACCTAAACTAAATTTCTTTCATGAATCGTGCGTATAACTCAACTATTTAAAAAATAATTAATGACAGACTTGATAAATAAGTGTAATAACACAGAAATTAGATAAATGTTTTTAATTACTTACCATGGTTAGGGCGACTTCTGCCATGGGTGAAATGTGTAGACATACGTGAAATAGTGGAACTGCATCAACTATTTGTAATTCGGAGGATTTCTCGTCCAATTTATTTTTTGCTTTACCTAACAGTATGCCATTTATCGCGCAGTGAGGATATTTCACCGCATGTAAAAGAATTTTACAGTAAGCACGAGCAGAAAAATTAATGTCAGCCATCTTTACACAAGTGACACGTATAAAAGATAAGAGATAATGTGACACTAATGCAAACACACACACATATATATAATTAAATGAATTGTTCTTTTTTCCCCCACAATAGAGTCACGTGACCGAGAGGAACCAATCAGAATTTATTTTTATTCCGTTGCCATGCAACGCGCACATGATCTTTGGCGTCCTCAATGAAGACATAACACACAAGTTAATCGAATTGAATCGAATATCCAGTGTCAAATTGTGTCAAAAATAAGTAAATATTGAAAATTTCTCATGTATTGATTTTAATAAAATATTTATCTCTAAATATTTTTTGATGATTTCAACTTATTTAAAAATATTTTAGGGTTAATTTTCATTCTAACCTCAAAATTCGATTTACTCCTTTTATTCAACAAATATTATAAATAGATATACTTTTTCACTCTATAATCTTTTCATTTTACTTGATTTTACTTAAAAATATCTATGTAATTATAAATATATTTTAAGTAAAATGAAGATTTCGAATTTTGAGTACGAACTCGAAAAATTAATTTCCTGTAAAAATAAAGGAACCAACAATTTTTGCGGCTCTTCCTAGAAAATTTGAGATTACTGAATCAATATGTATGACGATAATTATTCGGATACGTCTGACGTCAATGCAGATGAAATAGATAAAATATTAGAGAATATGGAAGATTTAGACAACGCTTTACTTCGTGGAACCTTAAAAACTCAAGATTCCAAAAAAGAAGCTAAAACAGTTTCTGAACCCAAGAAAAAAGTTGCATTTCGAGGTAATTATTTTTGAAAATGAACAATTTTACACACTTTACAATAATTCTAAATCTTAAGTTTTATAATTTATAGACTTTGACGAAGATGATCCACTCGCAGATCTTATATCAGAAGAAGATACTTCAAAAGATAATTCAAAACCTCTGACGTTATCCCAAAACAAGAAAATAGTAGATCTCTTTGGAATAAAATCAGAAGAATCTTCAGCACCTATTTCAAAATTAAGCTCTCCATCTATCAATTCTATTTCACGAAACACCGAAGAATTGAAACCCGATGCAGTGCCAAAAGAAAGCAATTATGGACTCGGGTTAACAAATATATCTCTACCAGAAAACATAGCTACAAAGAAGGCTCATATATCTAAATCGATTTTTAATGACGATGATGACATTATTTCAAATTTGAATGATAAACCAAAACTACTCACTGATCGAACGAAAAAGTCATCCTTGATGGAAGATTTATTTGCAGGATTTTCAAATCGATCTCCTTCAACCGAAGCAAGTTCTGGTAAAAGTTCTCTGAAATCGGGAAGAGGGTTGTCGTCAAGTCAAGGAAAATTAGAATTAAACCAAATGAATCTGAATTTAACAAACTCAACAAATTATTCAACAAATAATCCATCAAAAAATGAAAATTTAACTCAATCTGAATCTATAACTCGAGTTGGTTATTCACCTACATCAACAGTTTTAGTTCCAAGAGAATCTAGAAGAGGAAGAAGACCTTCAGGAATAATTGATCCTCTGGGATTACTTACGACCTCGCAAAGTGAGCATGTTCAAAAATCTGAGGTAAAAAATGCGTAAATTTTATCTTGTCAATGTTTAAAAATGCCAAAATTTGGTGACAATTTTATCGATTCTTGAAAACAGGGATTTTTTAAAGGATTTATTGCTTGAATTTTGAATGTACAAAAAATTTGATTTCAAAGGATTTCAAAGAATTTAAAAAGTTTACAAAGATTTCAAGGGACTTGCTAATATTTTATGGGATTTCAAAAGTCTACAGTTTTAAAAGATTCATAGGATTTTTAAAGATTTTAAAGAATTTTACACAATTATAAAATAATTGTAAAAAAATTATTAATTAATTAAATTTAATTAATTAAAAAGATTACTGAAGATTTAAAAATATTTTAAAAGCTTTAAAGGGGTTTAAAATGATTTGAAAAAGAGTTTAAAATTTATACTAATGCTTCGTTAAAATACTAAAGTTACTTTTAGATTTAAAAGTCAACCGGGAATATTTCCCTGAAATTGAAGTGGCCACTCTGAAATTGGTTTTAAATTGAAATTTTTTAATTAAGCAAGCCAATACAGATTCTTTTTCGTTGTTTTCATCACGGAAAAAGGAGGAAACCAGCTTAAAGACTGCAAAAAGCGAAGACTTGCCCGAATGGCTTGAAGACTCTAAAAGCCTAAAAGGAAAATCGGAAGAGATTTCAGTGACAAATTTAAATCCAAATCAACCTAATAAATCAATTGCTTCGATTATTAGTGCCACAAATAAAGAAACTGAAAATGCCGAACAAGCAATTTTAAATCATGAATTTGAAAATATTTATCCCCCAAGTGCATCAATTTTATCGGGAGCACAATTTGATCAACAAGCAGCTTTTATATCGTTGCAACAACAAGAACAGGTTCTCAGAACTGCTACGACTTTATCTCAACAAAATGATAAATTTAGTAGTCTTTTAGAAAATCAGAAATATAAACTAAGCGAACAGGAAAAACAATTTAATATGCTGATTACGAAACAAATTGAGAGACAGACTTTGTTGGAAGCTCAAATGAAACTACTACAGGATCGAATTAACGGTTATTTACAAGTATGGAATTTTTTTCACTTTTTCTTTTAAAAATAAAAATATTTTATAATAATAACTGAGCCCTTTTCACATGAAAAACATCAAGGAAATTTTTAGTCATTTGTGCGTAAAATGGAAAGATTAAAAGCATTAAAACTAAACATTCTTTACTCTCTGTGGTCATTTGTTGAGTAAAACGAGGAGTTTTAGGGTAAGAATTTGAATCCAACGCCCTTAACAAGAAACATTTCTTTGAAAAAGGTCAAAAGTGAAAATAAAACATCTATAAAATCGAAAAGGCCTCAATTATTATTATTCAATTTATAACAGTATTATATTTTCTAATATATTTTTCAATTGAGACTTTGATGGCACAACCTTTGCCCACGCCGTCAATTTTTTCTGGGCCAGAGAATATAAACCAAGTGGATAAAGAAACCGAATCAGAAAGTCTAATCCAAAAACTGCAGCTTGAAAAACTTTATTTAGAAAACATGATAGATAGTCTCAAAGAAAAACACGAAAAAGAAATAAGGATTTTCGACGAGTCTTACAAGTATATTTTTTTAATCAAATTAACTTTCCAGTAACGAAATTTTGTTATTGAAAATATTTATTTTTACTGAATTTGTACAGGAAACAAGTAAATATGTTAGAGGAGACAATAAATAGATTGGAACGCAAAATGCAATCTAATTTGGAAAATTTGGAAGCTGATTACGAAGCGAAACTTCAGAAAATAAAGGAGGATATAGTGGACATGGAAAGAAGCTATAAAGAAGAAAAAGAAGAATTGAAGGTAAAGTTATTTAAAAAAAATTAGAAATTAAATATTAAATATCTTTGAAATAATTTCTATTTATTTTTCAGAAAGAACACGTTTCTGCAATTCATGAAATTTATAGTCGGCATTCTCAGAACATAATTTTATTACAAAACGAACACGCCGAAGTGATTCAGAATATCTCGAAAGCTAAATCTTTAGAGCAAGAAGCGGTAAAAACTGTCGCCAGTCACAAAGAAAGTATCGAGGAAATGTTAACAAAAACTGAGAATGTCATTTGTAGTCTTCAAATTCTGCAAAAAAAAGTAGAAGAAAGGAATGATCACTTTCACGAATCTAGAGAGGTTTATTTTCAAACTCAAGCAGAGCACATAAAAAGTAAATTTTTAGAAATCTACTAAAATTTTAAAAAATATTTTTGAATTTATTATTTTTATATCTTTAAAATTATACACTCACTTCGGAACTTACACATAATAGAGACTCTTTTTATGATAGAATTCTTTTTGATACTAAAATGAAATCATTGAAGATAAAGATATTTTAAGATAAAAATTGTAAAAATTATTATAAGCATACATTATTATCAAAGGCGCACACATGACTTTCTAATGAATTTTGCAGTAATGAAAGAACAGCTTGAAAAACAAAACGACACTTCAGAAAATGAACGTAAAGCATTACTGATAGCAGCCCAAAAATTAGAAACATGTACTATTAAATTAGCGTCTGAAGCCCAAAACAGAAATTTACATTACAACGAAGTGGAAGAGAGACTCAAAATAAAAGAACAAGCTGTAGTCAGAGAAAGAGAATTATTTTTGGAACAAACAAAGTGGGAAAGAAAGCATTTAGAAGTATGTAGTTTCATAATTAATAGAAAATCTTAAAAAATCAAATTTATGTTTTTAAATTAATTATTCAAATTTAAATTTTCTCAGACTATGAAAGAAGTTTGGTGTAAAGAGCAAGAAAGGCACCTCGAGCTTCTTACTAAGGAAAGAGACCTTCTTATCGATGAAAAGAGTAAACTAGAAATTTCCAATAGACTCAAATCTGGCACGTATGATGTTGCAAAAGCAGAGGTTTGTATAAAAATGAATAAAAAAAAACTCAAATACGTTGAAAATTCAATAGAAGTGGTTTAAGGGTGTTGAAACCATGTTCTGATCTCAAAATTCTATTTCATCATTTTACTCAACAAATATCTAAGTATATAATATTTATTAAGTAAAATAAAGAGATTAAATTTTGAGGTTAGAACTTGAACTCAACACCATTAAATCAAAATAAATTAAAACTTGCAGTTGGATGCGATGATAAAAAATGCGCAGGATGCGGCAGAGAGTGCCCTCCAAGAAAGAAGAAAATGGCAAGAGAGACTCGACGAAGTGGAATTGCAGAAAAGCGTTCTTCAAGAAAAGGAAGATCAACTCGTGATAAAGGCCAAGGAACTTGAAAGTCTCACTCAAGTAATTGATCTGATATTAAAACTTATAAATTTTAAATTAGCGTGTAGAAAAAATGAAGACATTATTATTTTCTATTTTAGTCAGCCCTTGCTAAAAGGGAAGAAGGATTACGAGCTTTAAAAGAAGCACGTAAAATAGAAGAAGAGTCTAAAAAAAGAATGAACCATCTACAAATGCAGCTTGACATCCTTGCCCGAAGAGAAAATAGAATCGCTGCAGAAAAACTTTCTCTAGCGAGGTGGACATAAATTAATTCCAATATCCGAAAGGTTTTTACAAATTAAATATTCAAAACGATATATTTTTCAGGGAAAGACTTTCTTTGAGAATTAGGCCAGTTGAAAAGCCCGAAAAAGATATGAATGGAATGGAAACGCAAGGAAAATTTGTTGATGAGCCTTCTTATTTTTCTGATGTTCACTCTAGTGTTCTCAAAACTCATTTCACGGTAAGATTTTATTTTATGTTTAAAAAATTTTTTAAATTTACAAGAATTATTAAGAAATTTACAGGAAAATATTCATTTAACAGGATATTGTCGATCCACAACTGATTTTACTGAAATTAGACCTTGACAATAAATTGGACGCGTCCAGCCAATATTTCGATTATATTCAACAAGCAAAGCACTGATTAAAAGTATTGTGATTCAGAATAAGGTTTGTGATATATTTTAAGATAAATAAGTATACAATATCATTCAAAGTGAATTTTGTGTTTGTGGTAGAAGTTTTTACCAATGTGAATTAAATGTGTTGTTTAATGAAACACAGAATCGTCTAAGTCCTGATGATTTTCCCCTGGAAAAATAGTTTTCTCAAAACTTCGAGTAGAAGGTAATAATATTGGTGTTGGGTCGAAGTTCTAATAAATAATTTTCACTATAACGCTAAAACTAGGCGATTTACCTCGTCTGTACGAAACGAAGTTAAATATGTAGTCTAGTTTTAGCAAAAAATATTTATTATTGCGGTTGTAAAGTTGGCGACACTAAATTTACTTTTATTGTAATTACCACATGCCTTTCAGTAAAATGAGGAGATCGAATTTTGAAGTTAGATCCTGGACCCAACACCCTTAAGTGAATAATCTTTGTTCTCTTAATAAAAAAATAATGCAAATTTATTTATTAGTGCGTGCATTTATCGAGTGGTTTGTACAATTTACAAATTAAAAACTCACCTTCGTCAACAAAAAGTGTATTTTTTAGCTCGTCTACTTTCGAGTGTAAAGCTTCCACTTGATTGAATGAAGATCTTACTTTTCTTAGTTCGTTTTCAACCATTTTTGTGCAGTTCACCTGAATTAAAAGGAATTTGTAATAATAATTGTAATACTTGTTAAGTAAAATGAGGAAGTAGAATTTTAAGATTATAGAAACTAGATTTAACACCCTTAATTTTACTCACAAGATCATTAGCAGGTTTAGAGACGTCTATATTTTTATCGACCTCAAGAATTCTTTGTACATCCTTAAAATTATTCATAAAAGTAATACCATCCGTAAAAAGGTTCATAGCTTGCCTGAAATAGTAAATATTTATATGATTATTATATGAAGTGATCCCACAGTGGAATGATTAATTAAAGGTTCATTGAACCTTTAACATAATAAAATATAAACGTACTGTTGATATTCAATTGATACTGGTAGACCTTTAGCTGTTTCAGATTCCTGAATTACTTTCCGAATTGAGTGTTTGTTCGAAGTTAAAAAATTCAGGTTCTTCGCAAGAATTTCTTTCGTCTGAATAAAGTTTTCTATAACAAAAACTTAAATTGCAAAATGTAGATAATATGTATTGAAAATTACATTTTAGAATTACCTGTTGCTTCTACTAAATCCTTTACTATTTCCGCTTCCTCTGCACTTCGTTCAATTTCTACTTTCTTATGTTTTTCAGACTCCAATTTTCGTCTTTCTTTTAAATCTTGTATAAAAGAATCCACTTTTTCCATTTTATTATGTTTTTAAACTGTATATTTATGGAAATTTTAAAACTGTCAACAATAGGTATATAACCTACTTAACCACAAAGCTTTCAATCTTTGATTAACACGCAATCCATCATTACAATGATATAAAAATTAATTCTAAATGACGCGACTTCTTTCTTACGATGTATTTTTCACAATTATTCACTTTTTTGTAAAATTCTACTGAAAATTGGTTAAAAAAGTATAAAGATTATTTATATTTTTATGTATTCAAAAAGTCTTAAATTGTCTCTAGATGTCTCTAGCGTCCAACCAGAATAACCAACATTTCAAATGTAGTAACATACTTTTGATGTTTTTGATTGGTCAATTCCAATCATTCCAATGAAACAAGCCAATTCCAAATGTTGGAATTTACATGTTGGTAGTATTGCTTAACAACATCACACGTGTTGACTGTTGACATGGCGGTATTTTCACAAAAGTATATATATATATTATGAGTCAACCTAACCTCTTTTCTCAAATATTTGACATTTCATTGTTTATCAATTGGATCACTTTTTACACAATCAGCATTCTTCTTCGTACTCTGTTGTGAAAGTATAAATTATATTTTATCTTTTATATTTCTTCACGTAATTGTGTCCTGTTTGTAAAAATTTATCGCAGAAATTCGACATCATGAAGGAAGAAAGTGAGTGAAACACTTTATTGCATTTCGACATTTTATCACTTTTTCAGATGATTTATTAAGTTTTTGACTTGAAAAAAATTTTTAAATGTAAAATAGAATTACATTTATAATAAGAAACAGCTATTTATTTTTTTAAAAATAGAATTAGGATACTCATAAAAAATTTGTTGCACAGTTATAATTTTTAAAATTGTTTTATTAAATTCAATTGTCTTTATTTTATTTCATTCTAGATGTTAAAATAAAAATAAATGGTCTGTGAAATTTTAATTAAATTTCTTTATTGTTATTAGAACTATTGAAGAGAAAGCAACGTGCCAGGCACGATGGTAATGTGAAACAACTTGCAGAAATCCTGAAAGAATTAGGAGATCTTTATTTTGAGACTGGAAAATTTGAGATGGCATTGCAAGAATACACGGAACAAGTAGAAGCTTGTCAAGTTACAGGAAATAAATTAGAGTGTGCAGTGGCACATAGAATGATAGGAGAAGCTCATGCCAATATGGGGAATTATGAAGAGGCACTTGTTCATCAAAATCAACATCTCGGTATTTTAAAAATTCATTTTTGTCTTTAAGGATGTTAGGCTGAAGGAATGAATATTAGAAATAAATATTTTTTTTTGCTCTGTATGCATACTTATATTTGAAAAATGAGAACCGCTACAGGGCGAAAAAATATTAAATTACATACAATCCTTGTTAACTAAATTGAAGAAATCGAATTTTGAAAATAGAACTTGGGTTCAATACACTTAATCTTTGTTAATTTGTATTTATTTGTCTGAATAAGTAAAACGGACGGTATAATAAATAAAACCGATTTTTACAGAGGGAGCTCGAGAACTTGACAATCTTTTAGAGGAACAAAGAGCTTTCGCTACATTAGGAAGAACTTATCTCTGTATTGCTGAGAGCTTGATAGAAAAACCTGATGAAAGAAAGGAAGCTCTCAAAAATGCTAAAAAGGCTTGCAGCAAAAGCATTCGACTATGTGCGAAGTAAATAAAGCTTTAAAATTAAATTTTCTCTAATCTAATATTTTTATAAAAGCAAGCTATGTTTTTTTGCAGATTAAAAGGCAGTATTACAGAAAGAGAATTAATGATGATGCAGGCAAGAGTGATGTTGAATCTAGGGCTTGTTCGAGAGGGGCAAAAAGCGCCAGAAGAGGCACTAAAGATGATAGAATCAGCTGCTGAATTATGTAGGGAACATGATTTAAAGGAAGATCTTCATAGAACAAATTTGGCACTCGGTGCCTTTCACGAACGGCAGTCGCAATACGAACTGGCTTTAGAATTCTATGATAAAGCAGCCAATGTCAACGACTTACCAATGAAAGCCAACGCTTATTTGGCTAAAGGAGAACTACTTCTAAAATTAGGTGAATGGGTCGAAGCCCGAAAGCCATTAGTAAGTCTCTACATAATGAAAAATTTATCTGAAGAAGTCCGAAAAAATGCTGAAAAATTGTTGAGAATTGGTAGGTGTTTGATTCTTCTTTTTAAGTTGACAGGGTGGCCACTAACCGGGAAACAGTTACACAATATTCAATAATTATTATTACAAAAGTTTGAAGGTCAACCGGGAAAAATAAAATCTTTGTTGATGAAGGTGGGAAATAGCCAGCATTTTTTCCCTGAAATTTGAGTGGGCACCCTGTAATCAAGCAGATTTCGAATTACTATTCTTAAATCTCTAAAATCAAATCATTCTTTCAGCTGTAACAATATGCAATGCAGAGGACACTCTCTTAATTGAAACGAACATTCTAGCCAAACAAAAACTTTACGAGAATTTAGGAGATGCAGCAGCGGAGGTGAAATCTTACGACAAAGCGATAGATTACTACGGAAAAATGCTAATGTGTGCGGAGGAATGTCACAGCGAAAAAGTAGGAGCAGCTTTAGTAAGTCTGGCTCAGACTTTAAAAGATGCTGAACGATATTCTGATGCTATAACTTATGCACGTAGGGAATTGCAACTCTGTTCTGATCCACGAGAAGCTTGCAGGTCGGCTCAATACCTCGTAGAACTGATGATATTAGCCAGATATGAAGAACCCGAGATCCGGGAAACTTTCAATATGGCTTTATCTTACGCTCAGGAATCCGAGGACAAAAATCTGGAAGTTTCAGTTTTGAAAGAACTTCTTGAATATTTGAAAAATGTATCAGATTTAAAAGAGGTAGAGAATGTTTCTTTAAAGATTAATAAATTAGAGGACGTTCTCGAAATCGAATCGGACGAAGAGGAAGATCTGAAGAGTCAAAATATCGGGGAAGATATTTGCTTGGATGATTTATCTGACGTTGAGGAAGCTTTGAATAAAAATGAAGGCATTCAAAAGCATAAAAGAACTTTCAAAAGAGGTTTTGTTATTAAGAGAAACAACTTGGGTGAAACGCAATTACACATCGCCTGTATCGCGGGAAATATTGAGAGTGTAGAGAAACTTTTAGCAGAAGGCCATCCCGTTCATGTGCGAGATAATTGTGGCTGGACTCCACTACATGAAGCAGCAAATCACGGTTTCGTGGAAATCGCAAGAGAACTAATCAAAGCTGGAGCTGATGTAAACGACCCTGGTGGTTCGATGTGTGGCGGAGTGACTCCTCTTCACGATGCAGCAGCTTGTGGACATTTTTCGATGATTTATTTCCTTCTCGAAAGCAGCGCGAACGTGAACGCAGTAACTGAAAATGGAGAAACAGTTATTGATTCATTAGAGAGTTGGAGGAATCGAGTGGCGGGAGAATTGTCCTTTGATAGTGAAACCGAGTACGACTATGCTCATGAAAAATTGCTGAGATTAATAACGGTGAATCCGAAAAACAGAAGAAAGTCCACTCCACAGAGGCCTAGGTGGAACGAATTGTTTGATGAAGAAGAGGACGTGGAAGACAAAAGTAAAGAATACAAGAAAACTGAAAGAATTTCTGCTGGAGAGGATTATAAGAGGACAATAGCTAGTTTGAAACACAGGGGAGGATTGATAGGAAGTAGTGTGAAGCACTCGAAAGTTCCAAAAATCACGGCGCCTCTTATAGATTCCGAGGAAATTCTTGTCGAGGATTGGCTGGAAGAAGATATAATTGTGGCTCCGAAGAAGAGAACCTCCTGCGAAACTCATATTAATGTTAAGAGGAACTCTACTGAATCCAATTTGAGTGTACAAAGAAATCCGAGTACTGATACTGCTACGACAATCAAAAGAAAATCTAGCAACGGTCTTCCAGAATCAGAAAACGAATCTAAACGACAAAGAAAACTTTCCACGGAATCAGAAGCAAGTCTTGATTTAGAAACTAATAGTCGGGATAGTATGAAGAGTAACGAGACAATTTTTTTTGAGCTTTCAAAGAAGACACAGAAAAAGAGAACGAGGCAATTATCTCTCTTGAAAAGTGGATTTACTACGGAGACGAAGTCTCGAACGCCTTCTCCCGTATTTTCGCATACATCTAATTATCCACAGAAACAAATTGTACCTTGTGAAGTTTTGCATTTTTCAGTCTTAGTGGATTATGATACCTATAATGTAACGATTACGTATTTTAGTGATCGTATAAATTTAATAGAGAGTTTGATGGAAGAAACCAAAACTAAATTTGAGAAAGATACGGGTTGCAAGGCGAAATTGAAATTAACTACTTTGGAGGGAACTGAACTTTCTCCAGAAACTACAGCGGATTTTTTCTTGAGGAGTGGAGATCCGATTAATTTGCGAGGGGAAATTATTGATATGCATACGCCGTCTATTGTCGAGAGATACAAAGCTCTTTCTAAAGATTGTAAAACATGTAAGTTATTAAGGAGATTTTTTTATTTATATTTAAATTCAGGATGGTTACTGATTGAAAAAATCGGAAAAGTCTGGATATTTTTTTAATTAGAAGGGCTTATTACTCGAAATTTAAAAATATTTTATAGGAATTTTGGGAATTTTTTTCCTGAAATTTGAGAGCCCACTCTGAAAGAAAAATGTCAATGTTTCCGTATGTTTTGTTATATTTAGTTATTTAAACGCTTTCTAAACTATTATTTTATTTTCAGTTGTGCAAGAATCTACAATAAAATGCCTAAAAGTTTGCGAAAACACATCAATATTTCGTCTAAACTCTAAAGAAACTCTGGACGAAGAACTCTCTCCTTTGATGAAAAGTTTGCAATACCAGAAAGGACTCCAAACTCTTCACTTGTCAGGAGGAACTCTTTTCGACCACGGAAAACTCTTAAATATAATGATTCAAAGGCTGCCATATCTCTATGAGTTACATCTACAAAATTGTGATATAGACTTTAAAGTTCTATCTCAGATAGAAAAATTTCCTCAGCAACTTAGAATATTAAACCTAAGTTACAATCCCTTAAGCTCACAAAGCCAGGAGAAATTAAAAAATCTCCTTCAAACTTTAAATCATCTGCAGATTTTGAATCTACGACATTGCAAATTGGACGAGTTTCGTTTTACACTTACAAATGAATCTCTCGAAAATTTGGATATTTCCTGGAACGCTTTGGGAGGTGAGGGAATAAGTCATCTTCTCCAAAGGCAAATGCTCGGCCTGACTCTTTCCAATACTCAGAGTCCTTGTAGTACTAACGTCGTCAGTAAAATTATTAACAATCCTAGGTATTCTCTGTTTGCTTTGGAAACTTTAGAGCTTTCTTCTTGCAAAATTACAGACGCTGACGTTAGAAGAATTCTATCAGAAACTCCAAATCTTTCAAGATTTATACTTTCAGGTAACAAAGAAGTTACTAAAGTTTCAGTTTATGCTCTTCTTAAACGAGAACCTAGTTTATTTTGCATCGATGTTGGAGGCTGCACTGAAATTGTTGATTTGCCCTCGACTGATGTGGTGCTAAAAAATCCGGAAGTTTGCACTTTAATAGTCAGTATGGCTGGAAACGTGATTGATGCGTGGGAAGATCTTTGGATGGGAAAGGGTGTAGCTAATAAATTGCCACATAACGTAGTCATTTTCAAGCCTTTATAATTTAGTTCTGTGTATAAATACTTTAATTAAATAAGTATTAGTAGTCTGTATCATCTGGATCATCTGAGATTAAATGTATATAGTCTGTTTCCTATCTTACAATTTAATTCCTGTATGTGTACATACTTTTCTTCTGGATTTTCGGAGAAAAATTTCTTTAGAGAGGTTGATAAAGATGGAAGCAGTTCTTTGAATTGTTTTTCGTGATTATAAAGACTCCACAAGAAACTTATGTGGTGCGAGGCTTCCTATAAAGGTTTAGGTAGTCGGATTAAAAATACACGAGAAAATACATATATATTTTTTATAATATAATAGAAACGATTAAGAAGTTAAAAAGTGTTTAAGGGTGTTGAGATCCAAGTTCTAATCTCAAAATTCCATTTCCTAATTTTATTCAATAGATATTAGAAATAATTTTCTGGAATACAATGAGAAGTTCGAATTTTAGGATTAGAATAAAGAGCTAAAACCCTTTAGAATTTTTAATTATAGTAATATGAAAATACTCTTACCTCATAAAAAGGAGGCAACTGATATTCTTTCAACAATTTATTTAAAGCTTCTGTTATATCATCTAAAGCGCCGTTGCTTTCGCAGCCAATACTAAGAAAAGTGCGAGTTTTGTTATCATTGCAATAAATCTTGACATCTCTTAGTTCCATCGCAAATTCATTTATATTTTCCGATATTTTCTTTAATCCCTCTACAAAAGAATCAATCCAGTGGAATTTCAGTGCTACGGTTCGAGTGAGACTCACATGGAATTCGTCAAAGAGTTTTCCATTTTTGAGAGAGTTTTGAGTTCTAATCAAATTCATCCAGGATCGTAAAGTCTCACTTGGCTTATCTAAATACGATTATTCAAATTAGTAATATTTTTAGTTTGTAATGTTGATTTTGTAAAAGCTAGAAATGGATAAAATATATTTATACACACATAAAATGTAGACAAGGGTAGCCCAGTTTCCACGTTCGTGTTTAAACGATCGAGTTCTACCTTCATGTTGGGAAGGATCGTCGGTAACTTCTGTGTGATGATCTACTCCTTTCCATGTTGATATACTTTGTGGTAAAGGTAGCCTTTAGTTGAGAAATTAAGATGCTGGTAAGGAAACGTTTTAAAATATTAGGACCATTATAGGACCTTTAGAGAAAAATTGAATTATAATTTAGACATGTAATTATTTATTAATTAAAAAAAAAACACTTGATTAACGAATTAACTTTAAATTCACTTGTATTATTGTATAATGTATATCATAAGATGAGAAGCACGTATGTTGATACGATACAATAAGAAATATAGTTTTTAATTCCTTTAAAACTTTAAAAACATAACCTAAAAAGTTACTCACCTGTTTTCACAGTTATATTTGTCGTTTTCTTCGTTTTCCAAACTTAATTTTTCATCTTCGGAATCTGAGGAATATTCTTCTATTAGACTTAAACCCGACATAATAAATATTCTTTAATATAATTAGGTACAAGACTTTTTAAAATAACAATATTTACATTGTTACAGTACAGAAGTTGACAGAACATAGAGTTCTTAGTGAGTAATATTACCGAGGTAATATTCCTGTTCTCGGTAACGTTACCGAGAAGGTAACGTTAAAATAAATTACCTTACAATTTTCCAGAATTTATTTTTTTAAATTTTTATCATTTTTTATTTTTCATTTCTAGGGGGGAAAAATCCTCCCCTTGATGCCCACCCTGGCTACGGTTATGGATTATCGACTGCTCACTGACTTTCCGTTGGAGAAATTCTGCCGTTGGCTGAAATTTGAATCGCGCGCCAAATTTCAGCCAACGGCGGAATTTCTCCAACAGAAAGTCAGTGAGCAGTCTCAGGGCCGTCGATAATCCATGACCGTATCCAGGGGGGGCACCAAGGGGGATTGTTCCCCCTCTAAATGAAAAATAAAAAATATTTCTGTAGTAAGTACACTGTAAAAAACATTATCGTAATTTTACCACAATCAATGATATGACCAATTAATGTTAAAAAATGTTGATTCTCTTAAATTACGTAAGTTACGGTAACGTTCTTTGTTACCTTACCCAATTTTAAATTACCGAGAATTTTCGAACTCTAGGAGAACTTGAGATTTGGGAAGTTGAAATTTGAGAACTTTGACTCGAGTGTATTGAGAAAGGAATGCGGTTAATATTGGGAAGTTGTTAATATTGCGATGGTTAATATTGGGAGAGTCGAGTGTACACACACACACATTTTGGCGCAAAAATCAGAAATTTTAACATCAGACAATGCCGTTCTAATTTAGCAGCACTGATTAAAAAACAATCTTATTGTTAAATTGATTAAACAATATTATAAAAATAGAATATGGAAAAGCTTATAGTTATACAGGGTATCTACTCAAATTCTGAAAAAAATTTTGCCTGATATTTTCAAGTTGTTCAGATTTTCCAGGTGAAGACACCCTGTCATAAATGAAAACTTCAAAACTTTTTATTTATTCTCTTAAGTTATTTAATAGTAATTAACTATACAAGCAGGAAGGATTCGATTTTACAATCCTGACATTTTGAAGAGAATTCTACTATAACATGATCAAGTAATTGACAATGCTGAATAATCATATATCTGCAGGGAATGTGTTTTCTTCAATTTGGGAATCAAATTTCTCAATCCAGCTCATAGGGCACATAGCTTCATATACTCTCTTGAATTTCTGGCATGTCGAATCTTTTTCCCCGCGGACTTTCTTGCATCGATGAAAATCGACGTAGTACTGATAGCAATGCCTGTTAACAATTTCAAATTGGATTACTTATTTATTATACAATCTGTTTAAAAGGAGCGTGTCCTCGTTTCTTTATTTTAATTTTTTTTTAAAACTATTTAAGATTTTGGAACGTTTTTTTTTTTAATCAAAGTATATTCAAAGGACTAATGCACATTAATATTTTAAATCTCAAAATTTGATCTTTTCATTTTACTTAATAAATATTATAATTAGATATTTTTTCATTCTACAGCGCTACTCTTATTTGAAACAGAAGTTTGTCTATAGAGTGAGAAAATATATAATTTTAACACTTTTTGCACAAAACAAAGACATCGAAATCAACTCAAAATACAAAAAAAAGTACTCAAGTTGGACATTTTTTTCCTCTCTACTCAGGATTCTATTCAAAAAATGAGTACCGTTATAAAGCGAAAAAATATCTGTTGAGTAAAATGAGGAAATAGAATTTTGATATTTTAATATTTTATGTAACTAAATAGCCAAATTTTGAAAATTTGACTGTGCTTAAATTTAAGTTGTACAATTAAAATGCTCAATTACAAACATAGAAAGGGTAGCATCTTCACCTGGTTTGATTTTGATTAGGGAATCTACGGTCGACTCCTATAGGCTCGTAAGTTCCGTCCAGAAATTGTTGGCAGATTTTTTGAATCTCTGCTTTCTCCGACATCTTAGAAGATTGTACTGCTCAACAAGTGATTGCTTCTGTTACTCAAAGATCCTCTCACTCCAAACAAAATCTTTCCCAAAAAATAAAAATCCTCCCCGAATTTGAAATATCCCTCATTAAAATATAAAATCTAATTTGAAAATTCTCCCCTGGCAGTCATAAGATCAAATCCCTACCCCAATCTCTCGCTCTAGTCCATTCGTCTCTAGTTTCTCATCACTTAACACTAACACAGATACTTGATAAGTTACTTTTTCACTGCTTTTAACATCTAACAAATTATCATCCTTTAACATTAATAGTGTTGGGTCCAAGCTCTAACCTCAAAATTTGATCTCTTCCTTTTGCTTACTAAGTATTATAATTAGAAATTTTTTTCTCTCTATAGAGCTACTCTTTTTTAAAATTAGAAGTTCATCTATAGAGCGATAAAATACTTAACTTTAGTACTTTTTGCACAAAACGAAGAATTCGAAACCTTAAGGTTAGAAATTGGTCAACACCCTTAAGGCCATGTAAGACTTACCCGATCCCTATCTTACCGACATTTTTTTCTCTGCAACCTTACTTGTACATTTATTGAAATATCAAATTGAAAATTTCTAAAATTAAAGAAAATATTCTAAGGTATGTTTATCTGGTCTTAAATTTTTGTAAAAATAAAAATAAAATTGTCGAAAAAAATTTTTTTTTTATAAATGTCAATATTTAGGACCAGATAAACGTACCGTAATGCTTTAGCTTCAATTTTAGAAAATTTCAATTTGATATCTCAATAAATGTAGAAGTATCGTTGCAGAGAAAAAAATGTCGGTAAAGTAGGGATCGGGTAAGTCTTACATGGCCTTAACACTACAATAAAGTAATCCAAAAAGTCCATCATTCTTATCAAAAGAATTTAGAGGGAGTTATTAAAGAAAAAAAGGAAGTCAGGAACCCCCTATTTCACAAGAGGCCTCGTATTGTCCTCTTCCTGGCAGCAAACTTCCCGATATTTTTTCACCTCCGCCATATACAACGACCAAGCATCTTTCGGTTGTTCCACTGTCTGTTCCACCTTTGGTTTGGCAACCATCCCAGTTTTTAGGATCCTTCCACCTCGTCTCTTGCCAACCATAAGAGGCGGTGGAGCAACTGGTTTTTCTTCCAAAACAGAAGTCGTCGGCTTCTGAACTGGTGGCATCTGTTCTTGCATCTTCTTGAACATCTCCATAAAGCTGCCGTCGTTTTTGAATGCATTTGGTTGAGGTAAAATCACTGGAGGAGGTGGTGCAACCTCCACAGCTTCTTCTGCAGCATCAGATTCGTAAGAAGGAGTTCGGTGCTGCTTGCGAACTTCCCTAAACCTCTGCCTCTCTCTGCTCTTATTGCGACTTCGACTTCGTCGTCTTTCACGCGACCTGGACCTTCCCCTGGATCTCGACCCACCCCGGGACCTGGATCTACCCTTTGACCTAGACCTTGATCTACCTCTTGACCGGGATCTTCCCCGTGATCGCGATTTTGATTTATCCCTCCTTGAATATTTTCTTAATCTCTCCCTATCTCTATCCCGTTCCCTGTCATTGGAACGCGATCTTCGGTAGGTGCGGAATGGAGAGGACCTAGAGGAGCTGCGTTTCCTTCGTCGCCTTTCTGGAGAGTCGACTCTGGATGATCTAGACGATTTGTGGTCAGGAGGTGACTGTGATCTTCTGGAGGTGGATCTGCTTTTGATGAGGTCGTATGTTGTGGTACTTGAGCCAAAGAGAGGAGGCGAAGGCGGGATGGGCGGCGATTCTGAATGTGACCTGATGCCATGTTCGTACCGTTTAGAGTCCATCGTGTGCTGAAGAAGCGCCCGGCTCTCGGCAGCTGAATGGACAGACGGATACCTATAAGGATAGAAACTGCCTTCTATAAGTAAACAGTCCCAGCTGTATTTTTGTGCCGTTAATGATTGACTTTTAATATGTGCTTACGCAAGATAAATAGACTAGAGCGAGAGTACTAATTTATTGTAAATTTGTCTTCAAAATTTATCTCGATTTTTAGCTTAGAAATTATCGGGGTGTATTTCACAGATTAAAGGTATAAAACTGGATAAAGTACTGTCATTCTTGAGTCTTAAAGGCGTTGGATCCAAATTGTAACCTCAACATTCTGTTTTCTCATTTTACTCAACAAATACTATACCTAATTATATATATTTTAATTCTGTAGAGGTTCTTATTTTTTAAATGAATTTTTTAAGAAAAAACATGGAAAATTTTCTTGGAAACATGGGAAAGGAGAGGAAGTCTTAAAAGAAAAGGAAAAAAACAGGAGAATAGGGGAAACACTTTGATGCCTTTAATCTGACGATTTTGAAAAATTGTAAAGAAAATTTGACGCTACTAATAGAAAATAAGGTATTTAGAGTCAAAATCTTGAAAATAAGGGATATTTACTCATACGGTTATTATAACATGCCCAGCATGCCCTTTCGGCTAGGGTGACGAGTCTGGTCACCCTAGCCGAAACTTTTCCATTTTAGCTAAACAAATTAGTTTTTTCAAAAAACAAAGAGTCAGTACCGGCCGTACAATCGAAAAACCTCTTTGGCTAAACGACACTTCGAACCGTTTATTTTTATGGCCTCAAAAACCGAAAATTGAAAAGACTTTTTGTTCGTTGCTCCAACAGCCTTAAGGATCAAAATTTTCATCGTCTTTGAGCAGATAAATGAAGATTGAATTTTGAGGTTAGGCCCTAAATCCAACGTCCTTAAAACGAAATTATGAAAGCTCTATAAATGAAATTCTTTTAATACAAATTAGCAAAAGTAGAACAAGAATAAGTACTAATTATGTAAATGTTTTGGCAGGAATATATAACTCAAGAATGCCAGTCACGTTCACGAGTTTTATCATTCATGACAAAAATCGATGTTCGAAATAAACGTATATCCAAGTCATTCATCGATCATTACAAATTATTCTTATTCCTAATTGGACAGAATTAAAAATCTGATCACGGAACTATCTCAAAATAAAGAAATATTTACAGAAATTATATTTATATGCCTAATACGTACAAAATGAAATAAAAAAAAATGATTAAAATATTGGCATTCCATGTGAGAACGAAATTAAATTTCTAATATGAACTTGTGATATTTAATTCACAAAATACTAAAAATACATAAGACTAAAAACAGTCAGTCTTGATTTTAAATTATCAGAATAGGTAAAATTAAATGTGAAGTGATATAAGAGACTTAACAGACTGAACAGATTTGACAAATCTAAAGGTGGATTATGATTCTTTTCTCAAGTACATTTTTTTTCGAAACAGTAAAAAAAATTATCGGAAGATATATAAATTTGTAAGGGCAGTGAAATTATTTGGGGAAAAAGATTTCACTGCGACATCACGGTCAATAAAGGAACACGAAATTTCGGAGCGAACGGAGGCTTACCAAAATCTTAACAAATTTGTTTAACAACTAAAAAAATAAGGTCTGATCTAAACAGATGATTGCCAGTTTCTTGATAATTCCTGTGTGCCGAGATGGCCGCTAAACTGATCTAGAATTACACAAATTATTTCTATATGCAATACCTTATATTGTTCGCCTGACGAAAACAAAATGGCTACTGAGAAGAAAATCGAGGAAAATTCATGTAGCTTCGTTACGTCACGCGTGTGCACAAACTAGTCAAACTCAAGACTCTTTTTTAGAGTAAAGAAAATTTTTGAACAACGATTTGTATTGTTAAAGTTATTTATAATCGAGTATTTATTAATAGTTTAATATTCCCCTAAGATTTTTTAATCAGTTCTCAAATTATGTAAATAATACACTCGAGTCTCC
>CAJFCO010000044.1:1765018-1856393 GCA_904066015.1 Synergus gifuensis | reverse complement strand
TGTTAATATTGCGATGGTTAATATTGGGAGAGTCGAGTGTACATACACTGTACTATGCATCATAGAAACCAGGGTTGGGTTGATATGTTTACAAAGGAAGGCATTAATGCAAAGCACTGTACATACGTAACCATGGCAACGATTTGTGTTAATACATAATGACCAGATAATGACATTCAACTGTTAAAATTTTATTCTTTCAACTGCATTTATTAATCAAAAATAATCAGATCATCTAAATATCGTCTAGAAAGAAAGAGACATTTTATTTGACTGCATAAATAACTATACAAATTTGAAATTAAAAATTTGATAATGTCAACCGAAAAGGATTTGATAAACGGTAAGTATTTAGTTAAGAAAAAGTCAAATTTTTTTTATTTATTATTTAATTAAAAATATTAAATATAAGATTATCTGAAAGCATTTGAAACAAAAATCTGTTATTATGTATTGATCATTGCATCATTGGTATTGATAAAATGCGAAAAACATTTGAAAGACGGTTTTCCCGCAAAAAATGAATTTTTCAAAATGTCTGACGAGCATAACCTCTAAAAGCTCTAAACAATGTCAACGACTCTGGATCTTGATGTGCAAATAGGAAATTCAAGGAAGAAAAAATATGATTATACAGAAGAAATGGATGATGTGAAAAGAAAAAAGCTCATAGATTTTGGAGAGGCTTACATTTCAAAAAACAGTATTCCAGTCCCTGCAGTTTTACCTCCATTAGAGGTAAGTTTTTAATAATAATAGCATCTGTATAGTTTACTGTTCCTCTTTCAATCTTCATACATTATACAAAGCATGAAATATAATTCCAGGCTTCAGTATGCAAGTGCAGTCATCAATGTAATAAGCTTACCTCCGAAGACAGACTAGCGATTTTTAATTTATATCGCGAGAAAACTTACGCAGAACAATCCCAATATATTGTTCATCATTGTATGCGGCCTACCGAACCACAGAGAAGAAGAATAGACAAAGAAATTTCTCGAAAACAAGTAACTTTCCACTACAAACTTCAACTTGGTCCAAAAATAGTAAACGTTTGCCAAAAAATGCTTTGCTACGTTTTGGGAGTGACTCCCAAGAGGATACGTGTTCTTCAAAATAAAATGAAGAACAACGAAGCTGTAATCGACTTTTCCGATAAGCGAGGAAAGCACAACAGACCTCATAAACTTAGTGAAGAAACAATGCAGAAGATTCGAGATCATATTAAATCAGTTAAAAATCCTCACGCTTCTGAAATGGAAATCACGAAAATGCATGAAGTTTTCTGCAAACAAAACCCTGAGATTACTATTTCTCGTATGATTTATACGAATTTATGGAGAGAAAATAATTGCCGCGCGGGTGAAACGGATTCCTTGGAAGATTTTGATGATTCAATTAATGAACGACTTATTCCTCAAGATTTTATTTCAGTAGAAACAATAAAATGCGAACCGGAAAGTAAGTTTCTCAAAAGGAATCGGTTTAAAGTCTCTTTTTGTAGAGAATACTGAATAAGAACATCGACAAACTTTAATTTTTTTACTGATTTTTAATCATTTTTACTTTAATTTACATTGTATAGCTATTTTACTTTAGAGCTTTAAAATCTTTAATCCTTGTCATAATTTACATAGTAACGCAATATTGAATAATTAATATTAAGAGTTTAAAGTCGACCTGGAAAAATGCATTTTTTGCCAGGGAAATTCGAAAATAGCCTGAAATTTTTTCTTGAAATTTAAGTGGCCACCCTGGTTATTAATTCAACTGAACTTAAATTTTGGTTATAATTCTTTCAGATAATCAAATTTTAAATTTAAACGAAAAATATTTTTGGGACAAAACAGTTGATTTTTCATACTTTTTCCAGCTGTACGAGATTCGTTGAAAGCAGATGGCCAACTTAGCAGAATTAAGGCAGAGATGAGAACTGAAGTAATGAAGCTTCTCGATGTATCGGACAAATCGAGCAAAGTAAAACAACCAAAATCTCCGCATGATGTGTTGCTTCTAAACGAACTCATTCGAGAATATTTTGACTGGATTGGCTATAAATACACCTCCAATGTGCTCGTAGCTGGTAAATTATATTTACTTTCAAAAATGCCTATTTAAGGGTATTGGATCCAACTACTTACCTCAAAATTAATTTCTTCATTAAAAAAACAAAAAAAATAGAAGTATATTTTCCTTCTGTATATCCACAGGATTATAAATATTTGTTAATTAAAATATTAGAAATTGAATCCAATCCCTAATGCCAAAAAGCAAATAATTTTATTTTATTTATAAAATTTAATTTTCAGAATGTGAACTCGGAAAGCAACCTTTGGATCGATCCTTCTTGGCTCAAGACTTAGGGGTGAAAGAAACTGAGAAGAGTCAAAGTCTGCCTCTTTTGTTTTGTCTCATCGAAACTTTCAAAGAACTCAAAGCGGCCTCAATGAAACCCTGTTAAATAATTAATTCGTGTATGAACTAATTATTGAAGATCTCTAATAATTTAACTGGTATTTTTGTATTAATAATTATAAATTTATTCCTTATTCAGTTTAAGACTGTTGGATTCAAACTCTAACCTCAAAATTAATTTCACTATTTACTCGACAATTATTAGAATTAGGTATCTTTTCGCTTTATAGATATTTTTTGTTTTAAAATAGAAATGTGCTTATACATCAAAAGAATATACAATATACAATTAAAATATTTGTTGAGTAAAATGAAGAAATTGAATTTTGATGTTAGAACTTGAACCCAATATCCTTACAGATAAATTTTTTTCTTGATTTTCATTTCAAATTGAGAATAAGTACAACTTTGTTAAGACTAGATGAATAATATATAATTTATTTTTAAAGGGTGTTGTTTTTTAATTGACTTTATTAAAATAAAGTGCCCACAACTTTTTATTTTTGATAGTAAATATTAGTTTAAAATACTTAACGGTGTAGGATCCAAGTTATCTCAAACTTCTATTTCCTCGTGTTACTGAACAATTAAATATAATGTTTGTTGAGTAAAATGAGGAAACTGTAAAATAAAGAACTGAAATCTATTCTCTAAAGGGATAGAAAAATGACAAATACGTTAATTAAGAAGAACTTTTGTTATTTTATTATATGACTGCATATATCTATACATATGTAATATTGACATTAAATTACGAAAGTACAATATTAGAACGTTAATGTCCTTTGCATTTTGTTCACGTCACTGCTCATGGTTTTTAGATATATTATCACTTCACCTCGTAATCTAACGCAGTTCTATTGAATTTTAAAAATAATCACTTCCAATTATGCATAAGTTGATAAAACTTATAGTTTAATTTACCATAAAGATTCCTAGAAACCTTGGAACGTAAATAATAAATAATTTGAACGTTGATGGACTCGTTAAAACTCTGAACTATTAATCTGATAAGAAAACCTGCACAATATAAATTACAAACTTCTGATTTGGAGAGCGGATTCGATATATCAGGATGGCGATTCGACAGACGATTTCAAATTCCCTTTCATTACCTGGTTTTTCCCAGTCAACTAAATCTAACTTATTTATATTTTATACAAAGCGCACATTCATTCTAAATAACATGTAATACAATAGAGCAAAAATTTGCCCCTGCGACTGTAAGTAGAAATCACATTTCTGAATCGAAAAAAATTATTAGAATGAAAAGTTGAATTTTATTGCGATCAGAAGCTTCAAAGAAGTTGCTTGTACTCCGATTATTTTTAATATCGTCATTTGTGTTTAGACTTCTTCTTCTTTTGTTTTTTGCTCTTCTTCGACTTTTTTGATTTTTTTCTATGTCTCTCTTCTTCCGAACTTGAATCTGAGGAATCTGAATAGCTATCAGTATCTGAACTAGTTTCCTTTCGAGCCAATTTCCTTTTCTTGTGCTTCTTGTGCTTCTTCTTCCTTTTCTTGTGAGACTCATCGGAACTCTCAGATTCCGAGGAAGTTGTCTCCGTACTACTAGATTCATCTTCCGAACTAGGAGACTTCGGCCTCTTTTTCAATTTCATTTCAACTTCCTTCTCCACCTGACTTTCATCCAATTTTGCTTTCTTCGTAGGAATTTTCTCATCGCCTTCTGATTCCGAATCAGAAGCAGAATAATCCGGTTCGAAACTCGCTTCATCCAACATACTGCGTTTACGATCAGAAACAAGTCTAGGATTTTTTCTTTGCTTCTTTACAGCTTCTGCTGCAGTGGCCTCCAAATTTTCCATTCCTACCTTTTCATTATTACCTACTTTTTCCAAAGTAACTTTTTCCTTGTGTTTATGTTTCTTCTCCGAGTGCTTTTCCTTATCCTTCTTGTGTTTCTTCTCCTTTTTCTTCTTTCGATCCTTGGACTTGCTTCTGCTTCGATGTTCCTTCTTCCTCTTTTTCTCTACACGTTTCATCTCTTTCTTCTTCTCCTTCTCCTTTTCATCTTCCTCCTCCTTTCGACTTGTCTTCAGCAAATCAACTTTCCTAAAGGCCTGGAGTCCTAAAGGTGGAGTCCTGTCGCGCTCTCTTTCTCTTTCAATTTTAGCAGCTCTCAAATCTGCTCTCAAGTCTGGCCTTAGATCCACTCTAGGTTCTCTTTCAACCTTCATTTCCTGACGATTCCTGGAGTCTTTTGCTCGGTCCTTCTCTTTCTTCCTCTCTTCCAAAAACACCTTGCGGTCAGTATTCACTGGAAGAGGTTCCAAGCGTTTTTCGACCGCAGGAGAGACTCTCCTCTCCCTGACGATTCTGGGAGATCCACTGCGTGTTCGAACTTCATTTTTTACTTTCGGACTTGATTTTCTTTCCTTTTCATCTTCAACTTTGTCCCCAAGTCTTTCTTTCGCCGAGAGCCTCGTCGGTGAGTGAGATTCTGGAACTGGTTTGAATTTCGACCGATCCAGTTTCGCCTTCTTTGCTGGCTCGCTAATCTCCACATTTCTCTCATTTTTTCCTACATTTATCGTCACATTCACACTCTTCCTCTGGTCACGAGGAGGTTCAGATTCAACTTTAGGCTCTGGATTTTGATACAAAATCTTTCTACTCTCGCTGATCTTCTTTATTTCGATCGGCCTTAAGGCGTTTATAGCCTTCTGGAATATCACGTTCTCAGCCCTCTTCAGAACTTCTGAAGTCACTTTGGCCTTGGACTCGTCAGATTCTTCCACATCTTCGAGATCAAGAGCACCTTCTGGTCTTTCCGTCGTCTCGTCTCTTTCCCATTTGGAAAGTTCAGGTACTGGGGCTAAAAACTCATCTTTCTTTGGAGATTTTGCTTCCACCAGTTGTTCTGTGTCGTCGATTTCACCTTCAGATAGGATTGCGTATTTTTCAGTAATCACGGTGTTTATTTCTGTGTCCTCCAATCCACCATAAAGACTCTCCACTGGCTTGGTTTCCGCTTTTGTTTCTGTTGTCACATCTGCTTTTAACTCTGGAATAGGTTTGAAATTAGGATTAGGAGGATTCGAACCAGGTTCGGATTCTTCTACCTTTGGTGGAGTCGCTTCGTTAATTTCGGGAGGTTCAGGATTTATGGCTAGAGATTTTTCTTCGAACTCTTCGACTGGGGCGATAGGAATTTCTGTAGATTCCTGAGGTTCTTCGGTTTTAATGTTCTCGACTTTGAGAAGAGCAGATGCTTCATCGACCTTCTCGAAATTTTTAGGTTCAGTTTCTGTAATCTTTGTTTGCTCTTCCTTCAGGGCCTCTTTCTGAATCAGCTTTTTTTCCTTCTTCTTTTTCTTCTTCTTCTCCTTTTCTTCACTGTCTTTCTTCTTCTTTTTATCCTTAATCTTCTTCTCTTTCTTCTTCTCCTCTGGCTTGTCGTCGTGATCCTTTTCCTTCTTCCTTGAACGTTCAGGTGACGTTTCTTTTACATCAGCTCTAGATTTCGACACGTATGGACTTGGACTTCGCTTGTTTCTCTTTCTATCATTGAAAGGTTTTTCATAACGATCGTGGCGATCGCGATCTTTGTCTCCATCATAATCTCTATCTCTTCTTTCTCCATGTCTGTCTCTGTCTCGAGGGCGTCCTTTCTCCTCCATTCTGTGTCGATCTCTTTCTTCTCTGTAACTAAAACGAGGAAATAAAATGTAAGCATAAAGGATATTTTAAAATACTTTTAATCATCTTGAGTAAAAGTAGTTAAAAATTATTTAGGTACTAATACGGGGTGACTACAAATTTTCGGTCCCCAAATTTTTTATTGTTGCAAAATTAAAGATATTTCTAAAGATTTAATAAGCGAGTCTAAACCAGATTTCAAGAGTGACCAACTCCTCGGAACAAGCTTCAAATGACAATATCACGTTTTAAAATTTTAAATAGGATTTCTAATTCGAGTTTACATGCCGAATTTATTTTCATTCCTGGTTATTTCCTGGTTTTGCCAGTAAATAACCAGAGTAAAATAAGTAAACTCCCTGCAATAAATTTTAAAAACTAATTTAGTACTAATTTGAAATCGATATGACTAATTCACACAGAAGAACTTACCGATCCTTTTCAAAGTCTCTCTTTTCAAATTGCCTGTCATCATCTCGTCGAGAATACTTCTCATCTCGATCTTTGTCTCTTCTATCTCTATCATCTTTTTCCCTAATCCTCTCATCACGCTCTTTCATTAAAGGCGGTGGCCTTTCCCGATCATCTCTTTCTCCACGTCTGTCGTCTCTTTCACGACCTCTTTCTTCACGAACTCTATCTTCACGCACTCTTTCCTCGCGATCTCGTGCCCTAGAGTGCGAAATTCACATTAACATCAAAGTGATCACAGTGGAAGGCATATACAAGCTTCTAGAAATAACAAGGGGTTGTTCACTCGAAGTTGGAGTGTTAACATCTTTAAGGTGTTTTCAGGATTCAACACTTTTAAGGTATACCAACAGATTTTTTTTTTTAAGAATTCGTGAAATTTTAAGGGATGCTGTTTACCTTAGTTTCGTATAAACAGAGGTAAATTGCCTAGTTTTAGAGGAGAATATTTATTGTTGCAAACGTAAAGTTGTCAAAACTAAATTTGCTCTTATTGTAAGTAACATATGCCCTTAAGGGATTCAACACAAATTTTGAAACGAATTTTAAGACATTTCGTGAAATTTTAAGATAACAGATTTTTTAAAATTAATTTTGAGGGATTTTGTGGAATTTTAAAGGTACCAAAAGGTTTCATGAGCGAGTGGGCAACAGATTTCAAACGTGATCAACGCCTCGCAAAATAATGAATGACATACAAATAAAAGACAACCAAATTTGTTCCGAAAAATATAAATTACCTTTCTTCCCTTGGAGGAACTCTTTCGCGTTCTTCGAGTTCTTGATTTTTAGTAGCTGGTTCTCTTGACACATGAGATCTTTCTGCAGGTCTTTCTGGATGATCTACACCTGGAGGAGGCAAATCGTAATATCCTTCTGTCCCAGGCGGTGCAACATCATCGAATCTTTTGTGAGGTGGTTCTCGATGAGGGCTATTGTATCTCGGAGGTGGTGCTCCAGGTGGATACCTATTAACAAAAAATCATCAAAATTGATCACTAGGTACCAAAGGAGAATCAGATTTCACGAACTTCAAGAGAACGATGGACTGTTAACAAAAATTAATTAAAATACTTCTTGTAAAAACCTTACATTATTTATATAAAATCCTACCATGACTTTAATATTTATTACGAAAACCCAATCCTCTGCAAATTTGAGATTCAGAAACCTGAGAATTTTTTCAATAGAGTTTCCTGAAACTAACGCCGTTTTTCCTTAAATAATATACTCACAATCAACGATTCTGTGGTTCAGGTGTGAGGAAAAAGTTCTCAAAATATATTCACGAGATATTTTCCTTCAAAATTCAACAATTAGATGATCAGATTTGGCAAATGCATTCAGTTAAAATGAAAAATAATTTTCTAAATCCTTTTCGGACAATTCTCAAATTTTGCGGCGGGTCTTGAAGTTTAGTGGCGGTTACATTGAAATGATTTTCTCTAATAAAATTTCGTTGAAAATAGCTAAGATGAAATGACGAAATTATTACGAACAACATTGAATTATTGTTGCTGGCAACGCGTGCACTGTAAACGTAATTATTAGATATAAAAGAAGATTAAACCAACATTCATAAAGAACGTGTGCGACCACAATTTGAATTCAGTTTAAAAATCTAGAAAGATTTACGATAATCATTCAAGAAGGATAGATTAAAGATTTTTGAAACTCGACAATTGGAGAGCATTGTGAATCTTTCCAACTAGCGTTACAAATGTTGGTTTGGCCCTGAATTCACCTGAATCAGAAACCACGATGATCATCGTTTCAATAGGTTGGATTCAGCATTCTCAAATCCTGGATGGTCCCCTGTTTTGGTTCTTCTTCGTTCGCTTGCAGAACTTTACGAATATTTCATTCTTTATTACAACGATTACACAAATATTTACAAAATAATTCAAGATATATATCAGAATTCAAATTCCATAAATAGTTTCATTTTATATTTAAAGTTTACATAATAAAGTTCCATTTTTTAAAAACAAGATTCGTATTTTTAAATTTCACAGAGCATTGCACAGCTGAGCTTCCATTACAATATTATATTCACAATACTAAAATATTTACATACATAAATAGCTATCTATATTTAAACTTAATATGGAATATTATTCTATAACGAAAACATTCCTTCCACACAAAGTAAACACGAAGCATGTCCAATGACCTCTTTAAAATCGTACCTTTTGTATCTAAATTGGTTAATTATCGCTTATCAAAATAAACCAGCGCAGAGTCGTTACCTAAAAACCTTATATCTTAATCTATGAAGCTTATATTTAAATAAATATGCGGAAAACGAAGCCCATTCTTTCATAAACATTCAGCAAGGCTAAATAAATTCCATAATTAAACACTCATTACACAAGTTTATTTTTTCAAAATATCCCAGGTTCGAAGGGTCAAGCCAAACGTGATAATTTCTTAAACATTTCCATCAATTCATAATAAACTATAACTTAATACTTTTTGGTAAGAATTCATTTATTGGAAAATGAAAGGGATAAATAATAATCTGCTTTTGGAAAATGAAAATATCTTTTTATCCTTATTACAAAAAGACGTATTTTCAAATATTTCATACATAACATAGAGTGCATTATGATACAAAAGAAGAAAGCATTAACAATAAGGGCTCGTCAATAAATTACGTAACATATCAGCGTTTTCCGACTTTCCTTGTAGTTTTTCACTATTTTCTAAAATTAAGCTGCCTCTTTCCCAAAAATCTGTTGCGGAATTTATGGACTGCCCCTTAAATAAAACCAGTATATTAGTTCATCAGCAGTATATATATTTTTTATTAAGGACTTTACAGAAAGATTAGTTCATACAAGAGCTTTCTTCCCTTGTGTAACATCTGCTTCTGCATAAAAGTTTTCTAACAAATTTGTTATAGCTGGTATTTTTCGCCCACTTAAACTTATAAACGAAATAACAATGTAAAACAAAAATAGATGCAGATAAATAAAAGATATTAGTTTAAAAAGTTTTTGAAATCGCAAACTCATTAATCGATGAAATTTACATACAAAATCTCCTACAATTAATTGTATGATAGTATTAACTGTGAAATGAAAGTCAAATTTTAAATCAGAATTTATCTCTAAAATGTACGTTCAATCATGAAATTCTAATTAGTTTCTGGCACAAGGACTTCCGTGTTTTCATTTAGGAGCCATCGATACTAATTAAACAAAAACGCTGAAAAACCTCTAATAAATATATCTGAAGAACTTTAATCATTAGGAGTGACCTCATAATTTTTTTATAATTAGTGGAGACTAGGAATTAATGATTCTTCACGAACCATGAGGGACATGTCAGTCTACATTAAAGTTGAATATTTGGATTAATTATTATTACAATTAGCTTTCTCTAATGAATTAGAAAATGTAATGATTTAGTATGTAGTTGTGGCAAAATAGTGAAAATATCAGTAATACCTCAGTAATGAAATATTGATTTATTAGATAATCAGAGAACGCAAAGGAAGTTAAATTTATTAGAATTCGAATGATTAAAGGAATTAACTTAAAAAATATTTTTAAGATAGTTTTGCTAGAAATAAAATCATGAATGAATAGATAAAAAAAACGCCTATGCAAACTAATGTCAAAGATGAACCAATCTAATTGATCTGCCAGAAATGAAAATCATACAGAATTCTAATTCAGTGGAGAGCCGATTATTATATAAAATATAAAATTTTTTTTTTCGTTAATGGATATAATTAGGAAGGAACGAGTTAAGTTTAGTGGTTATCCAGATGAAAAAAGAAAATGGTATTAGAAAAATTTCTGTTAAACATTTACTGAAATTCAAGTAAACAAAAATTTTCACTTGATTTCAAGCATTTTCAAATTTAGTTTACTGGAAGTTAAATCATGAATATTATCGTGCATGCGAATGTTCGCGTTAGAACAAAGTAATTGCTGAAATTGATGGGAGATAGATGTGGAAGAAAGAAACACAAACCCCATTGTGCAAGATGATGAACTAAAACTGTCAAGAAAACGCCTGTTCGATAAGGCTCTTTTATTTTCTCTCTCTCCCTATTTGTGTGTTTAGATCAGATCGGAACTGTGCGAGTGCAAAATCAGTGATTTATGCCGATGGACATCGACGATTCATTTCATTATCATCATATCGTTAATCTAAGTGATATATTGCGTACTAATCTTCTACTAATAATTGCGTACTAATACCCCCTTTTTAGTTAGGTTTACTAGAAATCAAATCAAGAATAAGTTAAAGATTGCTTCTAAAATTGAAGGTTTTATTTTAGAAGAATCAATTAAAGCTACAAGCATGAGGAAATTTCATATTAAGTATTAAGATTCATTTAAATACGATTTATTAAGTACCTCCTTTTTAATTATGTTTACTAGAAATCAAAACAAGAATAAATTCCTTGCGCTTGCAACTTATTTATGTTCTGTGCATATGGATATAATTCGAACTAAAGATATTTTCTAGTTATATTTTTAAGTTTATGATTTTTCTAATCATAAAACACTTAGAGATAAAAAGGAGACGCATTTACCATAAATATGAGCAATTATTCCAGAATGGTCCATTGTTTGGATTTCATCTAGCAGAAAACCAATCATGAAAATAAATTTAAAAATGAAAATAATTTACAATGAATTTCCCCTACTCTAACAAGAATAAAGTTCAATTTTTATATTAATAATTTTTTTGACATAAATCATTTTTAAAGTCTTTGTTTTTTAAGGGAACAAGGAGTGTTCATATACGCCAACCACCAACATACAAGTTTGTCGTGTTGGTGGTCCGAAACGCATGAACTGAAGATATTTTAAAGTGAAGTTTATTGTTAGCCAGATAACTTGGATTAAAAATTACTTCCTGTTTAATAGGAAAACAAATATTTTTCTAAGTTTCATCGATATAATATAAACTGAGGATATTTTAAAAAGAAGCTTTTTGTAAACCAGGTAACCTGGATTGAAAATTGTTTCCTGAGTAACAGGACAAATTTTTATTAAAATAACTCCAATGTACTCCTGATGAAGCTAGAAGTCGTCTGGCGAAAGCTTGAATAATTAATAAAGATTCAACGACCTGCTGAACAACTTTTTACATCCTTCTACTCATATTACTTCTTAGTTGCTACAATAATAATGACTAGTAATAAAAATTTTAATTTTCCCAATGCAATGAGAGAACATAAAGTGAAATAGGTATTGCTTTTCAGCTAAGCAAGTAAAGCTTGGTGAATTTCTGAATAGTTAAGAGTTTTAAAAATACCAAACTGAAAGCCAATACAATGGAAGTTGATCAAAACCAGGACCAACTCACAGGATTATATGGTACTTTTAAGAGTTTAATGATATCTTTATTTGAAGAGAATAAATTCAACCCATAGGAAAGATTGGTGGATTACAACTGCAATCTGATAGGAAAATTTGTTTATACTTTTATTTATAATTCAAACATTATTGAAAAAGAAGCAAGGAATAGAAACAATCCTAGAGGAAATTATCAAAAAAATTAAAGTAGTGGATAAATCTATAAGTTGGAAATGAATTGGTATTTGCAGTTACTGAGGGTAAAATTGCAAGTGCACGTCTTTCAATTCATTAAAATTATCAGTTTAAAACCCTAATGAAAATGCTGTCTAATCATCAGCCCATATTATATCGATGAAACAAAGAAAAATTGTTCTCTCATTACATTGAGAATAATTATTATTATAATTAAAGTCCATGAGCGTACCAGAGTCTAAACGAAAACGGTGTGGAAAGCCCCGTAGACGTCTCGGAAAGAAGGAACGTGCGAAAGTTTGTTGTGGTCATAATTGTAAGTTCCGCTTCGCGGAACTTAACATACAATTCTAATGATGAAGCAGGACCATCCGTTCCATGCGGACCACCGAAGCCTCGAATCCAGTCTGAGAAGCAGCGAAGCCGTACCACTGCGTGGAAAAATAGGAAGACTGAATCCCTACCAATAAACGAATCCGCCGCGACCGCGAAGCGGAAATTACAATTCTAAACCCTTGAGAAATTAGGGAACATAACATACTTAACCGAAATAATTAAAGGCATGTTTCGCGATACATCAAATACCTTTCACGTCTACGCATATCAATTGAAAAATTAAGAGATCAAACGCTTTCATTAAATAAAGCAGTAGATACGATCAATGCAATTTTTCATTGGAATATTCAGAGAACAAAGTTTTTCTCTGTTTCATCGATATAATTCAGACTGAAGATATTATTGAGTGAAGTTTATTGTAATTTGGTATTAAATTCGCTAACTTTCGAAAAGAATTTAGGGAACTAATTTGTACCAAACTAAAGTTAGAATATTTTTAAATTTACATGAGCGCATCTCATGTAAACCTAATGATCAAGATGAGGTGTGACAAGTTCAACTAAAAAACATTTCGCGTTGTATAGAAGAATCAACGCATCTGTCACATTATGAAACCGGAAGATAAACCATCCGTTGAAATGTTATTCTCATTGAAAGATATTTTATTTTCTGATCGATATAATTTTGACTGAAGATATGTTCAAGTGAAGGTTTATTTATAATTCAAATTTAATTGGCTAAAATTTGAAGAGAATTTGAAGAACTAGTTTGTATGGAACTAGTGAAGTTAGGATATTTCATGAAATAGAATTTCTTCATGAAAGGATAAAATTATTTTTTCGCGTTTATGGATATAATTAAAACTGAAGATCTTTTCAAATTAGATTTACATCAAGCGATTTTTGAGATCCAGGCCAAGATTTGGGCAGAAAAAGTGCGTTATGAATGGAATTGGAGGTGCGACGATTGTCTTCAGACAATTTGCCTCGAAGAACATACGAGGAAATTCAGCAGAATCTGATGCGCTAAACACTTTTATAATCAATTTAAAACCGCCGAATATAAACCAGTAATTTTTACTGTCATTATATCTTGTATCAATCGATACGAGAAATTATTTTAGGATAGGTGTGTTTCGCAACATTATTTAAAATGAAGGATATAACTCCTAAATGAATTAATATTAGAAAATCTTTTTTACCGATATTGGCATGAAAAAGTCACATTTTGTTGTTTTTCATGCCTACGAAGCGGGGCTAAGGTTCTACTTTTCACTCCCTACGGATTAAAAAGTATAACTTTAGATTTGCTTCTGCTAAATACTGTTAAACCCTGCCGTACAACCAGCCAGCAGAGATATGAACAAGCCCTCATTATACTTCGTGATCGATGCAAATGCAAAGGGAAAAACTTGTCAACTTATCTGTGACTTTGTTTACCGTACCTTGGTTTGCCATTCCTGTGTAAAATAAATAGTTTACCGTTCAACTACCAAAAAAATGGATGATTCTCCTGAAAGCGGTATTGAAGACTACGTGGACGAAAAAGGAGTGGAAATACAAGACAATCAGTTTGCCATAGAATATATGGAGAGTTATACATATACCCAAAATTCTTGGAAAAAAATTAAGAGATGAAAAAAAAACAAGCTATTGAAGAAGAAAGATTTAAAAAATTGATGGAGGAGGCGGTTAGCTTCGAATAAAAAAAAGAACAAAAACCTAAAAGAAACACTACCAAAAGAGAAAGTGACCAACATTAGATATATGTATTTAAGGGATATTAGAATTTTAGAGCAGTCAGAAAAACTCAACAGAAGTCTTTGCAAATGTGACTTACCATTTGCTTTTTACGACCTTCTTCATAACATTCAATCTGAAAAAATATTCTTTCAAATTGCAAAATTTGAGCTAGAAATAAAAAAAATATACCTGATTCATTTCACAGTTAATACCATTAAAAAATTTCTTAAAAGTAGATTTGTAAAGATACCAACCTTGAACTGCTATTTGCAATAGTAAATAGATTACCTACATCTTTGTATCAATAAATGATTGAGTTACTGTAAAAAAGAACAGCATCACTGAATCCATAAAACTGGATCTAAATATAATTGAAGTTTCGTAAATCGATTGCTATAACACGCAAATATTGAGTATCTTACTAATTATTCACTGTTGAATATGTATGTAAATCGACTAGACCTTACATAAATTAATTTTTGTTGGCTCATCTGATACACAAATCGAGTACAATGTAACACTTTTACAAATGAAGCTATACAGTAAAAGAACAATTTGAGTGTAAAATGTAAAATATTGTTAGAGAATTGTAAAAAAAATAAAAATTGCAATATTTGAACTAATATGTATGACCGAGTATCAAAATATAATAAAAACATAAAACAATTTCGCATCCTTAATTTCCGGTTTTTTTTATAAAACTATAAAATATCATTGGTCGACAAAAAATAAAAATATTCAAAATGGAACATGAATTTCTACATAAAAAATTGTTCGAATTTTCTCAAATTGTTCTCCCATTTATAGCTCAATGTTTTATAAATATAAACCACAAATCTTTAAAAGCAATAATTTCCGACCACTGAATCGAAATAACGAATAATTTTTCGTTCAAACGACAGGGACATTAGTCGAAGTTTCTTTAAAAGGAGATCTAATAAGTAATATTAAAACTAGAGTCTTTATATCACAAATATCAGGTACAGTTTTGTTTCGGAATTTTAAGTACGAGTATGAACTAATTTTGAATCATTTTCGTATCGGTATATCAGTAAATATACCATATCACATTTATCTACGCAATAAGAAATGCGAAGTAGGACATACATTAAAAAAAAAAAAAAAAAAAAAAAAAAAAAAAAAAAAAAAAAAAAATTTAATTCAATAAAAAATTTTAAAAAACAAATCCTACAACTTATGATTATGTTTTATATTAAAATCGATGCAAAAATTATGTATGAAAAAATTGTCGTGTATATCGACGTTTTCTTTTAACACATTCACTGAAGAGATGTTTGAATCTTTCTAAAAACTGCTTTTGAAATCTGGGAATTATTAATGTTTCCAGTGTTACTTTTGTCAGTGAATGTGTTAAAATTTGAGGACTTCTAAGTTCTCTACATTTCAAGATCACAACCATGTATAACGTCTGGGCACAACTCAATAATAAAACGCTCAGGTACTAAATCTCACTTGCTACGTGCACACACACTTTCAATGCATTTTAAATAATTAATAACCTTGGCATACTAATAATCGACGCAATGGGACAGCGAATTAACCAGCTTATCAACCAGGACAGCGAAATAACGTGTTTCGATAAACTTGTCTGCTTAGCGTGTACATGAATTAAATAACTATTAGGGCGAAAATACCTGTTGTAGGAATCATAATAGTCTTTCCTGTCCGGTGGTAGATGTCCCATCGGCAAAATCGGTGGATGGCCTCCACCTCCTATCGGAGGCATCATCGGTGGTACATTGTGTTGCACTTGATTCCTGGGGGGATATCTGTGTGATATGGATCTATCCCGTGGTGGCAGATCCCGATCACGATCTCTGAATGGATACTCCTGAGCGGGAGAATCGTTATAGTAAGTGTTAAATGGCTCACGAGTCTCCCGTGATTTAGGTCGATCTCGCTCACGTTCTCGCTCCCTATGGAATCTGAAATAGAAAATAACGATGACATGAACAAATAGAATGAGCAAGACTTTAATTTAAAACTACTGATGGGCGATTCGTACTCAGTGTGTACTATTAAAACAGGGTGTTTACTAATTTTCATCCACAAAATTCCCTTTTCTTAATTTTAAACCCTCTTTTTATAAAAGCACAAACAGAATAAATTTAAAGTTGTCAAGGATTTCAAAAAATTTTTCAAGAATTTTAAAGGTTGTCATGAAATTTAAGATTTCAAAAGAATATTGAAAAAATTTCTGTAAAAACTCACCTTGGCGGTGATCTAACTGGAGATCTGTACCTCGGAGGTGCATCTCGTTCGCGATCTCTATCTCTGTCCCTATCACGGGAAATCGATCCTCTAGGAGACTGACTACGTGAAAAAGATCTAGACCTGTAAAGAGAAAATAAGAATTTGGAATTAATTAACCAATTCATAAATATTTTCAAGAAAAATTTTCGATTTAAAAAAAATTCAAACGAATTTAGCAATGAATATAAGTTAATTTAATATGTGAAATTACCTGCTGATTGAGAAGCTTCCACTTCGTGACCTTCGTTTAATAGGAGTGCGACTACGTCTAAGAGGAGGCGGCGATCTCGAAATTCGCCTTTTTGGTGGTGGGCTTCTTGATCTACTAATTCGCGATGGTAGAGGAGACCTACGACCAAATGATCTTGATCTAGATCTAGTGTAACTACGAGATCTAGATCTACTTCGGGTGCGTCTTCGATGCTTTCCCATCCTTCGATCCCTCTCATCTTTCTCCCTTAGCATTCGTTCAAATGCTTCTAAAGGATCGTCGATAACTCTGAAAATTGAGAGTTTCAATTAAGCATTTATCAGCAGAACTCCAATACTTACAAATGGTTTGCTTAAATACGCGCTTATTTAAAATGAATCTATTTTCAAGGGATTTCAAAGGAATTGAAGAGATTTCAAAAGATTTTAAGTTATGCAAAAATATTTATAAGAATTTGAAAGGATTTCGTGGAAAGTAAAAATATTAATAGACTTTTGAATGAATTTCAAGGATTTTATTAACTTTTAAGAGATTTTGTTTTTTGTTTTTTTTTCTTTTTTAAAGGAATTTTAAAGGTTGTCAAAAAATTTAAAGAATTTCCAAAGATTATTATGGATTTTAAAAGATTTCGGGTAATTTTATTTTAAGAGATACCAAAAAATTTCCAAGAATCGTCATATTAATAATTATGAGAACCTCTGAGTCACTGACATCCACGTGACACCAATTTGAAAAAATGTTTTTCCGCCCTCTATTTTTATAATTTTTTTCTCTTGAACGATTCATCAGAAAAAAAATTTTAATTGCACTTTGAGTTTATATTAAAATTATGTATTCAAAAATTATTTTATCTAAAATTGTGAAACAACCCCTTCGGAGTTTCAAAAGATACTTAGGCATTTCAAAGGATTTTGTGAAATTATATAAACGATATTAAAACATTTTGAGTAATTTTAAGAAATTTCAAAAGATTATAAAGATTGCATGAACGAGTATACAGAAAATTCCAAGAGTAATTAACGCCTCGTATTAAACTTACCCTTGACTTCCATTATGGATATTTCGTCCTAATCCTGGAGGCGGTGGCTGCATCCCTCTGTAACCAGCTGATGAAAACAAAATAGTATTAAAAAAAACTTCATACAGGAATCAAAAACAGATGAATCTTTTTTTATAAATTAATAAGCAGAGTGGCAGTTCACATAATTAATAACTATACATTTCTGAAAAAAATAGTTGAAATACATACGATTATGCATGCCTCTTGGCCTTGGTGGTCCGTTGAAATTTCTCGGAGGTTGTGCGGGTCTCGCTCCTCCATATTGCTGATAAGGAGGTCTTTCGTAACGAGGAGGTGGTGGATACTGAGGTCCTGGTTGTTGATGTGGAGGATACATAGGCATTCGATGACCCATGTAAGGATCTGGTAAAAGTGGTGGATTATGAGGAACCATATTAGGTGGTGGTTGATTGTAAGTCGGCGGCGGCACTCTCTCATCACCTGGTGGATAAGGCAACAAGGGTGGTTGATTCACTGGAGGAGGATGTAAATGAGGCTCGTCCACCTTTAAATAATAAAATCAATTTAAAATCACTAGAATGTCAAGCGCGCGCCTTTGTCAATTTATAATTATGACAATTTTTAATAATTTTATCTTAGAATATCTTAATCTTCAATAATTATATATGTCTCAATAAAGAGACATATTTCTTTCTCGATATCAAGTGATCACAAAATATAGGCAAATACAAATCCAATCAATAAATGAAGCTAGAATATTGTTTTCATGCGGTGTGACTTACTTCCAGATTTCGGTTTATTCGATTTTAAAGAAACTTATTTGACATAATCATACCATTTTTTAATCATAGGATAACTCGTATATTAAAACTCGTAGCTATTTTTATGTCACATTTGCTTTAAAACTTACCGTAGGTGTTCCAGGTCGCTCTTCCGTTGACCTTCGAATACCGGAATCATATTGCATGTGATGCTGATAGTGTCCATCAGTTCCAGGATGATTGGAATATCCCTTGGAATGCGGCGGATTCATCATATGAGACCCCGAACTTCCTTGATAATCTCCGTGGTGTGATTGCCTGGGTGATAAAGATCGTCTTCGATTTACGTTTCGTAAATTTCCCCTCCTACGACCTTGATCCCCGCTTCTAAGCACAAACGAGTTTTACATTTTCGCGACTCAAAATTACAGAATTTTTATTTAGAATTTCAAAAGTTTTGGAATGGAGTTCTACAGAAGCAGGAATTAAGGTAGAAGACCGTTTTCAGATTTTCGATAGTTCCAAATTAAAATTGATAAAACTCTCTGAAAACGCTCAAAGAACTAATCTAAGATGTTAGGAAAAATTTTACACTGTCTTGATTCAAAGTCAGAAAGTTTCTTGACTAAAACCGTATTCCTTATTTTTATAATAATCTAAGAAACTTGTTTTATTAACAAGTGATTAGTTGTTAATTGATAAAGTTGTGGTTTTAGAAACTTACCTCTCACGATGATTGTCCCTGCTATAACTGCGTCTACGTTCTCTGTGATGTCTTTCTCTAGGATAATCATCTTCGCTTTCCTTTTTATCATGATCTGACAAATCGTGAGCTGAAGGTATTGGTAACAGAGGTTCTGTTCCAGGTGGAGGAGGAACTTCCGATTCATCGTCGGTATGTACTTTTGTTAGCTTTTCATTTTGCGACTCAGCTTCAGAAGCAGATTCAGCAATCACTAGAAATATGAATGTAAATATTAAAACCTGAATATTCTTTTAGAAAAGTTGATCAAGCTGGCCACTCAAATTTCAGAGAAAAATTCCTGACTATTTCGTAGTTTCACAAATTGTATTTTTTCTGGTTGACCTTCAAACATTAATAATATTAATTATTTTAAATTTAGTTACTATGTAAATTATTGTAAATAATTAAAATTTAGTAAAATTTTTCTCTTAAAAATCCCTAAAAATATTTTAAAATCCATCGAAATCTTTTTAAATTCCTAAAATTCTTTAAGATCTCTTGAAATATTTTGAAATCTTGAAATTCAAATTCAAAATTAAACTTTCATAATTTGAGTGATAAACTCTTGGAATTTAAAAAAAACATAATTTTTTTCAAAAAAATTTCGGACTACTTCCCAGTATTAAAAATTTACAGCTAATTCCCGGTTTTTAAAATTAGTGGATATCCTGAAGATTAATAAAAAGATGCATTATTTGAGAAATTACTTGTCGAGAGAGCTGGTTTTGACACCTGCTTTGGGGGCTCAACATGAACTGGCGGTTGATCAACAGTTTCTTGTAATGAAGACTCAGCCCCATCATTTTGAACAGGATTTCCATCCTGTTCCATTAAAGTTTGGACTTCCTGCTTCAGTTGGTGCACTTGAGTTTCTGGCTTAATTTTTGGTAGCTTTTCAATTGGCCTTTTGGCGTAGCCAGTCTCATTCTTGAAGTTTGCAACCGCATTGCGGAGAAACCTATTGGGAATCAAAGTCTCGGGCGAAACATCCTTATCATTACAATCAGGACATTCATGGTCTTCCGATTCCAAGAGGAATGTTCTAATACCTGAAATAGTAAAAATAAATGATAGAATTAAAGCTATATTGTAAAATAAGATTTTTTTAATGTCAGAAAGTCAAAATTGAAGAACTTACATTCGTCACAAAAAGAGTTTCCACAACAGGGTATCATAACTGCATCAGTCATGAGGTCCTTGCAAATGTTGCACAGTAGATCATCCGGTATTTCAGGTTTCTCAACCACAGGTTCCGGATCCTGCGAAAAGGGGGGTTTCTCCTTTTTCCCTTCTTTATATGCTTGACTGTAAATGCGAAATAGATTTGTGAAATTAAGAAAGAGACTTTATTTCTCTCTAAGTACTTAAACTTTCTTATAAGTCATTGATTCAGTCCGTATTTAATTGAAAAAAGAAAAAGAGAGAATTTTCTTGAAATTAGGGGAATAGGGGAAAGACTGTTAAGTCTGAATTACTTACTGGTCAATAGCAGGAACAGCATAGTGACCTGTGGGGGTCATCATGGCGCCAGGAACTGATGGACCATCAACAGGTACCATGAAGCTACGGGGAATACCGGTGCTTTTCTTGATTTCTATTGGCTCTTGACTAGAGCCACCAAGAGGGCAATTTTTAATCCAATGTCCAGGTTGGTGGCATCGGTAGCATCTGTAATTTGTGGGAACTTCTCCAGTTTGATTGGCTCCTCGTATTTTCATATAACTGTTAAAGAAAAGAAAATTTCAATCAGAATACATGACGAATTACTGCAATTTTAGATAAAAATAAAAAAAAACGAAAAGAATTCAAACTTACTTTGATGGATCGTATTCTTGTGACGATTGCGTCATCATAGTACGAATTTTATCACCTTCGGGAACATCGAGCTGCGTTAGATCAGAAACGGCTCTTCCCACACTTGCCTCTTCTTTTGCATTACCAAAAGTAACTGCCTCATTGCGATCCCAGGAGCGTTTTGGTTGTACCAATAATGGTACTCGAGCTACGATGAGACTCGTATTTTTTGCAATTAGTGTATTATCATCAGTGTAATCTACAAATCAAAATAGATTCGCTGTGTTACTTTTAGGAACGAAAGAAAAATAAATGGTGCACAAGGGCGTTGAATACAATTTCTAACCTCAAAATCCGAATTCTTAATTTTACAAATTTTACTCAAGAAATATGATATTTTTTTATTTTATTGAATTTTGAAGTTGGAACTTAGATTAAATAAATTTAAATACTTGCCTTCTTTAGTTTGCGCATTTGTAATCTGAAGATCAAAATCGGTATTTTTACCGATACGCTTCTGATGAAAAATAGCCTTTTTCAAGTCACCTACGGATATGTGCAATCCATCGAAAGATACTGTATCGTGATCCAATGTGGATTTAAATTTATAATGGACCGACATTCTTCTTATATAAATATTCTGTAAAAAATTATGAGAAATTTTATTAGTCTACAAATTAAAATAATTAGAAAATTGTAGAAATAAGATGAGAACCAATTTCTAGAAGAGTAAAAAAACATGAGGGTGCATCTTTCATTCCTCTTTTGAAAATCAATATTCTTTATACACTGAGGTTCATTTAATGAATCTTCAAAATTAGCGTGCATTAAAAATTTTGATATAAAAAATCCACAGTAATAGTTAGAGAAAATGTGCGTGATTAACATTTTTTATTATATTTAAAATAATGAAAGCAAAATAATTTGCGATTACTTGAAATGATAATTTAATTCTGATAACTAAATTCGTCAAATAATCCATATTTCAGTCTTTCACTCAAATGCCACGCTATATTCCTAAAATCACCCGTTTCACAATCGCTTAGACGAATCTAGGTGACTATTTCTAAAGAAACGAAAAAACATTTTATAAAAAAGAACTTACAACTTTTTTCCGTCCTAAAAAATTTTTCAGAGTAGAAAACCCACTAGGGAAAATTCTCATTGATCAAAATTTCCGTTGGTAAGTTATTTGATGCACAATATATCAGTAAAGTGGAAAAACAAAATGTCTTACTCTGAACTCGTGTTCGGCCATGCAATCTTTACAATTTGCAGCGTCTATCAAAACGTGCATGAAAAGCCCGTTTATAGGAAATGGATAGTAAAAAAATAGAGAGAATAGCAAAAATTTAAAAAAAGAAGCAAAGTTAGGAGCAAATGCATTTATGAGAAAGCAAATGAAGCACTATTTTAATACTTTAATAATGAATCAGAATAACTTACCCACGCCTTGATACTTTCATGGTCTGGGCCAAAAAACTAGGTGATCTTCAAGTGGTTGTAGAACCTTTCCTTTAAATTCGCGTTCGTACGATATTATGTCCGTTCCTCTTGTAACACCAGTTAAATCGGAAACTAAAAACGTTAAAGCTGTTCTAATAAAACTTACATATATCTGACAATTATTCATCCAGACGCGCATAAAGTGTCATGGCTCGATCAGCACTCAGCAGTGTTGCCAAGCAGTGCTCCAAAAGTTGGCTGCCTACGTGCGCAGTGCGTGTTGTCTTGCCGCTATCATTGACTGTAATCTGGCGCGCGATTTAAAATCGAATTAATTAAATTAGATTTTGAATCGCGCGCCAAATTTTAACCAATGGTAGCATTTTCCTAGTGGGAAAAAACCAATTAGGTATTTCACGTTGTGACGTAATAGGCCAAAATACACGCTCGTCGAAGTGTCGAAACTTTTCCGCGTTTCACGACACCCTGTTCACACGATGCATTTTCCGCATTCGGAAAATGTAAGATAAACTTGTCCAATGGCGGAAAGTTTGAAATTACGAATAAAAAATGAAATAAATTCTAATGTTAATATGAATAAATTGTTATTAAAAATAGGTTTCTAGATTATGTAGTAAATAGAGAAGTAAATTAGTTTGAAAGATTAATTATTTATAATTTATTTATCTCTATAGAGTAATTCAAAGCATCTTCGCGTGTTGTGTTTGTCTTGTCATAGTATATTCATGGAATACTACAATGGAATAATACTCCCAACTCCATTTTTCAGGGTGATATCATACCTCTGCAAAAATTTTGCTTGCGCAAAATTTTGCGCAATGGAAATGAATGGAAGATTTTCCGCTTTGCAAGCGGAAAAACCTCTTGGCGGGAAGTTTGGAATTATAATTTTGTTTCCTGTAATTATTATTGAGAAATTTATTTATCGGGACGATATTTTCTTTATTAAAAATTATGAAAATGACATTGTAAAGTTTTGATTTAAGTAATTGTTCATTTTTAATTTATTTTTTGTTTGGGTTATATGTAGCATGTTCTTGTTGACATTTTGTTCTGACACATGACCGGCGTGAGGTGTGAAGACGAAAAAAAAAAAACTGCGGAATTGTTATTATGAAAAATATAAGGTTATGTTAGCTTGGAAATATACATATTAAGGATAAGATATATTGAGGATATAAATTTTGGATAAACATAATATCATAAAAATATAATAATAAACCAGCTCAGCTGATCCATGTTTGATCTATCTTTTTTCAATCACATAAACGACAAAATACTAATTAAACTTCGTCTTCACACCTTACGCCGGTCATGTGTCAGAACAAAATGTCAACAACAACATGCTACATATAACCAAAACAAAAAAGAAATAAAAAATGAACAATTATTTAAATCAAAACTTTACAATGTCATTTTCATAATTTATAATAAAGAAAATATCGTCCCGATAAATAAATTTCTCAATAATAATTACACGAAACGAAATTATAATTCAAAACTTCCCGCCAAGAGGTTTTTCCGCTTGCAAAGCGGAAAATCTTCCATTCATTTCCATTGCGCAAAATTTTTGCAGATGTATAATGATATCACCTTCGTCTACTACCACGGTCGTATAAACAGGTCCAGAATCTCCGGTGGTGGTGGTGACTCGCGTTTTGTGCACGATTAGAGCTTCTCAACTAGCCACCAAAGGGTACAGCGCAACGATCGGAGGGTATATGGTTTGTTTACATCACTGTGGTTTACATAACCTAGATTTCAAAACCTCCCTGTTCAAATATAATATCCTCGTGAATATACTCACGTATAATGCAATTTTCTTTAAAGTGCTTTTCGCAAACACTATGAAAAGATTTAAGTCTTGGACTTTCTGGAATAGCTTCCTCCCATTTTTTTCGAAGTTCCTCATCCTTCGGAACCATAAAAATTGAAAGTTTTTCACCACTATATTCCTTGTCACACTTTGGAACGAAACACGATTTCGACATTGTAAATTGTAACGGTCACTGAGACATGTTAATATTAAACGATCATTTAAAACGAAAAACTGTACTAACGAAAATAGCACAGATGACCGATTGACCGTGAGCGCGAACTGTCCAAGTCGAATACACTTTTAGGTTAGTTTCCTTCCAACTCTCTACCCTCCGATCATTGCGCTCTACCTTTGGTGGCTAGTTGAGAAGCTCTAATCGTGGACAAAACGCGAGTCATCACTCTAATGCTTTCACCACCGGAGATTCTGGACCTGTGGTCGAGTGTAATATGAAGGCCACATTTGGTGCGCTATTTAAAAAAAGGGTTTAAATAATGTTTTAAGGGCATGTGATTCTTTACCATAAGAGCAAATTAGTTATACTAATTATACATTCATAATAATAAATTTTTTTTAGCTAATAAGAGTCAATAAACCTTCGTCTACATGGGACGAAGGTTTATTGACTCTTAGTTGCCCTTATTTACTCTTATTATTATGAATGTATAATTGGTATAACTAATTTGCTCTTATGGTAAAGTATCACATGCCCTTAAACAAAATTTAAGTATTCTAAAGTGAAACGATTCGATTCTTTAGACTAACTACATTTTATTACAATATGTACAAAATTTCTTAGTCTTGATTCTTTTTTACAATAAACTCCTTCGTCGCATTAACAATAATAATATTATTAACAATAATTTATTGAAATAAAACTAAATTTTATAAAGACATCGCTTTCATAATTGGCAAATAGTTGATTTCTATCCTCATATTTTTGGGGAATTAGAAAATCAGGCATGTTATTTTAGAAGAAATAAAACATAAATTATATTATACATTTCACTACGTCTCATACAAAATTGGAAACTAAACATTGAGCATAAATTCATTAAAAATATTAATATACATCTTCTTCTCAAAGCTATAACAGGCTTCAAGAACATGCAAAAAAAGCTCTCTGTAAAATCTCCTTCACTTTCGGCGCTCAAATGGAGAAATTATTTATTTTAAATTTATCTAACTTTGAATTTCCGTACCTTATTTCTTTTTCAGTTTTGGTCACGTAGTCTCAGAGGCTTTTCTAGATCTTATTTTCTTATGTTTAACAGTTTCTGATGCACTATCGTTATCCGAGATTGATGAATCCCTCAAGACTTTTCTACCTCTTCCTGTCGATTTTTCTTCATTTTCGGAACCTACAGAATCTCTGTTCGACTTTCTACGCTGCCGTTGAGGTGTATGGGCTTCCATCGTTTCTAGTAAATGCTTTCGCTTTGCTTCCCAAAAAATCTCCTGCCGTTGGGATATTTCTGGAAATCTAAAAATGGAAAGGATTCAAAATTAAATTTATATTCAAAATCAAATTTGCAAAATGTCAATATTTAGAAGACTGATCATAGGGTATTCTAAATAAGATATTACCTTTTCGGAAATTCTAGATCAGGAGCCCGGATCAGCTGCCATCCTTTCTTAGCTTGATGTTTCGCCAAGTTAGATAAAATTTCAGTGAGTTCTTCCGTTGGTAATTTAACTTCTGATGAAACCACCTTGCGGAGGATATATTGGCTTTCAGTGAATTTCAATAACTATTGAGGATAAATAATAGTTTTAATATTATAAAAGTTTAGTAAAAGAAATGAACTATAGAATTAAAACCAATTTCCAACTTGAATACTAACAACGAAATCCCTGGCTCTGCACATTAGCTCAGCAGGAATGCCGTGTTGATGTGATGTTGTGTCTTTCGGATAAAGTAATTCACTGTTAACAATCCAATTCCCTTTGACAAGAACTGCCACCTGTGGCAAGTACTTAAGAATCGCTCCAGTATCATGTTCCGACGATAAGGTATTTCTTAGTTCCGCGAAAGACATAACTTTTGCTAAAAAATCAAATGAGAGTTATATTATATTAAAAAGAAGAGAATAATATTTTCAACATTTTAAAATTTATCTGTTAATCAGAATTCATAGATAGATTAAGAATAAAACATTGCTTACCGTATTTCATGAGGTAGCGAATCTGATCGATAAGAGGTAGAGATCGAATGTTATTTATGGATGTCATGTCATCTGGTAGCTGTGCTACTTCAGTAGGTTCTTGTGCCATGGAAGGTAATAATGCTTTTAAGAAATCATGCTTTAACATATTTAAACTATTCACAGCGTCGTCGACTGACGGACAGAACATTTCCAATTTTGTCAACTTAAAAATAGAAAAAAGTAGATTAAAAATAATTTAGTGCATTAAAACTAGATGAAATTGAATTTTGATGCTTTCAATAAAAAAATAATTACCTCAGACTGAGAACTTGTAGCTGGGATGTATTTCGTTTTAATCCAGGCTTCCTCACAACTTTTCGTTGTTTGACTTTTAAAGGACTGTTCTTGCAATTTTTTCAGATGATTAGGTTTCTGTCTCGCAAAAGTAACGCTCACTTGTTTTGCAGTCTCTTCCTCTTCTTCAATTTCTGTTTAAAAAATCATACAATATACTAAAACAAATCCTAGAAAATCATTTCAACATTCATTATTTAACCAAAGGCCAGTTTAAATACCATCTTTGTTGTCCTCTTTTGAACGTTTATCGTGCTTATCCACATAATTGAAGGCAGGTCGTAATTCTATAACACCTTTCAAAGGTGTGAGGTGTAATTCTCCATCTTGGTAAACACCAACAGCCAAATTATTACGAGTACGTGGCGTAGACCGAGTAGATTCAAGAACCATTTTATCCATTAGGTCCCTAGAATACATTTCAAAGATTTAATCAAGTTAATATATTTTAATTTTCATCGTTTCATGTGGGTTAGGAATAGTAAGTTACCCATGAAAATATCTCTCTTCTTCTTCCTTGTCATGTCGAGAAGGTGCATTGACATTGATTGCTATTTGTTCACCTTTAAATTGGTCATAATTAATGCTGTAGGTGTTTAATGCAACTTCTAATTGCACATCTTGATTTTCTGGCTTTATTGCAGATCTTTTAATGATTGCATTATCGTAACCTTCTGGAGCGGCACGTAAAGGATACTTGAATAAAAAGAGTTTTTCAGCAAGTATTTTTGAAAAGAAAACTGGTATCTACAACATAAAAATGTCACTGTTTATACATAGTTAATAACTATTATTTAAATATTAGATATATATTGCGTCATACCCTGCGTGCACGGCGTGAGACATAAGTTGCATGCATGCGACGCAGGTACGTCGCACATTGCATGCATTTTGCTATCTGGGATCTTTATAGAGAAACTACGAGTTAGAGATGCTTCGAAAAAATCTCTTCAAAACATTAGTAAATCTTGGTAAATATTGAACTCTTTAATGCTTTTCAATATTCTATAATTTAACTATTATGCCTAATTAGATTAAGATATGAAGATTTGCCTAAAGTAGACATAACCTAAAGGTATCCACGCTGATGACTTCAAAACTGTTTTTTTACCTCTTTAACCACCGGATCGACATCTTCATCAGTACTTTTTGATTCTGCCATCTGCTCAATTTTAAATAAACCTATTTAAGTCCTAATTATCCAAACACTCACGTATTTTTCAATTTTTTGTTTGAGGAAATTTCTAACGCTTCATTTTACAATTACAACCTACATCACCTACATACACTCGACTTCCGCAATAGTCGCAAAATCCGAAACAGTCTCCGCAATAGTCACCAATTTCCCTACCTCAAATGTCACATAGATTGCGCATGCGTATTGCGTATTGTGTGTTTGCGTTTGCAACCAATCAGATGCCGAGCGCAGCGCATGTGCAGTGCTTCAAAGTTGGCTCCCTGCGCGCGCAGCGCATGTTGGCTTCTCACTGGAAAAATTTTGCCATTGGCTGTAATCTGGCGCGCGATTCAAAATCGAATTAAATCAATTCGATTTTGAATCGTGCGCCGAAGTTTGACCAATGGAAACATTTCTCCAACAGAAAGCCAATTTGTACACTCGACTCTCTCAATATTAACCACCGCAATATACCGAGGACAAGGTCTTCTATCGTTGATTAGTAATAAGTAGTGTCTGATCTCTGGATTATGGATAAAATAAGGTGATGAGACGGCAGGCGAGGGTGAAAGGGCTTTAAAATACACACGAGAGACGAAAGTCTTTGCTGTCTTGATTCTTGATTCATTCAAAAGTTTTTATCGTTTTTATATTCTTCAATAGTGCACTATGTCTCCGCGAATATTGTGTCGAGTATTTCATCTTCGATACTCGTGAGTCATTCTCTTAAAACAAATAGGATCATTGTTCCATCTATGTTCCAAGGATATCCTTACTCGTAACGCGGCACGCCAAAATCTCCCCGATATATAAATAACTCAGCTTATCGGGCTTCACGGTGCGATGATGATGCAGATGATGTTCACGTAGTAGTGAGATCACCATGCAAGCATTATGAAGGATATATCGCCTTTTGTTGTACAAACTCCTAGTACGAACTCTAGAAATGCGAAAGATATTCTATCATGAGAGCGGACTGATTTTTCAATTTCAGCCCGAAGTGCCTCGTGAACTGCTCGTGAACGGAAAAACGGAAAGTAAACGGTGAACAGTTTTAAATATCGCAAGATTTTGATCAAGTGTCAAACAATCAGCAACCATGAAGAAACAGTTTTTCAGAGTAAAACAGCTCGCCGATCAGACTTTTTCCAGGTAATTGTGAGCAATTATCAAGGTCGATATGTGTTTTACTTACTATGCTTATTATTACTTTCGTTTAGCTTGGTTAGGTTTGCTTATCTAACGAACTGGGCGTTTCAACAATTATAATAATTATAATAATAAAGCAGGCTTTATTTTCCTTTATTTGAATCCATATCGATTCGTCATCACTTCATAGAGATTTGCAAGTGATAAATTAAGAATTGACACCTATTTAGAAAATATTTACATGTATGTATGCACTGTGTTATTCTGACAGTTTGATGTCAATTAGAAACGTTTATCGCAATTCCGATATCAATCTATTTATGTATTATACTTTTTGACGACTTATGATGTGTTTCTATATAGATATTTCCTAATTCGACGTGACTTAAAAGTGCCACGTTTTTATTTCTTTATCCAAGCGAAATCTCGAATCTGTTTCTTTCAAATTAACACTCGAAATTTTGTTATAATCATCATCAAAGTAAAATTTTTCGATAAGAGTTTAGATTTTAACCTTTGATATGTGCGATATGTGCTTTGGCACTTATTGATTAGGACTCCAGATTTTCTAGAATCAAAGTTCAATAACTCTAGTTCGATGTCATTTGGATAATGTTAGAAATTTAAATTTTTCGAAGACTACAAAAATTCTCAGTAACTGAAATTACATTGAAAATTAAAAACAAATATAGTACCTCTGTGGAGATTTAAAAAGTGTAATTAGATTTGAGAAAATAGCCTCAAAGTTTTACGTTTTCTAAAAAAATAAAATAACATATGAAATATGAATATAGTTTTTGGACTTAAGAAAACTCATCTAATTTCCAAAATATGAATTAAAAGATGGATCCCTTCGATAATGGAAATAAACTAAATGATAAGAGTAGAAAGAAATGAATAAATATATACATAGTACCTTATCATTAGTACTTAAGAAACAATATAATACGCATGAGTTTCTTCACTTTATGCAATTAGAATAACTAATTTAATCCACATACATAATTTTCTTTCTAAATAAATAAACTAATAAATTTGATGAATTTCATTATTATATAAGTGTTATTTTCTTGTAAATTCCAACAATAATCCAATTAATTTTTATAAGAATAAGAAGTAAACAAAATATGTTTGGTCACATTCTCAGCCAATAATATGATATGACTATCTTTTGTTTTTTACACGATACGAAAATTAATGCACATCACCGTAATAAGAATTAATAAGTATTCATTACGTTTTGAAAAATTTTAAATTTTTAAAAGATTAAGAAAAAAAATTTTAATTGAAATTTTTATAAAACGCAAATATATTTTTAACTAATAGTAGTAATTTTTAAATTATTAATTAGAAATAAAATTAAATCAACTAATGCTTTAAAAAACTGACTCAAATATTAATTAATTACTTTCGTTGTATATTAATATTATAACGCTAAAATCGTAACTAGAATTTTATGCATAATTACAATTAAAAGAGGTAAATATGAGATTCGCAACCAAATTAACACTTTGTCCTATCTAAGAAATTATCAGAAAAATTACGATAAAAAGTAAGATAGTAGTATTGAACGGATGTATATGACACATTCTATCAACAGTTTTTATTATAGTGTGTAAAGAACATTTTATTTCTGGGAAATGTGTACAAATGTTTCAGGAAATTAATTAATTTTAAGATACTTGACTAAAAATACATTAAAAATTCTATTCGGAATAAAAATTCATGTAATTTTTGAATTCATTTTTTTATGAAAGAATTGTCAATTTTCAGAGCTGGAAAAACAGAAGTGTTGACAGATGATTTGCAAGCCGCAGATAAACATGTAGAACAAATCAGAGCAGCTCTCAATGGATTAAATAAACGTTTTGGAAGTCTACCGAACCAGGCAGTTGCACAAGACACAGCATACAAAGAAAAACGTACAGTATGTGTCATTTTTTCAATGAGATACACTAATCTTGTATTTTAAATTTTTGTTTTGAAATTGTATTCAACATTGGAAAAATTGTTAATAATTTCAGAAAAAATGTCCAGAATGGTTATTGGGACAAACAATGTTGGAAACAGCAGGGGAGGACAGTCTCCTGAGTTATGTTATGTCAGAATGTGGTCGAGCACAATTATCTTTAGCCCACGAAACCGTTGAACACGAATCGAAGCTGGAACAATACGTAGCCGCCCCTCTTTCACACATTCTAGAAACGGATGTTCCCAATATTCTAAAACAAAAAAGAAATCTGCAACGCTTCATTTTGGATATGGACAGTGCCAGAACGAGATATCAGCAAGCCAGTAAACATAATGCTGGTGGTGAGTACATAAAGTACAATTTAATTCAAGAGATTAATATTACATTTTCTATCAATCTTTAAACCTAAAATATGTAACTATAGGAACTGGAGCAACAAAAGTTGATAGTTTAAAAGATGAATTGGAAGAAGCTGAGGCGAAAGTTGAACAATGTCGTGATCAACTAGCAGCTGAGATGTTTCAGTTGATGTCTAGAGAGACTGAACTTGCCCAAATAATAATTCAATATGTAAAACTCCAACGAGCATATCACGAAAGTGCGTTACACTGTCTGACGGATCTTATTCCAGGATTAGAGAGATATATAAGTAAGTTATTTTAAGTATCTATTAGCCTGTGTATTTTAAATCATATCTATAATTATATAAAAAATATCTAATTATTTTTGTGTCTTTTATTCCAGATGACAACCAAATGAAACCTGTGTATGGTTACTCTCTAGAAGAACATTTACGAGTAACAAACAGGAAAATAGCGTTGCCAATTCAGCTTTGCGTCTCAGCTCTTTTGAGGCTGGGAATGGAAGAAGAAGGGCTTTTTAGGATAGCAGGCGGTGCATCGAAACTTCGACGTATTAAACTGAGTTTGGATGCTTGTTGCCTCACTTTGCCAACTGCTCTCGAGTACAAGGATCCGCATGTTATTGCTGGAGCACTGAAATCTTACCTAAGAGAATTGCCTGTACCATTACTTACTCATAAGTGAGTATTTTCTACATTGCAGCTTTATTTATTTATGTTTCTTATTAATATTGAGTGTTGAATAATAAAATTAGGCAGATATTATTACCAATAGAAAGAATAAATTATATTTAAATTAAAATTCAAATGATTTAATCATAGTAAATTAAATACCTTCAAGACTTGATGTAAATATTTAAAAAAATTCTATTTTTGCATCATGAATACCAGATTATCACATGCATATTATACAATAAAAATCCAAACGGGCTTGTGAGACAAAGCACACATTCAATTGAAATGTCCTTGATAGTGATTTAGTAGTTTATTCAACTAGCCAATCAAGCTTATTTACGCTTTATGCAGAACTAATTTAATAGAGTAATAAAAACATTAGCCCTTTCAATATTGTATCTTGCAAAGCATTGCGGTGGAAAATTTTTTTCATTTGTGTAGGCAATTTTGATAAATTACTGACTTATTATTTTGAAATATTAAGTACAGGTGCTAAGTGTTAAAATTATAAGCTGATAACAATATAAAAGATCATTATGCTTTTTGAAAAAGTCACATTTTTTACTATAGATTTTCATTTTTTTAGATAATAAGTGACAAAATAGATTCCAAAAAATTTGCATGGTTGAATATTCATTTTATTTTACAGATTGTACTCTGAATGGATGGCAGCTGCAAAGAAAGATCAAAAAGAGAAAAGGCTAGAAGCTCTCAGGGAGGTGTTACACAAGTTACCGCCACCAAACTTAGAAAATTTAAGGTTCCTAATAAAATTTCTATGGTTGCTAACCCAAAATCAGAATGTTAATAAAATGACTCCACACAACATTGCCATTGTCATAGCTCCAAATTTAATTTGGAGTCCTCCAGAGGATTCGAATCCTATGGCGTAAGTGAAATTTGTTCAAAACCCTCAACTATTTCGTAATGTGTTCAAATAAGCATCTTTTACAATCAATAGTGATCTTTTTTCAGGATGGAGATGAGTACAGCAAATAATTCTAGTCTTATAGTAGAACTGCTGGTGACATACGCCGAAAAGTTTTTTCCCGGAGAGATAGATTTTGACTACGACTTAGACGTAGGAATTATAAACGATTCAGAAAACCAAGTTGTCGGTATGCGGCGCTGTGTGTCAAATAGCAGTCTCAGTGACTTGGGAGAAAGTCCACCTCAGGGTAGTCCGAAACCAGCGACTCGCCGAAAAAATAAACCGGCACCAACTCCTCCAAGTGGCACTCCAGATAAGCACGAAAGAAAAGCAGACGATAAGCCTCCTCCAGCACCAGATAAACCTCCGAGACCGCTCACAACGGCCACTTTAAATAGAGTAACTTACAAGGCACAAAAATACGAAGTAAATTCGGAATTGATAAATCTACACCATAATAAGCCTGAGAAGACAATGGAAAAAGTAGAGAAAAATTCGGAACGCGACGTAAAATTTGAAAGCTGTGACGTTTCGACGAAGCAAGATACCGGTCAAGTAGAACATATCGAGCGTCAGCTCGAATCTCGTAAAGAGCAAGCAGAAAACCTTCCGAAAATGAATTTTCAGAATGAGAAAAGCTCGGAAGAAGCAAAGATCGTTACTCCTATAGGTTTTGAAGTCTTGAATACGAAGACGGAATTTGACGTTTGTAATAAATTAAGTTTGGATTCTGAACAGTTGGAAGGTAATACATCTAAATCGAAACCCGTCCTTACTGAAAAAACTTGTCCAATAACACAAAAGAGGCAACCAATACCAGTAGCAGCACCGAGAAGCATAACAAATATAGTATTACAAAATATAGGTGAGAGTTTGAAATTTAATTTTTACATTAAAAATGCATGCACGTAAGACAAATTAAAGAAATTAATATTTTTAATAGGTAGATTAAAATACAATATTTGAACTTAATTAATAATATTTTTTTCTAAACCAGAGGATGGTGTGGAACTGAGAAAAAAACCTGATAATCCAACTACATCTGAAAAACACAATAAACCTGCCATTCCAGAAAGACCAGCTGGTTTAGTACGGCCATCGAGTCTTGTAAGACCGCAACCACGTCATAGTAATGAAAATTTGGATAACGAATCAGGGGTGAGTGTACAAATCCTTGACTAAACTTTATGGCTTTATATTTACAAAACTTGTACATTTTAGTTACTCATTAACTTATCTTTTTGGTAATAATTTTTATTTTTGTAATTTAATTGTGTTCTTGATTCTAATGACGTAAAAAGTATAAGAAATCTAACAAATTTTTACTTGCGAGGTGTAACAAAATGAAAGAGCAAGATTATTAAATTCATTAAAATTCGACTAAAATAAAAAAAAATATTTATTGCAAAATGACTGTGAATAATAATATGTGTATAAATAAATTACGTTGATGTATTCAAGAAGAATCAAATGAAATTGAATATTGCTCAGCATACTTTGCCACATCTGTGTAACCAAAAGTGTGGTGTAATTTAATAAATAGTTTTAATAAAATAAGCATATGTTTAATATTATTAAGTAAATAATGTAAATATTATTCATTTTGACTTTGGTAGGCAATGTCTCTTCCATATTATTTTTTAATCTTACCAAAATAAAAATATTCTGCTGAGGATTGAGATAATATTTTTTATTTTAATACTCTTAAACTATTAACATTCTTCATAAGATAATAATCATCATGCTACTAAAAATTGTATGACTTAGTTTTGAGTGCGATGATATCCTAATTTGTATACAAAAGTGATTCTTAAAACTTCTTTACCTATTAAATCTTTCCATTTCTCAACTCTAAATTATAAGACACGAAGCAGCAGTAATCTTGATAGTTCGTTTCCTTGGAGTATTTTTCGATTTGAAAAATCTAGCACGCGGAGGAACTGTATTATTCGCTTCCACAGCGATCCATTCACTGGCTATATGATCTTTCTTATCTTGAGAACAATTGAATGGCGAATATGAAAAAGGTAAAGAATTATTTTCCGCATTGCCGCTTCGAACATCTCGATTACAGCATGTTTTCACTGTCATTTAAAATACATCAACGCCTCAAATTCACTACGAATCTCATAGTACTGCAAACATATTTTTTTTATCAACCATTTTCTCAACTTGAAAATGAGATACAGTTTCTGTTACATAGCTCATGAAAATTTTATTCTGCAGTTGCTAACTCTGGAAAGAGCACACATGTATTCGGTGGATAAGCAACAGGTCAGTATAATTCAAGTACGTGGAAACAACAATGCTTCCCATACAGGCAAGAGCATTGGAAACACGGGTTCCAACTTGCAGAGAAGTCCTAGTGTCGGTAGCCGACCTTCGTCCATGTCTCTGTCAGGTGATCGACCCGAAAAGCCACCACGACCCGATGCCCCGGAACCAATGAAGGCGCATACCAGAACGAGATCCGAGGGGAACATAATCGACGTTCAAACCCAGACTGATACAATTATTGTCTCCAAGTCACCGCAACAACCTTCACCAGCCTCGCCTAGGTTTCTTCAACGGCCACCAAGACCTCAACCTCCACCTCCTCCACCTCCGACTGTACGAACCAAGTCCGATCAGGAAAGTACCAACCTATAGAATTCATACATTTGTAGTAATTAAATTTCTAAATATTCATCTTTTTATACCAAGCGAGTCTCTTGTAAAACATAAGAAACTATCCGCAATTATTGAGCTAACTTAGTTGAGAACTGAACTTTAAGTAATTTAAAGGTGAAAGAACAGGGAATTATCTTTTTGCTTCAACCGATTTGACTGTGATGTCACGATGGCAGAAAGAATGCTAAAATAGTGAATATAATACATTAGAAATCGAAGGAAAAATTAGTATGTTTCTTTTATTTTTGTTTCTCCGTTGTTATTAGAACTTTTTTGAAAATGATTTTTTAATATTATTTTGTATTTAGAGCGAGTCGGCGTGAAAGTATTTTATTCAATTTATAATGGTTTTAAGTTTGAGAAAACCTTGTATTTTATGTTATGTTATGGTAAATTATATTCCAGAAAATTTTCTTCAAAACATTTCAACATTGCTTGCAATCAAAGTAAGATCAAAGGATGCGACCATCGGAAACTAAAAATATCACATATTTTTCTATTTGAAATACATTAGGAAAAATTAAAGAATTAGATATTTTATAAGTGAAAGATGAATAGAATCTGTCGTAACTAACAGAAACATTTTTCTGTGACGACATTGCAAGAACACTAAAGTAATAGATATTTTTTAGTGTTAAGTCGGTGATTTTCCTTATTTGGTTTCTATTTGCGCGCCTAAAACAAATAAATAAAAACCAGAGATCACAGTTTTAATCGAGAACAATATTTCGACGCCAAGTATTTTTCTAGCTTAGCAATTTTTGTATACCCTTTACAAGTAGGTGAAAATGGACATTTTCATTCCTTACTTGTATTTTGAATATGTATTCAAACGCACAAAATTGCATATGCTTATGAAAATGTAAAATTTCATCGAAAGGCTTATAGAGACGAATAGAATACAAATTTTGTAAAATCTGTTATCTGCTATAACTAGGAAATAAGTTGCAAAGCATAATCATATAAAACAGGCGAATCAATAGCGGCCAGATTTTTCTCTAAGATTTTAATTTTACATTATAAAGTGCAAGTCAATTCGATTTCTGCGAAATCGTGTATACGAAATAGGTATATACATATACATATAAATATATATATATATATATATATATATATATATATATACATACATATATATATATAGATTTTCAATCATTACAAATGGGGCCATCCATAAACCACGTGGACAGGTTCTGGGGGATGGGGGGAGGGTACGACAAAATTCCACGATCCATATATATTTAAAAAATTATATATGGAATGCTGTCCACGATGGGGGGGGGGTCAAAAAGTGGTGAAAAACTGTCCACGTGGTTTATGGATGGCCCTATACTTATACCACGATTATACGAACAATTCTCGTATTCCTATAGAAAGTCTTGTTTTTAAACGTTTCGAGTGAATATTTTACGTCTGTAAAATATTAAAATATAGGTGTGTAATTTTTATCGCTCACAGCTATAAACGTAACCTAATTTAAAGTCTAGTATGTTCTCTAAAAGAGGCATCCTTAAATTGTATTATTTTTCCGAAAATGTGAGTACTGAAGATCTTACATCGAAAAAAATGTTATTTTATAGATTAATTGATATTATGATGAGGCAGCTCATACTTTTATGAAGTTAAAAACTTTTATTATGATTGAATGTCATTTATTACAAGCTTTAAGTAATTTTTTCCTTGTTTAAAAGTTTTACGAGTATATTATTCAAATTAATAATAATGAAAAGAACAAAAAAAAATCATTAAGTTAAAAGATTTAAAATAAGAAAAAAAAGTGCATCAATAAAATCGTTCAGCAAAAGTTAAAATGTCCACTTCCGTGATTTTTTAATTTGGGATTCATACTATAAGCACTTTTCTAAAAGAAAAATTAGGTACACTTTTGCTGACATAAACGACATTCCATGGAAAAAAATTCTTTTTGATTAAATAAAAAAAATGAAAGAATTTTCTTGCCATTTAATTCTTTGATAAAGACAGTTTTAAAAAAATTATTTTTCCTCTATCTTGCCACGATTTAATGATGTTTCTTAGATAACAGTAAACTAAAGATGAAACGGTCGTCGTGTTTAATAAAAACAAATATGTATTTGCCATGCCATTGCCTTCATAGAGATTAATCGTTTAAAGTTTGAAACTCCTAACAAGACAATCAGTCGAGAATACTTTTTAAATGCGAGTGTGTATCCTACTTATAATTGAACGTCACGGAAAATCAGATAAACTAAAATTAAAATTTAGCTGTGTAAAAATTAAATAGCTTCCCTTTAAACTCATCTTAAATCTTTTCAAATCTTTCCTTTAAATTGCAAAAGCATTCCAATAAATATATATATATATTTTTTTATTTACAGAGGGAATTAAGATCTACATGCGCAAATATATTGAATAATTTAAAAGATATTTTTATCATCATCAATCATTTATAATTCTGCCGCCCCAAATTCAAAAGTCATATCTACATTTCGGATGAGTCACTTGTCACTTTGAGAAACTTTAAAAAAAAATTATAAAAAAGCCTTCCTTGCTGTTTATATTTCTGTACCTTTATTTTAGACACGATATTGCACGATGTTTGTTCGTAAATATAAACAGCAAGGAAAGCTTTTATAACTTTTTCTGAAGTTTCTCAAAGTGACAAGTGACTAATCCGAAATGTAGATACGACTTTTGAATTTGGGACGGCAGAATTTTGTCTGTAAAAGTTCTACGTGCAATCTAAAAATGATATCATTGGTTTGCACAATTGGATAAAAATTGCATTTCTTATAAAAGACATTACTCGAGCGCTTTTTTGAATTGTCTTTTATATTTAAAATAAAGGTCGACCGTCTGCAATACATGTAATGTCGATAACCGATAATTATTGATGCTAGAGCATGCATTTACCTAAGGAAAGCTTAGGCTGTGAATACATTGGAGTATTAGAACATGTATTTGTAAATAAATAAAATGTTTTACGACAATGCTATAAGAAATTAGAGACGTGTTTTTTCTTAAAATTTAGGTTTCCACTCTTCCTGAGAATTGTAATAGTTTTAAACCGAATTTTTTTACTTGGTATTCCTTAATCAATCGGGAATATTTAAATGTTCTCGCTTTTAAACCTTTCAAAGTTTCAGATTTAAAAGTCAGCAATTTTCATTAATTCTACATAAAGATTATGAAAAATGAATAACCAGCAACAGCATGCATTTAAAAAGGGTATTTTTATTAAACTATCGAAACGCAGATTTATACATTACGCGCCACAATTCAAAACATAGACAAAAGGAGTTTATCTGCGACATCCTTTGGACTCATACCGTCGTTGTCTTCTAAATGCTTTGCCCCTTTAGACACCAAATATTTAAGTGCTTCCGCGTGACCACAGGATGCCACATAGTGCAAAGGTGTTTGACCCTCTGCATCTTTTGCGTTTACATCCGCACCAGCTTCAACTAGACATTTTATGGTAGGTATATGTCCCCTATCTGCTGCCCAGTGTAGAGGTAACATACCATCTTCATCAGCTTGCGAAATGATCGTCGAATCCTGAGACAAGAATTCCAAGACTTTCTCCACATTTCCATCCTTCACCCAGTCTAAAAAGGTTTTATCAATGTCACGTAGTTCAGCATCAGTGTTTGGTAATCGGCTCACTGCCACCCAGGCTAGAGATTCACCTTTTGTTTCTTCCTCCCATGTAGGATTGAGTTTTCCAACGGCGCGAATGTAGCTTGCCATAGCTATTTCTCGACTCATTTCACCCAAAGATTTCCAAGATTCCCACTTGTGTTTTGCTTGCATCTGATACCAATTAGGTCTAGGTACATCGCATGGACCGCAAGTAGCTTGCTTGTAAAGACCATAAAATCCAAGAAGTTGACCAGAATCTAAATCCGGTACTAGAGTTTGCAAGTGACGCGCTGCCCTGTCAAAAGTCTCCTCGAGATCCGTTGATTTAAACGAGTCTCCTTCGGCCATTATGATTTACGATTAAAAATTGTGCTGCACAAAACTACAATGAATTTTTTTCACCTACTGATACATATATTTTTGTGTCGTGGAAGATTTCTGGTTTTGAAGATAAAACTTGTTTTGCGCTTTCCTCTTTCTGAAAGCTTAAATATCCATATGGTTCTGGCATACCGTTTTTTTTATTATAGATTCTTACTACTTCAGCAACTTTTCCATACTTTTCAAAATATTTGATTAGATCTGAGGCAGTCAACGTCCAGTTGATATTTTTGAGAAATATCTTAGCCATTTTCACTTTCAAGGGACTTTTCGAATATCCAACAATTGGATAGTGTGATCTTGCATCAATTCCTGAATGTTTATTTCTGCATCGGCAGCTAGTCCGGCTAAAGGAATCTGAGAACAGGTTAGACCCCACTTGCTCAAGAGATGCTCGATGGACCAATCTGCACTGCGTTCTTGGTACGTACACAGGAATTTTGCAGATGGATTTCTTTCCAACAAGAATGCAACAGTTACAACAATATCTTCGAAAACAGAGGGTTCATAGAAACAATCTGAGCCTAAAATGAGATCCAATGGCCCGACGGAAAAGAGGCTGGATAAGAAAAGTCCCCAGGTTATTCCAACAACCTTCACTTGGGATAAAACACCATTCAGTTCGCAGCTTCTGCGGATGTGTTGTAAACCCTTAGGAAGATTTGCAGCATCACTGAGCGTCACTGACGCTCCACATTTACTGGCTACAATACCAGGTAACGCGGTACCAGAACCGAGTTCTAAAATTCTTTTGCCTACAAGGTCTTTGCGATTTTCCCAAAGAAACCAAGCCAAGACAGGCGCCGAGGGCCAAGTATAGAAGTTGTAACTTGCTTGAAGAAGCTGTAACAAACACGAAAAATAATAGTTAGAAGGGAACCTTTTGCATTTAGATTGAAAAAATTAATCACAAAAAATCTACTTAAATATGAAAAGCATGCCTTGTGAGTGAAACCTTCTATCATGTTTCACATCAAGCTGCTTAGGAAGTAAATTTATTTTATTGTACGTATGTTTTAAAATGAAGTAATATGAAAAAAAGAGAAAGAATTTCCTTAAAAGTGAATGAAAATTATGTTCCAAGTAGTTAATGAGGTTAATGACATACTGATATTATAATTCAGAAAAATACTATAAAAACTAACCTACAACTGCGTAACACGGGTAGCACTTTAAATAAAGATTTTTATCTACGCTTCTTAATGAATTAGAGAAAAAAATCGATTTCTATATACCTCTGGAATATAAACTTCCAATGTTTCGTCGTATTGGTCGTTTTCACCGTTCTCTCCTGATTTTCGAGACGTGAAAAAAAACTTTTTCACCAGTTCAGAGGCGACACCATCGGACATCACACCGTAGTCCCTTGCACTTGTGTCAAGCCAAAGACTTTCTTCTCTTTCTTCTAAACCCGGCATAACTAACCATTAAACTGTGCGAGTCATTTACCTTGAATTCTAATCATATTTATCCTTTGTTTAAACAATTTTGTCTAACTTTCTTTGAATAACAGATAACAAAAAAATCGACAAATTAAATATTTTGTATCGTCAGAATATCCGCCACAATCCGCCATGAAATTCTACGCAGGCGTGCATGCATTAATTTGACTTTCTGTGTACATACTAAACTTTTACTGTATTGTTTTTTAATCAACAATAAATAGATAAAATAAAGAGCGCATAAATATTTTTTTGGGATTTGAATCCTTTTGAATAAAATACATAGTAAGTTATTTTTTGTATTATTATTAATATGAATATTAAAAGCATTTAATTTATACATATAGTAAAGAGCTTCCGGGTGCCATTAGGTTTTGATCGTCACTTTCAAAAGCGCGTAATAATTTGAATTAAGATAAATGTAAGTAATTATTTCTTATTTAATCAAAACATTAATATAATTGGATTTTTTACAGACAATTTACGCCTTAAATAGTAAATGCACAGCTAGCTGTTTTGAAATTGTCTCGACCTGCAGTACTCTATCATATATATAATATATAAATGGTATATTATAGCACTATGTGTTGGTATTTACTTTTATTTTTATGGAATATGAATGTCTAATGTCCTAATGATCAAAAACTTGTTTATTAGCAATTGTTTCTGTTTTATCATATTTCCTGCTTTATCAGTACCAAAGATATTAGTTGCATATTGTCAGCACTACAAAAAATGCACATCCAAATATGTAGTTTGAAATAAAGTCATAGGGGCGCTACAAAAAAAAAAACAATTTGTCCCCACCATCGCTACCATTGACAAGTATACTCTATACATCAAAATAATCCTTTTACTTGACTCTCAACATGTTTTAATAATCGTCATCTGTTGATACATCAGTGTTTAAACTAAAAAGTTGTGTAATGTTTTGTTTATTTAAAACAGAAATGTAAAGAAGATATGATTACTTTGAAACATCAGTATTGAATCTGTAAAGATCAGTTTTGGGGGAAGGCATGAACGGCATGTATATGTTTCGGAGTATTTGATGCTGTCTCCGATAATCGACGATGGGAACTTTTTCTGATATTTTCATTAAATAATTGGAAAAAGTGAATCTCCAGTGTTACTTTAGTGGCGTGATAGATTGTCACTCATTTACGAAAAGAATGATAAAAGGTTCATGGTTGTGTCCTTAAATCTAGTCAAATTCGAAGCAGCGTCGAGAGGACCTGGTTTTGATTAAAGATGGAGGAAGATATAAAGGAGAGGTTGTTCTCAAGAAGACGTTCAGCATCATTGAAAGCTTTTAAAGTAAAAGATGAACGTGTTGCCACTGTCAAGAAGGTATTAAGTTGCATATGTTACCTATACGTGTTTTCGTTGAAAGTGGGATTAGTGTATACTCTCCCTAGAGACTTCCCGGTTAGATTAGGTTGGTATAGTGTAAACAAATGTTTTATAAATTTTAAATATGTTTTGCAGGTCGCTGCTATTTTACAGAAACCTGAGGAAAGCAGGTCACTTGAAGAAAATGAGATTTTGGAGTCGTGCAGTGACATCGTTAAAGAGGTTAACTTAAGGTATGGCCATTTTGTTTGAATGGAGATTGTAAACCTCCATTGTTTTTATTTTACCTTTTACATTCTCATCAGAGAATGTATTAGATTTTTTAAAATTATAAGTATATCTAAAAGCTCTCGGCTACTGCCAAATGAAACGTGTCTCAAATGTTAAATATGGTGAACCCGAAAAATCTAAATTTTACAACTCCGGCCAATTAGCGTACATCATTTTTTCTTTTTGTTTTTTAAATTTATTTCTTATTCATTCACATAGAATTCATTCTGATTCAAGATCATGTCTTTCATGTTCATTAAAATAACAAACTTGGTATATTTGTCTATAGTGCAGACAATTTATCAAACAATTTGTATCAATTTACATGGAACACTCTTATTTATGTTTTTCTATACAGGCAGAAAAAGAGGGACCGAGTGAAAGCAAGACAGGAGGAAGTTGAAGATGCGCCAGAAATTTTGGAAGAGAAATGTATGCGGCTAGCAGCTGCGATTAGTCGAGCAACGTCACTCGCGGTTTATACAGGTGCTGGTATCAGTACCGCAGCTTCTATTCCAGACTACAGAGGTACTAATGGTGTTTGGACGAGAATGCAACAAGGCAAAGATATCGGGTATGTGCCATTTAAAAAAACATTTATTTGAGATTGTTGAATGTTTGGACAGAAAATATTCACATTTATTATCCAAAAATGTTTTCCAATACATTTATAAGTGATTTTCACAAAATGATTTTAAGCTAACAATATTTCGACATTGTTATGAAATTAGTAATAGTGATAGGAATTGTGGAAGTCAATTTATCAAATTGAATTGGATATTTTACTATTTCAACTAAGTTTAAGTAAACTAAGGAAAATTCTGGTTATAAACAGGAACCACGACTTGAGCCAAGCCGAACCAACTATAACTCACATGGCTTTGTACGCTCTGTACAAGGCACGGGTTTTAAAACATATAGTATCTCAAAACTGTGATGGACTGCATCTACGAAGCGGCATTCCGCGAACCTTGCTTTCAGAAGTCCATGGTAACATGTACGTTGAGGTTTGCAAAACCTGCAAACCATCTCGAGAATACTGGCGACTTTTTGACGTAACTGAAAAAACAGCCAGATACTCTCACGGAACCGGTAGAATATGTCACAAATGTAATTCCACACTTCAAGACTCGATTGTTCATTTTGGTGAAAGAGGAAATTTACTGTGGCCCATTAATTGGAGTGGAGCCTCCAGGGCAGCAAAACAAGCTGATGTTATTCTTTGCCTTGGTTCTAGCTTAAAAGTTCTCAAAAAATATCCCTGGCTCTGGCAGATGGACAAACCTGTGCATAAAAGATCTTCCTTATACATTGTGAACTTACAATGGACTCCCAAAGATGAGAATGCAATTTTAAAAATTAATGGGAAGTGTGATGAAGTGATGAAGAAAGTTATGTCACACTTAGGTATAAAGATTCCCGAATACAATCGAGGAAAAGATCCAATCTTTCACCATGCGATAAAGCTGCAGAATGAAGAACAGTCGACAACGTCGCAGCCACTTCTTGAAGAACCTGTTCCCTCCCCGGAAAAAAGCTTAGTTGTCGTTAAAGAAGAGGAACCGGTAGCCATGATAGTTGAGCCAAAATCAGAACAAGATTGTATATCTCAAATCACATTAACCGAACCGATGACTGCTTATCCTGCCCCCTTTTTTGCTGCCTTGCCCTTCCTTTCCATGGGCTTGCCATTCCCTCCTATGTATATGTATCCACAACTTTCTCCCTTTCTTTACTACCCCTTTATTCAGGTACCAGCGATACCAACCGAAATTTCGAAACCGAAACCTGCTTGCTCGTTCTGTATGGAGAACGAAGGTTCTCTTACGTGTTTGTATTACCAACGAGATGGAGATGATCCAGTTACGATGGATGCGCTTCCACCGGAAACAGAAACAGAAATAGAGAATGAATCTGCACTCGAACAAATTCAAGCAGCGGAGGCCATGTCATTAAACATCAATGCTCCTATATCAACCGCCAAAAATCCTGGGTGGTTCGGCAAAGGATATAGAAAGGGGTTGAAAAAGAAACGGTAGCATTCACTCCATTTTTGCAAGCCACAAGTTGCGATTGTGATTTGAATCTTTTTTTTTTTTAGTCTTTTCAGTGAATTAGTAGCAAGAGGCTTAAAAAATAATTAGCAAACCCTGCATTGAACTTGCGACAAATAATCCAGTTTTCCTTCTATTAGCACATTTAAACTATATCTTTAAACTTCATTCTTTGAAAAAAAGAAACGAAAATTCATAAACTGAAAAGCTTCTTAACTCACAAAAAATCTTATTAAATTATCCGAAGCATCACTGAAAAGTCACAATTTACAGGGTTCTTATTTCTCCATACAATATTAACAAAAAATAAATAAAATTATTTACAACGGTTTTTATATGATTTTTACAAAAGTGACGGTTCATCAACTTTGAATAATGTTGTTGATTTTTTTTTTTTTTACTTTTTTGACAATCAAACTTGAATACACGAGCTTTTATTCTGGTTGACTATTATAAAATGAATTTTTTTCATTAGTATCTAGCTTATAACATAAAACGGTAACAATATTCGTGATATAAGAACCAGAGGATTCTAAATCGTTTGGTCACTTGTGTAGAATGTAATATGCTACTCAGTAATCTTAAAAATTATCTCGATATTTACCAGCTTCTTCCTGAAATACTAAAAAGCCTGTATTTTTAGTGCAGCACAATGTCCTGCAAAATTCCAGCATAGATCAATCGCATTAGTCACTTCGAGAGTTTGAATTGCTGTACAATCATGGCAATGCGTCTTATCAAATGTTCTACTCAAAACTCAGTATTGTTATTTTCCAAGAAGATTAATGTGTTTTTTTGTTACGTCAAATGTTGCATTTTTGTACTTCGCCGATACGCGGCTAGCTTCTGACAGCGTGCAGAGTCAACTACTGTAATTTTTGAAATTGTTTTTAATTTATTTCAACAAATTAGATAAAGTTTTAATAATTTATTAAGGATGGAGGACTGAATATTGGTGTACAGTATGATTAATTTAGCTTATTCTTTTTTTAAAAAAAACTTGTTTGAAAAAGACTAAGATCTTTAATACTTGGAGTGGAGAAGAATTATTGTGAGAAATTCTTTTTAATTTCTGGCTTTGTAGCTGCTATTTCATATTCTTAACATTTTATTTATTCCTTAAACTTGAAGATCTCAATTATGTTCCTTAAAAGTGTTACTTATATTAAAAAGAAATCTTCCTCCTAACTGAACATGTCAAAATCCATATTATATTTTTAGATGCATTATTCTATTAGAATTTCTTGAAAAGAAATTACCGTTCTTATTTTTTGAAATTATTGTTGCATTTTTCGTTAACACAGAATTTTCTCTAAACCTAAATCGTATTTTTTTTAAATGTGGTTGTAGAAAAATTCTTTTTTATTATAGCTTTAATTTTGTACATATTTTTAAAATTATGTCCTTTTAATATATAAACGAAGATCTTAGAATTATAAACTTTAAAATTTTAGAATTTACAATGCGGAGAAAGTTCTACAATTGTAAATGTGATTTTTTATTTTCATATCCGTTTATTTACTATTCTTCTATTTTTATTCATCCAATTTTTTCTTCGTTTTCTTCGTATTGCTTGATTTTTTTGTTTAGTGCTGTGATGCATATGAATTATACTTTTCACATATACTAAATTTTTTTATGTTAACTATTATGTAATCCATAGATTCTTTCGATAAAACAATCTGCACTGCTGTCGAATTTTCTATGAGAAAAATAGTAAGGTCCTTTAGAGTTTAGAGATATCAAAATTCATGAAAATCTTTTATATCCTATTTTAATACATTTGATGCTCACTATTTTTCTTATTTAAAATATACAATATACATACAAGGGTTGATCAGAAACAGCCTTTCTTAAACCAAGTAGTATTTCCCAGCCAAATTTCTACTTAATATAATGATATTAAATACCGAATCAGAGATAACTGCAGCTATAACTAATTTACTACATCACAGGTTTTTTCGATCAATCCCGATATAAAAATGATTACTCTCATGAAAAATTATGTGGAATTCTTCGAAACTTGTAGTATCAAAAATGTTGCGAATAAATAAAGAAGCCAGCCGAGGCAGTTTTGAAAAAAATTATTTTATTGTTATTGCGATGATTTTAATTTATTTAAGTATAAATACTAAAATATGTATCTCCATACATATGTAAGCGGAGCAGACTGAGCTCTGTTCCAACAGTACGTAATGTCAGAGCATGAATAGTTGTGTAGTAATGCCCTAATTGTGAGATTAAAATATACTATGTGAATTCTAAAGTAAGTTTGTCACTTTACTCTTTAAGCCAATATTCTACAAAGATACCACAGATACGAGAGTGCGCATGCATAATGATACAGTTGAATGAGCTTTGAATTGAATGCAATTTATTTATAGAACACCGTAAATACATCGCTACATTTCAATAATTTATTAACGACGTTTAAAACTAGAGCAGAATGTAATTAAAGAGCTTGATTTCCCACCTATTGAAATTATTGCGCGGGTTATCATTGAAGCTTTTTTATTCTAATAACAGAGAGCTTCTCAAACCGACCTGGAAAATCGATAAATGAGAGAATTAATTTTTTAAGGAAAAATTTTCCCGTTTTTAATAGAAAGTTTGTTTTAAAAGTTTCAATTTCAAAATTTTCTTAAATCTCTTTACTTTGATATTTTTTATGTATATACTATATATATATCTAACTTTTTTGATTTTATACACGTTCTTATATTTTATCAACTTTTTTTTATAGATACAACCGCTTATGATATCCGGTGTCATTAATTTTGGACACGAATGCATATTCTAGAAGGATTGAATTTCTTAACAGAGTCGCAGCAGAAAGGAACTACCGGAAACCTGATGTCGGAAGTGCTGTCAATGTTACTTGTCACCAGTGGCTGCAGTACCGTGACCATGATCTCGAGCTAACGGGAGAGTCGTATACATTGATCAATTATTTGCATACGATCTTAATACATTATTCATTTGCAAATAGTAAAAATCATTTGATAAGAACAAAAGTTAATACCATGTTTGGTATCTGGATTGGTACCTTCTTAGATCATCCTTTTTCGCTTTTCCTTTTCTAAATCATACCCAAGTGGAATTATTAAGGTATACTGACATGATAATCACGATAAAGAAATCTGAAAAGTGTAATGTAGAAAGAAATCGTTTAAGACGATTACGAAACCTCTTAAGGACAATCTCGATCCCGTATAGAAAGGTCATTGATATCCTCTAAGCCAGGGTAGTCCAGACTTACATATATACTCCCTTTCTACTTGAACCCTCGAAGCAATAAGAGAGCAACAAAAGCTTCTAAAGTATCGTTATTGGCAAACTGTCACCAATTAAAATGCCATGTGGTTGAGTACCTGGTTTTTTAACAAAATAGAAAATGAACCAAGAAGCAATAATGCTTCTTACATTATGAACTTTGATAAATATCCTACACCCTGAGATTTTCGTGAGTGGACTCTTCCTCTTCCTGGTTTTTGTATCCGCTTCTCTGGTTCATAAAACAGTCTTTATTCCTCTTAATTACGTAATATTTTAAACCATCATACTCAGCTGATTCCCTCCATGCTTGACCCCTTGTGCTTTATTATTAAGGTCTGAATAAGCCCTATTAATTACTGATGCTATCTAAGATGTTTTAAAACTTAATTTATTGTTTTATCATTTTATCGTAATTGATTTTATTTACCGGACAGAAAATTTTCTTATAATATACTTTCTTTTCGAAAATTTAAACAATTCTTGCTTTTTCAAACGTTCATTTTCGTTCTCTTCTAATTGAAAGAGCATACTTCGTATTATTACATCCCGTTCTACTAATTAAGAAAAAGACCACTACAAAGTTACCTTGTAAATTTTTGGTTGCAACTAACTTAGTTTGCTAAAGTTGCGGTGAAACATTTTCGAGAAAAGGTAGTTACTACTTTCTTCATTTGCGCCCCATTGTGCCATGTTCTTTCAAATACTTGTCTACGTGTCGAGAATAATTTTCTGCATTATAGCTTTAATTGTTTTGAATCCCATTGACTTTTTTTTAATTCGTCTGAATTTCTAGATTTATTTTTTATCGTTATTCTGAATTAATCGTTCAATTCACCTTGAATGCCCTTTAATTCTTTTGAATGCCTTTTGATTCCTTTACACTATTTTGCATTTGCCTAAATTATTTGGAATTATTTTTTTTTTGATGGGGAGTGGGCTTCAAAAAAATTTACCAGCTGGGCTTCAATTTGTCTTAATCTGCAGTTCTGTCTCTCCTCCCCCATCAGATCTACACCTGATTCCAATTAAGGAACCTTTAAAGTTACCTAATTAGAATCTTATGCGGAGGGATCCTTTTTTTGTGTGATGTCATATAAATGTATAAAAGAGATAAAGTTTTATCAGCGGGGATTAGTTTTCATGTGTCGGTATGTTTCGAATTGAGGGATACCTGTATGCTACACCATAAAAAGTGGCATACAGCTATATTTAGTATTTATTATGATATAGTATAATAATTTTTAAAATGATGTTTCATTATGGGTTGTATTTTTGAAAATAGCTTCCCAATCATCAGCACACCAAATTAGCACCCATAAGGGTATTTGATAGCCTTATAGGGCACAAGCAACCGGTGCGAATTTAGAATCCTCACTTTTAGGAGCAGGCATATAGGGGATGGCTGGTCCCGCAGGTCGCCGACGAGACATGTGCGCGGCAATCGATATTGCGGGGGTTCGCGGGGGGTGCTAGACAGAGAAGGATGACTCTCCTGAAAGAGAGAAGAGAGAAGGAGAGAGAAAGAGCACGCGATGTTCGCGTCCGCGTACGAGCACCGGTATAAACTAGCTCGCAAGTAAAATTTTCATCCCGAGTCCGGTACGGTGTAAGCCTCTCCCCCGAGGTGTTTGCCATCCTTGCCTTCGGGGGGTTTCAATTTCAATTCGCGTTCCACCGCGTCTGACCCTAGGTTTGAGGGTGCACCGCCTTAATACCATGCGTTCGCGAATCGACATTACTGCTCCCGACGATGGCAAATCCGGCAAATCTCCATTGAAGGGCCCGAGATGAACTTAACCGTACTTGAGTCAGTCCTCGTCCAGCGGGACTTATAAATAGTGGTGAGTGCACACCATAGAAATGTAGAGAAAGAACATGAGTGAACGAGAGAGAGATAGAGAGAGAAAGAGAGAGAAAGAAAGAGAAAGAAAGAGAGGAACAAATGGTTAAAGTCATGAGGACGAAGAGAGGAATAGAGAGAAACGGATTGAGAGAAGGTACCATATAGGATAAGGAGAGGGTGGGTTACGGGACACAGGAGTGTAAGTCTGACCTTAAAGTGGGGTGCTCATAAACTATGGGGTGAACATGTAACCCAGAAGCCATAAAACATAACATGGTGGAATCCTTTTAAATTGATAGGGCTCATCTGGTATATCTATATAATCAAGTACCGGTACTAGAGAGTACATGATAATTAAATTTTGTGCATAGTCAGGGCCGCCTCTTAGGATCTTGTATGGTCCCTGAAAAAGAGTTTAAAACAACACGAATCACCTATCCCAATTTCCAAAAGATAAATTTAAAGAAAAAATTATTTTAAAAATAATCCGTTAGTCCGATTTTCATCATAAAAGTATCAATGCTTCAAATCAATACAGTTCCAAATTTAAAAAAGACAAATAGGTCCTCTTATTAAATCTTTCAATAGTCTTACTTTATTTTCCTTTTCACTGACAATTTGACGTGTCTAATTGAGAAAACACTAACTCATTTTGTGTCAGACTTTAAGAAGTTCTATCTCGGAACATACAATTTGAAACAAACTTGTAGAGAGCGCTGTTGCCCCAATACAATCAATGATTTTGAAGCTTTCTAGTTTGCCATCTGAGATAGAACTTTTCAAAGTAACACTGACGAATTAATTGTTTGTCTTTCGGACACATTATTTATTTAAGAAAAGATTCTTTATTTATATTTGTAATACTGGTTAAGTGAAAATATGGAATAAGTATAGACAATGTATATATTAAGTTCTACAGGTGGCTGGAATTTTTAAATTATGTCTGACGATCCACTAAGCACTGGAACATTCTAAGGACGTCCTTAGGATGTACCTCTATGTCCTATAAATTGACGTTTTCAAGACATCCTTTGGATGTAAGACGAAAGATGTCTATATAGGAAATCCTTAGGGTTTCTGTGTCCACTGGTGATACTACTTATATCCCAGTGTATTTTTTCTACATGTTGAAACAAAATTAATTTTTCAAAAGATTTTAGAGTAGATTAGACTTTCAGTGTTGTGGAGTCAGAGCAAGTCTGTTGATTCTAACTTTATAATAAGGAAAGCAAAGCGTGTCCTAGGGCTTATACTCTTCAGGCACTCCTCAGGGTACGCTCCTGAGGAGAGGTTGGAAAACCTATGGTCTGTTGCCATGGCGACTCCCTGACATCACCCGGCTTTAACACCGATTCTTTGCGATACTCTACGTTGCTACTTGACTCCGAGGGCACATTTTGTCTTCCGTTCTCAAGATCCGTCGACGAAAAGAAACGGTCTTTCGTTTCTGGAATCCTGGCTAGTACTATAGATCCTCAATGATTGAGGAAGCAACATTTCCTATTCCTTTCAAACGCATATCTTTAATCAACTATTTGATTGAAATAACTGAAATACTAATAAAAATATACAGATATATACGTTAAAATTTACGTTAATCAACTATGAAAACTTTTTACAAGTTTGACATGCTGCCTCTTACTTCAAAATTCCTCTTACAGATATTTAACGACATTCGTGAACTTTCAGCAGTTTGTGTTGGTGCTAAATATATGTTCCTAGAAAGAATCTTCAATTTAAATTTCGAATACTTATGGTACCTGATTCTTATCGGCGATCAAACTATTGTTTTCTTTAATTTGCTCTACAGGTTCTAACCCCATCCTTCTTTTGTCCCAAACGTCCTTGCCCTTGGCTCCGCATCCCCATTTGATCGACCTTGAACATCACATAAGCCTGTTGTCCTAATAACATTGAAAAAACTGATTAGCAGTGAAAACAAAATATTTGGGTTGCTATACAGTCAACAAAAATTTTTAAACGTTTTGGTTGAAACTAAAAATTGGTTGGGATAATAAAAAATTTTGTTGACTGTATAACAACCAAAAATTTTTTTGACCCTACCAAACTTTGAGAATTAGTAAACAAATGTCTTTATTGTAAAGGAGTAAAGAGGTCATATGCCATTGCCTTTGCTGGTTTAACGAGTTAAGTAGGTTTGAGAGAAGAATTACTAGACTCAAGAGCAATAGGTAGAGCGCGACTTAATGCCTCTTTTAAAGCGTTAAAACGGGTTCAGCTCACGGTGAAATAAAATTAAGTAATCGGCATCATTCGGGTCTCGTCTTAAAAAGAAGAAAACGTGTTCTTGTATGTGAAATAATGACACCTCTCTCGCAAAGAAATTAGAGATCATTCTTCTAAATAAGCTCAACGTTGGGTAATTGATGCTAAATACAATTATTGTTTTGTCGATATGTACGACCCGTTATTTCAAACGCTTTTAAATTTGCTTTCAAAATTGAACTTAGATTGTTTTGTTCTGTATACTTAGCATTTTGATAACAAAAGGTAGTTTTTTAAATACCAATCTAATGCATGTGACGAGTGACTTCGAATCATAAAAGGTGTATTCTGCGGCTCTACAAACGACCTTCTTATCTAATCATTTATGTACTCTCCTTTCTAAAGATAACTTATTCAAATAAATCGTGAAAGGATGCATGTCGATTTACTGAAGAATCCAAAGTTGAAAGAAATAAGAGTTATATGTATTGTTAAAAGTGAATTTTACGCTGCTTTATGAAAAAAATTAATTGCTAAACTCTAGTTATCAGTTAAGAAATCGGCAATCTAATTAACTTATCTAAATTGCTGGAGTTCGAAAATAACAAATTTCAAATTTCAGGACCCCGGTCCCCGGGTTTTTGTCCGCGGCCCTGATCGGCTCCAAATTATTGAGGTTATATTTCCATATTTTAAACCTCTTAAACATTTAAAACTCTTTAAATTGTTGAACAATTGATTATGCACTAGAAAATGGGAATCATTCACAAATTACGATTTAGAAATATGAAAAGGTAAATCAGTAATTGTAATTACCTCATGATATTTAAAAAATACAATTATTTGACAGTATTTTTTATTATTTTAGTGCTGGACTATGTAGTGATCAAATAGGATGAAAACCCTTTTAAATTCGACATGAAGCACCCTAGTTTGATCGTAGAGGGAAGGTTTGATCTTCGATGGTCTCTGAGGTTTGAGAAGGTTTTTTGGCTGTAATAAGACTAGTAAAAAACTAAAAACGAACAAGAACAGTAGAAGGAGAAACCCAGTAGTGGGGAGAATGTACGCGCAATGGACCCGCCCGGGTACGGAGACGAACGGTGCTCTAGCGGAAATTGCCGGCACTACAGCCAGTTGGCAGTAGTACGCGATCTTTCGCGGCTAGTTGTTCTTCTTGCGGGTGAATGAATGTTTTTGACGGTTTTGTGCTTGTGGCAAGTTTTTAACCCGGCTACCTGTTTACCGGAAGAATGATTTGGAACGCTTCCGTCTTATGCAAATCATGCTGTCTTAATTTATAACCTTCAATATCTTCCTTGAGTTCGGTAAAAAAAGTTGAAACAAAAAGCTATGGTGTGCGGGACTCGTGTCCAGTTTACGTGTGCGCGACTTAGGTGATATTGGCATTCGTGTGGCATGGTGTTTACGAGCTATTGTTGTGTTACTGACGACGTCGATTGTTGGATTTCCAGTCGCGTAATCGAGGACACACCATGAGACGAATTAGTGGTAAGCAACGAACTCCACTTTTTATTTTTACTCCTCTTTTTATTTTCGTGCGCGGTTTTTTTTGTGAGTCGCCGCGAATGAATGTGTAAAGCGGAATTGATGAGGCATTGAAAAAAAGTGCAATTTGCGTGGGCGATTTGCCGGTGCCACGCCATCACGTTCGAGAGAATCGCACTGTAAACAAACGAACCACTGTCATCTGTCAGTGCCAATGAATTTCAATGAGGCAAAAAGTTTTAAGAGCTTGAATTCCAACTTTGAAGTGCTAGAATACTAATTCAACTTTGAAAGTTTGAATTCTCGACTAGAGAATAAATACTGAGTTTTTGGAGTAAATTACGCTATTGACCTTGAAAAATTTGGGCTCGTCGCACCAATTGTACTTGTTTATATTATAGGCTATTGAAAATTAAGAGTTCACTTCCTGTTGGTAATTCAAACGCTGAGTAAATGAATCATAAAAAAATGGAAAAAAGTGTCTTCTTCTGTCAGACGATTTTTTGGAGTTGAGAGGAGAAACAGTAGAAAATTATAGTTATTTTATTTCAAATTTAAATACATAATTTGAGTACTTTAATCTTACATGTTTTAATAGACTCCGTTTTGATTTTAACAGATAATCTTAGCCACAGTTTTAAAGCTTTTATTTGGAAGTTTTTGAGCACTTTCAACCCGAAAATTAAAAAATGTAAATAAAATGATCAAAATTGATAAGTTTTCATAAAATTTCATCATATTATAGTTTCTACTTGAAATTATTCAATTTTGCACTATCTCTTTCCCCATTATCTTGTAATTACCAAGGTCAACGGAAAGCATAAAAAAGTAGGCACACATTATAGTCAATTTTAGCCTTGCTGAACAATAGGAATGAGTTAATTTTTCGCTATCCGAATATCCTTCTTGATTTGGTTGAAAAACTTTTTTTTTAATTTTACAAAATATAAGCCTTCAAATGTAGAAGCGATTCAAGTCGAAAGTCTTGAATATTCTTTTAACTTTTTTTATAAATTGTCAATTTTTTTTATTTTATTCACACAGAATTATTTTCAATATAAATGAATCAATATTTTAACACTGTTTCTAGTTTAAAATACAATCAATACAAAAATTCATTCACTTGAACGAATGCTCATTGCATTTAAGAAATAATTATGTAAATTGAAGTGTTAAGCAATTCTGGGAGATATGAACATTAATATTGCAGGGACGCCATGTGCCTTTGTTTTGTGCGGAAGTCAATGGTTGCGTCCGCTCTTGGTCCGCTTGTAAGAGAACTCGATCCATTTACAGGGGGGTTGTCTTTATGTTCTTTCTAGGCTGCGATGCGAGCAATGTCTTGCTTTCTGCTTGATTCGCTTAACTTCTGAGAAGCTATTCCACGACTTACCGAAGCAAAACAAATCTTTCTTAGGTTGCTTAATGACGAAGTCATTTTTGCCACTGGCCTCGTCTTACACTTGTCACGTTCGTAATTTTCTCGCTTATTACATACAGGCAGGCGCATAAGCCGATATTAGGTCTCTCAGATAACTAGATAAGTCCTCGAAAGTCGATATAGAAGAAGCCCATAATGTGGGCTAAGCTTCCTGCTTCTCATAGCATGTAAGGGTCGAAAAACTGCTTAGGAAATGTTATAAAGTATATGAAATGTTACGGATGACAAAAGAAGTATAAAAAAAAAGGAAGACAATTCAATGATTCAATTTATAAAATTGTATATTATATTTTTTTTTGTTGTATGAGATATTTAAACTTTTATTTATTTTGTAAACTAGAACGCTAAATCAATTCCTGTTGCAGTATAACTCTAGAGCCGGAGGGAAAATAAATTGTAAATTGTATCGAGTCCAGATTGCAATCGAGTAAATCCGAGATGAAACATTTATTTCAGGAACGATTATTGCACCAATATCAAGTATTGCTTTCAATCAAGGTCCATATAATTTAGTTTGAATTTTGTGCTTATCTCTCGGTAACACATCAGTTTCATTAAAGTATTGTCTGTCAAGTTTCTCGTTAGACCCTCAACATTTTCTCAATTACCCAAGACTTACAGCCTCTTGGCGAGCAGGACAATCGAGAGAGCGCTAAAGTGGCGCATTACGAGGGTGGGCTCGTAAAATCTAACCAAGCTATACGGTTGCCCTGGAGCCTGGAGTTCTGGACCGGAAAAAAAGTCTCTTGCCCGGTCAGTCGCCAGTCTTCTCTGGCTATAAAGCATAAACCGAAGGATAGAAAGTCATTCGGATAATACCATTCGTCCAGAGTCCACATCGAATCGAATTCCGAAACTCGTATTAGGAATTCCAAAATTTCGCCAGAAGTTCTGAAATTGTAATCCGAGGAAATTTCCAACTCACTCGTTTTTTTTTATTCCTCGGTAGCTAGAAGATAAGTTCAGTTGGGGATATTAGGCTATTATTTTATTGATGCACAAAAACGAGTAAATAGATTTCCAAATGTGGATTCTTTGTTATGGAAGTATGGAAGAGAACATTTTTTGGGCTTTAAGAGCGGCTGCGTAATGGCTATCTAGGACAGGACTTTTCTATACGTGGAACACTCGAAGAGCTGCAATCACGTTGCAAAATCAGCAGGAATGGACGTAAGAGCGTTCTTGGACCTTGCCCAGCGACGAATTAGATGAAAATTTCTGATGAACTACAGCGTGTAAAATCGTGTAAAAGTCTGCAAGCTTTGATAAAAAGAGTAAAGTAAATGTGTACGTGGCGCCGAATCTCGAAAGGAGAATGTAATTAGCAACGATTAATTCACATCGTTATCGTTAATCCACGTCTCTCGCAGAGCGAAGCAAGGCCGAATCGAGTCGTCCGCTGTCGTTCCCCTTTCCCTTTTTTCTTTATCCGAACTACAATCATTTCAATACATTATTATAGTCCTCAGCAGTTCGTATACATACTCAAAAGCGCCAGCTTCTGAAAAACGTCTCCTGTTACGTGTCATTCGAGATGGAGCATAAGAGGTTTGTTCAGAATCGAGTACCATTTTTGACAGAAAATGGGCCAGCAGCACTTGTGACTGTCTCGAATTTCTGTATCGTGTATTGCGTTCACAAGACTGTAAACAAAGAAATTCAGTTCTTTTGTTTTTCATATTTATTTTTTATGGATAAAATCAATTTACAACCACCTGTTATTGGAAACTTTCTCGCGTTCTAATTATTTTCATGTTATCCAAACATTTTAAGGGTTTTCTGATCCGAGGTCTGCAATTTGATCTAGATAGATCTAATATGCGCTAAAGCTTAATGATTTAGCACAAAGGATCTCTCTCTCTTGACTGCAAATTTCTTTCTTTTTCTCTTGACTTGCTCTCCCATTTTTCACTGTGTTCTTCTCTCTTTACGCCCTCTGTCTTTTACAACCTTCTTCTGCTTTCAAAGGACTTGCTATCTAGACAAAGAAAGTGTCTTTTGAATCTCCTTGATGCTGTTGGCGAAGTGCACTTGGTCTCTCGGTGCGAAGAAGGGAAGCAGAATCGATTTTATCGATTCGACTTCGCGCTTGTCACAATTTACTTAAGCAAAAACGACGAATAGTCGCGTAAAGGACGTCAAGGCATCGGTATCCGAGTTCATTCGTGCGTGAATACATATTTCACGCAACGCAGATACTTATTATATCGGGTGTATCCGTGCAATCTTTACACGACGAGATGCCTAGACACTGAATTATTTCATATCTCAAAAAGCGCGAAGAAATCAAACCCACGTCATGGTTCTGGCTTTTCTTGCTGAAGAATTGCTCAAATCGACTTTTATGTTTCATACCAGGATGCAATTATAATAAATAGTACATATACTCTGAGGAAAATGGTTGTTTATATTTAACATCTTGCATATTTAACATATAGATGACTAGAAAGTTGGCTAATGATGGCTAAAGATGGTTTTTTAAATATGTGATGATACCGATAGATACTTTATGATTTGTATATGTATATTAACAAATGGAAATATTTGAAACATCACTTTTGAACAATGTTGCTTCTGAAAGCAGGCGTCTGCACCCGACCTTGAAATAACAATAGCTATGAATTCCGAGATAAATTCAGAGTTTGTTGCACCGAAGTCATAATCAATTGTGAAATTTGAAACGCCTTGCACGTAATGCTCTGAAAGAGTTTTTTATGCCTGCTCCCTCACACATGACTGCAGCTTGCAGTCGATGAAACAAAGGTCGAGGTAAAAAGTTGCGGAAACGTGTGTGGAGTTATGCGAAGGTCGAAGCTCGACCGACCCTTTTTTTCTAATCTTGATAAAACGGGTTAGCATTGATCTTTTCTATTTTTTTCTATTAAGATTTCAAGAAGACTATGAAATCTAAGAGCCCTATACTTTTTCTACGAACTCGTTCAGAATTCCAATGCAGGCAAACGAATTCTTTATTCGTCTTTTTCATTCCCTGATTGATTTTCGCAATTTAAAAGAGGACAGCTATCTATATGCAAAACATAAAATAGAAAAAGGAGTCATCAAAATTTCAAATCTTATATCTTCTGATATTTGACAAGAATGCCTAAATAGAAATCGTATCTTTCGCCCTCGAGGTCGGTTTTTATTATACCTATAAAGGCAGACTTTATATATAATTTACGACCGTTGTTTTCAGCTTGTTGATTCTAGCGGAATTGACATGAAGCAGAAATCGTCATTGAACTTGGTTTCATGCAAATTTTTAAATGATATGGCCTTTATCCTATTGTTACTATAACTATATTTATACTATAATATTCCTGATGAAAAAAAAAAACTGAAGCAGATACAATCAAGCATACACAAATGAGTAATGACTAAATAATTATACTTTGTTATTGCTAGATTAAACGTTACCTTGTCTAACTAATTTTTATGCTAAATCCTGTATTTATGGAAAATAACTCCACCTTTTGTGAAACCATTTCAAACGCGACATACTAGGACAAAACAACAGAAGCTTGAAGAAAATTTCTCAATACAAATTCATTTCACATCAGCTCATGATCCTCGAAAATTAAAATCTGAACTTTCACCCGAGATTTATGAGACTCGGAGTACTTGTTTCAGACTCTTTGTCTAAATCTACAAGCACCGTCTGTAACACAGCAAAAGGTATAACGTGGGGCGAGGGAGCCAGAGTTTAGGGCGCGCCGCACATGTGTACACAGTACACACATGGACATCGACGCATGCATTCACTGATAGTTTCTGCCAACAAGTCCCTTGTGCATTCGTTGAACCTCCGCCTCAACATTTCGGTGGTTCCTTTGTGGCTCCGTCGGACAAAGACCAATGCCTTTTCAAGGTCGCGCCCACCAGTATGAAAAACCAAAGATTAAACTATTAGAGGTGAGAGCCTGCGTGAAATTGAGTACGCCCCGTAGGCATACTTCAAACTCGCAATAAGAATAGATGTGTAACCCGCATTGGAGATTAAAAGAGAACGAATCGAGATCAGTGCCCTCAGCTTATCGATCCTGGCACATTGTTTTGGATTCGATATTACCAGTTGGAGCGATTTCGAACGCTTTAAACATCCTTGGGCAAAAATGTATATAATATCATTATAAATATGCAGATTTTTAAAATCCCTTGAAATTCTTAGTAACTGGAAATCCCTTATTATTCTAAGATTAATTTAGTTTCCATACCACATGCCCTTAAATAAGTTATAAGTAAGTAATGTAATAAATATCGAGCAGAGCATGAAATGATGATAAATTGTTGTGGAATGTACAATTGTACATGATAGTTATGGCATTAATTTTAAAAAAACAAACGAAGTCTCTAGTAGATGTTGACACTGGATTACTCAAATAGCAATGAGTTAAGTACATGATTTATCCTCGGACATATCAGCTCGACATGACCCAACTTCGAGAGGTCAGAAACCGTAGCTCATTTACTTTCGCTGCCTGACAAAAAGTCTACTAATTAACAACTTCAATGGAAAGCGTGATTACGAAGTATTACAGATACAGACTACAGACTGGATACTCTTCTCGGATCTTGAATCTTGGACTGACTCTTGGACGTGGAGCATCAAAGGATCTCTGATGATGAAACGTAAAATGTTTTCAGCACGGACTTTAGCTGAATCGACGAGGAACCACGTTGCCACATATCTCCATGTAAACAAGACTTGGCCCGGCATCGTCGCCCTCCGTTTCGGATAGCTCGGTTTGCTCTCGGATTACCTGCCGGAAAAAGAGCCGTCATCCACCCTCGCAATCCTGATCCCTGGTGACCATAACCAGACCTAACCCACCGCAATCGTAGAAAAACTGAAAGACCACGAGAAATCTCCTAGCATCAAAGATTAAAAACGAGTTTCATGTCTCAGGATCGAGTCTTAGCTCGCAAAATCGACTCTTAAGTCAAGTCAGTGATGTCTCGATCGACGAGGTATACGGGACCTTCCAAGGCAAAATAACGGTTGTCCTTTCTTTATCTGCAACTTGAAAATGTCGCGTGATGCTCAATAGTCGTATCTACCTCATCCAAGGATCCCATAATGATGCGCTGAATTATTCCTATATCGAATTTTGATTACTGCACTTTTTGTGACCTGAATTTAGAAAATGATTTCTATAGAAGGACGTTACACGAACTCTGATGTCTATCTGGTTAAAGGGTACAAAAAGAAGGCTTTCTGATTGACCTTCTAATCCTTACTTTTATCTCATTCGAGATGATTAAATACAAATATAAATACAGTATTATATAACGATCTCTAGGATCATAAAAGAACCTCAGTTCATGCAGTGTGGTTCACTTTCGAACGAGAGATAAACGAAAACCTCTGAAGATCAAGTGGAAATGCTTTCATTTTATACTGTTATAAACGTGATAGTCATTTATGACTGTCTCATCTCTTAAAAAAGAAAGTCCACTTAATGAATTTGTAATTAAACGGTAAAAAGTTGAACTATTTCAAATGTTCAAACTTATTATGTAGGCTTTGAGTGATTTAATTGCTCAGGGTTTGGTCGTATTGTACAATTTACAATAACATTATTTGACAGTGCGGCGTATTATGTCTGAAAATTAAAGAGTTTTTCAAAAGGATTTTAGAACACGACCATTGTTCTAAGCAATCGAGTACACCGCCCGTAAAAAGCAAGCTATTCTTGCATCCACTTTCTCGATGGCATTGTGGTTGAGCGTTCTTGTAACAGTTACGACGAAGCTCTGCAAAATGCGCAAGAGTTAAACCTTGCTTTAATAAGAGAACACAGTACAACACCATGAACAAAGAGGCATTCGTTCCTCTGACAATGTGTATTCAACTATTTCAAAATAGTCACAGTAAACTGACACTGACCCCCTGCCAATTTACTCATAAAACTTTCTTTGTTTTTCTAACAAATAACAATCTCTAAAATCGATATTCCTTTTATTCTAACGTTTATTATATAGTCGACACTAAAGTAGTCATCTCTCATAAATTTGTACTGAATAAATTGTATAAGTTTTTATAAAGATATCAAATAATTCAATTAACATTAAACGGCAATGTGTTTTAATCTTCTGAAAGAGATCTTACATGCCGAATTAAAAATGTGAGACCAACCGCAGGTTGTTTGTAACATTGACAAGATTCAAATAAACATAAATATTTCTTGAGCACATTAAGTATAAATCACACTCAAGTTTAAACCACGTAAACATTATTGAAGATGTTTAATCGATATTAATCATTAAGAGAGGTATATATAAATACATAAGAAATTTCTCCAGGGCTTATACATATGTATAAAAATTAATTTATGACGCTTATATGACAAGGTACCGGTCGAGAGCACAAAGCAGTATTACTGCAGGAACGAATAATCTTGATCGAAGAATATTGGTTCGTCCTCCTTGTAGGTGTTTCAGCTTTTCATATATTCCCTTTATATTTTCAACGCATTTCCAGAATTGTCGACAACAGCCGTGCCACGCTAAAAGCACCAATTCTTGTTGGATTACTGAAGCTAAGCAGCGTTGGGCGCGGTTAGTACTTGGATGGGTGACCACCTGGAAATACCGTGTGGTGTTGTCATTTACGTTATTTGATAATGGCCGTATGTGCAAAGCTTTTAAAAGCAAGCACAAGCCAAATGTATACCATACCTTATTATAAACTCCAGAATTGATCGTTGCGTTTCATAAGTTGTAAGCTAACCACATTTCATATATATGAAATTATATGAATATAATATTTATAATATTTCATAATCTTATAAAATTATGAAAATTTTTTACATGTATATGATTTTTACAAAAACCTGGGCATTTCATATAAAAACCGGGACGCTTATTCCTAATGTTGTGGAAAACCGGGACTTCCAGTTGCCTCAGTCTTTGATAATGCACTTCCATTTGTCGATACGATTCAATTCGAGATTCAATTCAAGACAGCACGAACCCTTATACTCCAATCTTCAGTGAAATACGATGAACTCAGAGAATATAAAAGAAATTTTTCCTCTTCCAATAGAAAGTATGACGTTCAAACCCTCGGAGAAAATATTCTAGAAGGATGCCATTTTTCGAAAACTGTTTTATTCCTTTTTTTTCAATGCCTGAAAAAGAATTTCATCAAATTCCTCTTTTAGAATCGAACGTATGTTGCGAAATATTATTAGAGAACTAGGAGTGCATGGAAAAATGTGAGACTTTTCTTCCGGGTTCGATTTCTTTTTGAACAACCGCAGAAAAGCAAGTTTTATTATTGAAATACGACAATTAACCTATTTTCTGCCCGTTAATGGTATTCTTTGCCAATAACCTAGTTCTCAAGAATCAGGAGCAAATACATAGTCATCTTTACGTTATGATACGCATTTATTTATGCAGGAAACTTAATGTAAATTCCTCCCTAAAAGAAAATTTTCAAATCGCGATTTAGTGAGAGTCTATAATCATCTAATGACTTTTAAAACCAATAATTCAGCAATACTTTCGCTCCGCATTTCCACTTACACCTCTTGCAAGGACTTAGACATATGAATATGAAATCAATATGGGTTTTTAACATGGGAAAATTAGTGAAAGTCATCGACGCTGGATCATTAGAAGGAAAATAGTATATATTGAACTAGGGAAAGTATTCTGTCTAGGCATTTAGGAACTATAGTAAGAACTCTGCTTTACTTGAATAGCGATTGAATTAAATCATTCTTCATTGTGCGAATCCTTCTTGCTTCTACAATTTTATTTTAAATAGTATATATACAATTGGCCCATCAAGAGACATGCGATTTTTAGTTAATGATATAATCGTAAATGAAATTTTGTTGAATGAGGTATAAACAATATGAGAAATCATCAGTGTATTAAAAAATTATTCTGCTGTATTGTTCGAAGCAAGTACGTTTTATTTTTGCGGTTATAATTATTCATCTTCTTGATGTGTACGCGTGCGAAACAAATCAAGATCGTGATGTTCTTTCGGCAAATGAAGAAGTGTTTTTTCCGAAGTTTTTTCCCAACTTTAGTCTTTAAGTGAGAAATTCTTCGTACAAAAGTCACGGATAATGCATATGGGATAGCTTCCGGAAGCTTAAGAAAGAGGAGAAGAAGAAGTTTGTTGGTCCTGACGACCGAGGGGAATCGATACTTTGCATTTAAATGCCAGTAATAAAAAAAGACAGGGAATAGCGAAGTTAAATGACAAGCACATCGCATTTCTGATAAAGTTCGTCCTCGTTGAAATTACTTGAAATTACTTACTCATTATTTCCTTCAAGGAAATAATGACAAAAAGTAATAACAACAAAATAATGACAAGACACCTTATTAAGTCTTATACATACTTTGCATATCAATGTTAAAATCCGATTTCAATTGCTCCATTCAATAAAATATAACCAATTATTTTATTCCTAATAATATTTTCTTTCTTTATGCAAATAAATTCGCTCATTATTTTCTTTCACATGAGTACACTTGCACTCGCGAGAGTGAGTGCACGTGCACCGGGAGATTCGTCCTTGACCTTTGAAGGGAAGGCTGACCTTCATATAAAAGACGAGAGCGACATTACCAACAGGAAGATGGTCCGAGTAAAATGCAGGTGCTCGATAAATATGGTGTGCTTATAGCTTGAGGTTCGTGAAAAAAATGGCAGCTAAATGGCAATTACCTCGTAAATCATATTCTGAATCGATTTGCAATCTGGATAGAACTTTATTGCAACTGGTGGAAGAGCAAGGGCTCCGGGGAGGACATTGACTTCTATTTGGAAGTAATCTATGAAGAGGGAAGAAGGTGGAAGACCCTTCCATATGCTAATCGTGACTTTATTGGGAAATGTACGTTGTATTGATTCTATAATCTTTTCTTATTTTTCTTCCCCCTTTCATTCCTTCCTCTTTGCCCAGTTTTCCTCTCTAGAATGTTGTTATCATATGCACGGACCATTTGTTCCATGACACATGGGACGATACGCGTTCGTCCATAGTTAGTTTGAATCATTATGCAGCATGATTCACTTTTCATATTGTCATAAAAATAAGAGGATCACGAATACAGCTTTGTATCTTCCGTGTACAAATTTCTTATGTCTTTCTAGAAATCAGTTGGAATTTGGAATTAGTGTTGCAATTAAAGAATAATAATTGAGCTAGTGTTTTTTTTTTGACTTAAAATTGTATCTACATATTTATTTTATATATGTAGATTATAATTTTCAATCATATTTATAAAGATCAATAAGTATACTTACAGTCTATGTTGAATAAGCCTAGTATTTCCTATTCTATTTTATCCATGATGAATAAAAATCACCGAGATCGGTAAGTCTAATCCACTTTCGTAACAGGATTGGACATCCGATTCAATTCGTAAGAAAGATTGACTCGTAAACCAATTTGTAGTAAATCTTTCTAGGGTTCTGTGATTCCGGGATTTATTATCAAGGGGATGGAAATGTAATGAATATGACTAACTAGAGTAAACTATATTTATTTTGACTGCTAACTAAGGGGGACATTTTACTGCTTATTTATTCGTTAGTAATTTGAAAGTCTTAAGTCTCTTTTTGATACTTAGTCAGTTTTCAAGTTGAAGAACAAAAAAATGTCACGTTCTTTCGAACGTAGAATTACTTTCACGACTTTCCATCCAAGAAACGAGTTCAGCGTTTTCGGTGACCACATCCATGCCTTTTTTGGTACACCGGTATATTATTTAAAAAACAAAGAAAAAAATTTGAATAATCTTATGTGTGGTTTTTAAAGTCGATTTCAAGGATTTCAATTGGAATAAAACCATTTTATTTCCACTTTTTTCTAAAAGAAAAACTCTCCTACAACTTTGTCCCAAATAAAACTTTTTATACCCTGTTTCGTAAATGTTGTTGTTTAACGATCTACTTCTTTATGGAAACTGCGGGAGAGTCCTTCGCTTTGATGAGAGCTTAAATAGTGTGACATCGCAGACTCTCGTAACATCTTGCGAGCGGGTTTTCTAGCTCCATACTTAGAATTATGCCAACTGTCCTTGTAAAACCGGTACACAGTAACGATCGTACGTGTCAACTCGCGTGGAAATCAGTAACGAGTGTTCCACTGGTTACGCTACACATCTCTGTACAGTATGTTATTCCTATAGTATAAAATCACGTGTTCTTGTGTGTTACTATCAGAAGCTCTCACACACACGTTTTTAAACATGTGTAATCACATTGCCTTGCTAGAAACGTTGTCGTTCCAGTTTCAATTGAAAATACGCCCCTTGCGAATCCGCCCTGTTACGTCGAAGCCTCATGTCCATTATTGATTCTCGTCCCATTCGACTCTGCCCATTCGTAGAAGACGTCATCTCCACGCGTCCTGGCACAAGATCTTCGCAGCTGCAGCCGTTTGTCCGGAAAAGCCGGGTCCAAAATGAACGCGGAGAAAGAGAGCAGAAGAAAGCTGGGCAAATTTATTGGAAATCTGTTACTGAAAGCACCCTCGCGAGTTGATCGCAGAGTACATGAATTCACGGATCAAGAAGTCCAGAAATCTTCCACTGAAAACAACAGCACTGCCAGTCTAAAGAAAACGCCAGAAAATAACCGGGAATTTGAGTCAAAATACATACTTCGATTCATTTTTCTTATCTCATCTTTTGAAGATCTTCTTTTTCCAGTCATTATATCCGGAAGTTTATTTATGCATGGAATACCAACAATCCAATCATGAGTGTCAGAAAAAGTTGTATGAACAAAAGGAAGGAGATGAGAAAATAAAGAAACAAGAGGATAAAGGAGAGTTGAAAAGAGAAAAGGGACAGAAAGAGAGTTCGAGCTAGAGGGCAAGAACTATTATCTGGCGGACAGACAGCTATGTTTGCATAGTATGCCACTAGCCTCGCTAGAGCAAGACTATTCACCTTTCAGTTTATGTTCAAATATTAACCAAATGGCCAGAACAGATGTTACGAATTAAGGCTTTAACAAGTCAAGTATCTCAGCATCCACCGCTTACCCAAAGTATTTGAGACACCGGGTATGTTTTGTTAAAATTCCATGCGAAAAATAGCCATAAAATACTTGCCATTAATTCTCTACGACCTCTACGTAATGAATATTACATAATGCTTTTTTGACCCTGTTCAATTTTAAAAGTTTAAGTTTTAAGCTTTTCCTTTTACAATTTAAAAATGTAATTATAGTAGCAAACTCTGACGCTTGGCGTATCAGGACTTGTGAATTGTATCGATTTGGTCTCATGGTGACTCTTCGGTTTCCATTTTATTTATTCGATTCCAGTTATTCTGTGTATCAGTTTAAAAAATTGACAAGCGACACTCCTAGCATAAATACCAAGAGATAAGAATATCAACATGTCGGTCTGCCGTTTTGCAGTTATGCAGTGGGTTGTCATATTTTATACGTGCACTCGTTTAAAAAATAGAAGTTCCCCAATGAAAAGACAGTTTTACAATTTTATGTTTCGAATAGTCACTGATAGTCTTGTAAAATAGAATAATAATGAACTGCCAATCCAATATTAATTTAACTTCACATTATTTTTCTATATCCTCATATATATTTGAGATATATTTAACAATAATCTAATCTGCTCTTTATCTTTTTGTTCCAGGTAAGTCAAAATACATCAAGTTTATCTTCCACTCTGACATTCATAACTCTTCCTCGTAATGCAGCAATAAGTAAAATAACTTAAATTATTTCTAACTTTATTACCAATATTTCTTGTAAAAAATTCACTAATAAGCATGTAGCAATCTAATCGGGAAAAATTCCTGACTGATTTGTATTTTTAAACACTAAACGTATTTTCTTTAACTCTAGCTATATAAACACGACATATTGAATGTTGTTCTTAAAAGTTCATATAAAAGGAGCTGAAATAAAAATATCGATTCAGAGATAGTTGAATGGATGCAAACCACTTAGCCCAGAGAACTGGTCTTTTCTCTGTGCGTCTGTTGCTTGGAGCAAATAAATTCAGAGCACCCTGTGTGCTTCTCAGTTGCAGTCATTTACAGTTCCACTCATTATCTTTTGAACTGGCCTTTACGCTTCACAGTTCTGCGTGATGCTTTCTGCATTCGTGTGCACATTATGCGAATGTACGTGTTGTGCTCATCTTATTAATTATCTCCTCCATATAACTCTCGCGGAGTATTTAATCCTTTGATTTATAACATTAAACGTCTCATGGTCGCGCTACGTAATCGAAGAAATGCGCGCAAATTTTCTGAAGGCATCGAGTATTTTAACTCTATTTTATTTCTTTTTTTATAGCTTAACAAATATAGACAAACAGATGCTTCTTTATGATTTCTCAATACTCGAGAAACGCTTTCATCATTCCTCGTTTCATATGTTCGAATTCCGTCAAATATCTATAGTTCTTCTCTGGGCGATGACACACTTCTCAACATATCCCGTTTAGAAAAAAAAGAGGAATTAAAAAAGATGCGTAAAAGGAGGCCCTTAGCCCACGATGTCGCGTGTTTAGTCGATGTGTCCCAGCCCTTCGTGCTCCGAATACTTTCTCTGTGTAACACGCCAGCTGCCACCTACACAATTCCCTCTGGAATTCATTAACGAAGATTAGCATTCCTTCTCTAGTTCCTACTGCCAATGTCGGATGCTGGAATAGTGAGGACACCTTACTGCTCTTGCACCAGATGCTAACATCGTGAATCACTGAACTCTTTGCACGAAGATGAGCAAATGAGATCTGAAAATGAGAAGGAATTTACTCTTTTCTTTTTAGTGAGAGCGAAAATGAGGCTCAATATTTGATCAAGACTGCCGATTCAGTCAACTGATTTACTTTTTCTCCCTTTCAAGTTAATTAGATTACATTTTTGGGAATTACATTTGATATTCAAGATTCGTATTTTCTATCATCTTTTATAGAAAAAAACATGATTATAGGAAAGAGACACATTCGTTATCCATATAATATACGTTAAACAGGGTTGGCCTCTTTGATTACGTCGTGTCGAGCACGCGAAACTCTTATCAATCTCTGACTGATTGAACCGACATATCTGTCGGGTCGGTCAGGAATTTTCTCCTTGGAGCTTGAGAGAACACTTTGTCCGAGTCTAGCTGTTTCTACTACTAATTCTTACTGATCTTATCTGAATTTTCACTCATCAGCTTCTGAAATGACACAAATTTTCTACTCTTCTTCTTCTCAGTCTTGTATAAAGTCGGCAAAGATAAGATGAGAGAAACGATCGAGTGTCGCTGCGAAACGACATTCCTGAATGTTGATACCGCTACTTAAACTCTTAAACAAAGAGTGAAGAGCATCACTTCAATGTGCGCATCAGGCTTTGCGGACGTGAAGGCTCGATTGCCACTTTGTGGAGAAATTTATGGTTTTAGTGGAGAGTCTGAATATGAAGTGACATACAGAAAACTTTATGGGGCTTGTATGTACGAGTCATATACTGTGCGATGCTACTGAAGAGAGTTTTGGATAGAGATTTATAATATAGGGTGCAAAACACGGAAATAATTTCAAGAGGCCAGTATATAGTTGGTGAGTTCTGTTCGTTATCACGAGTTCAGTTTATTGTTGTACTACTCACAATTCGATGACACGTTTAATCAGAGATGCTTTCACATGGAGGACGTTTGTCTCAAACTTCCAAGCATGATGTGCCAGGTCGACTATTGATCCTTTGGCTATTGTATATCGTGTGTTGGAAGAGGCGCCTCTTACCGACATTAAATTCGAGCCTAGCCCATTTCACGGATAATTACATAAATTGGACATGAACTATGATTGGCGAACTCAAATGGGGGGTAATTTCGCGGCGCGTATAACATCCTCGCGCCCTTCCTCTGGCCTATTTTGCGATTAAATATCGCTGGAAAATAGCTACCTACACATAATCATCAATGATTTGATTTACGATTAAGCGCGCCTTAAAACTGAGGTAATTGTCTGGTATCGTGAAAAATCAATTATTTAATGAACCGTTTATGTTTTTAAATCTTCTCTTTATTATTAGGTTGCAATTAAATATAAGTACAAAATAACAAGGTAATATTTTTCCAGTTTCCACAGTTTTTTTATAGTTTTTTTAAAATCTTTATACATTTGAAGTTGTACGATTATTGATGCAAATAAAGGTGTACATGTAAAGTGAGTCGAGTTGATGTTAAATGAACCTTGGCCGTGATAAAGATGAGAAAATCGATCCCTTCATACATTGGCAAAAGAGCTTATAATCCGTTTATGGTTTAGAAGCAGTAATAAGCAGTTATACGGGTACGGGTTTGAAAATTAAAAGTCAGGAATTATGTATGGGGGCTCTGGTACCTCGGTCTCTTTCGCCGACACCGTGAAAGAGAGACATTTATCGATTTTATGGTTTCTTCAATGCTGGAAACGTTATTTAACACCGAGAGCGGCCTCGACCTCAAAATGCAAAAAAGAAAAAGGACAAAATAAACAAAGATAAGAATTTCTATTAGCTCTTTCAGGAACCTAATCCTCGACTTAATCTTTTATGCTTTTTATTTTGTTTCTGAGCATCACTCTCAAGTTTCATAATTCTCTAAAATCTCCGGAAACTGCATATATGAATAATTTCCCCGACATTCCGTATTCTTGTCCTTATTCCAGAGGTAAACAACATTTCCGGTATTAGGTTGGAGCATTTTGCGTGCTAGAAGTCTGGATTTGTCCAAGCAGAGGAGAATTATGAAAATGAGAGATGTAGGTGGAGGAGGATTATAAAAATTCTTGAAATACACCGAGCGGTCCATTAAGCTCGGCGCCTGTTCCGCTTGAGAAGTGGCGAGGTACCGACGCTTCGAGTACCTCGAACATACCTAGAAGGTACTCGAGAAGTCGATGCACGCGCTCGCAGAAGAAGTGACGTTTATTTTTACGCTGACGCAGTCGACTAAAGTCGGTCGGACTCTTCTCTCTTCTCCTTTCTTTTTTCTTCTTCTCTTTCTCTATAACTCTCTCTCTCTCCCTCTCTCTCTCTCTTTCTCATTCGTTCGCCCCCTCATTTTCTCGGGGCTTGCGGTCCCTGGAACCTCTGATGGACCGGTGAATTTACATAATCTCTCGTGGTGCATCCATCCGAGTTTGTACGGACGTACGGAACGCGCCTATATCGTTGGATTGACGTCGGTGCGACGCCCTCCCTCGAGGTTCAACCGGCAATTAAGACCGATAACTCTGTCCACGAGCCGATAAGCTTTTATTAGACTTTCAAATTGGTAATTGGCCGTCGAAGGGAAATCAGGATCGCCCGGCCGAATCCGCCAAATTTATTAACACCCTTCTACACCTCGATCGAGATTGAGATTTTTCGATTACAGACTAAGATTCAATAAAGATAAAACCAATAGTCTTCTCCTTCGTATATTTTAAGGTATAGACCCTGATAGAAAAGGTTCTTTAACGTTTTTTATTCAATCTAGACACAATACTAAGGTAAATAATCTAATTATATCACAGAAAAAACAAGATCTGAAAGTGTTTAGAGTTTAAGTCAGTTTTTAGACTGAATTTAATTTTAAATCAGTTTTTAGTCTTGTTTTAAGTCTTCTTCGTCTTGAAACAAAACTAAGAACTGACTTAAACTGAAATTCAGTCTAAAAATTGATTTAAACTCTAAACACTTTCAGACCTTGTTTTTTCTGTGATACTTTGGACAATTAAGTTTTCCGAGTCTTTTGACTTGATTTAAGACGAGAAAATGTACGGGATGTGAAAATTCGTGCTTTCAAAAATAGAAGTGAATTTTGGTTCATGACATGTAACTTCCGGGCTGCACCCCATTTTTTCTCTTGCTACGAGGCGGATATTTCGATCAATTTGCCTGCCTCGCCGACGAGACTATATATATATATATATAAATGTACTATCGATACCTTGATACATTTGCCTATAATATTTGAGCGAAAGCGTTGAGAGTCGAAGATAAAAGCCGATGATATAAAAGCGTATCTCGTGTCTCTCGGTGCAACCTTCCGTTTCTGGTGATGCTGCAGTTGCCTCATACTTCTCCTTGCATTGCCTTAAACAGAAAATCTCTCTCTTCAACGGGTACTCCAAACCAAGTTTTTTACTTTCTCCATAATATGTACGTCTCAAATAAAAAAATGATAATGGAGGTAATTTTAGTTAAACGATTTGAAATCCCTCACATTAAAAAGAAAATGTCTTAATCTAAACGAGTATCAGTAAATTAGTCATCTCAAATTTTGTATTATCATTTACACTATGGGCGTTTCTCTATACAAGTTTAAATTAAAATGTTATCACTTTTTATTAATCTTGTATGTGTTACAGTCATATTATTTCTTTTCCCAATTTAAAAATTCGTTCTTTCATGTGATAAGATTTTTAAAATACACTTAACTTACTTTCTTTTGAATAAACATCAATGTTAACTTTTCCAACGTACAGGTTCTGAACAAATATTTACTTTGCGCGTTTGATCTTCTTGGAAAGAGTCTCGTAGTCCCAAAATGAAGCGTCTCGCGAAAAGCTTTTGCAAACGCAAAAATTCATGAATACGTATATTAATGTATGTTAATCTATGTATGACGTTATCAGACTCGGGTCAAATATCAGTTTAGAAGTTTGGAACACCTCGACAAAGAGCAGTGGGGTAGATCCTGGATCAACTTTTCCTGCGAAATGCTGATATGAAAAGCCACCGTATTACCGTAAACTACTCCATAGAATCGAATATTATACTCTTAATTTATTTTAAAACTTAAAGTTGAAAAGGGGAATTTAATTAACTTCTCATCTTGATAAATTGTAATTCTCATATGGAAAGGTTAAAAAAAGAGCCGGATGTTTCATTTTGGATCATTTTCAAATTCTTTGTTGGTAAACTTGACGTAGTAAACGAGGTAGTAAAGGAATTTCGAAACAATGATTAAATTAAAAAATTTTCCAATGTGGATGTTTTCCAATATCTTATGATTTCTGCAATCGTTGTGGCTTGTTGATACAACTATTTATCTCTCAAGCTTGTTATTGCATTGACAAAGATAATGAGTTTACGACTAATTTGAGTTCAGCCTCAATAAAAGGTATCATGACTGAGGTGACGTAAACTTTTCAATCCCTAGCTTAACTCAAACCTTAAAGCGTGCCACAATGGCCTTTCAGGTCGTAAAAGGGACGTGTTATATAGATACATGGTTTCTATATGTGCAGTATGCACTATCGAAAACGACATCGTACATATAATACATAAATGCGTGGCACGTGTGCAGACTGCGTTAGTCGAAAAATGAAGTCAAGCACAGCTGTCGACTAAGGTTACCTCCTCTGTCGAGCAGCTGTTAAAGATCTGCCCACAATTGTTACTATTGCTCAGCGAACGCGTTTAATATCGAAATTATACATTTTTATGTGAGAGAGATTTATGCACGATGTTCCATTTGTTTCTTAATTGTTCAAGGACGTAAAGCACTCATTAAAAAAGGAACTTGATTGTTTCCCCTTAATGTTTCCCCTCTAATAATGAAATTCCTAGCAAAGATTGTAAATTGTGACCGTCTGAAGACATTATTCATTACTACCGTTACTTTCCTCGCGTCTTGCGTCCTATACAAATTGTTACGTCCTCTTATCACGCTGATAGATTTGTGAAAAATCATTAAGCACCCAAATGATATCTTCGGAGAATTCTAAGCATTAATCATAATTATGCATCCTAGACTGTCAATAATTTTCTCAGTAAAGATAATATCGCGTATAATTAAATTCCGGCGAATCCTTTTCAAATTGTTTATAATGTAGTTAAAATAAGATCATCCTATTATGTAAATTAATCTTTAATAGAAGCAATTTGCATAAAGATTTCAGTAAATATGTACAGGTAATATCCTAATTTATCAGAAAATAATAGTTTCCTGTAATTTTGTTTAATCTGTACAACATTAACAAGATCAATTTATGCAGTAGGTGCAGAACTTATAATTATCTGATTTATAATAATCTGATTATTCTTATTTAATAGTTTTACAAGAATGGGCTTTACTATATCGTAAAAAAAAGGAATTATAAGGTCATACTATGAAGTTGACTGGCATAAAAGTCGAAAGTACACGCAAAAGGACGTCGCACGATATCGCATGTAATGTCCCTGGCATATCCTGTCACAATTCTGCTCCAGGTAGACAGTATGAGGTCGACTTAATCCTAGAGATGTGTAACGAGAATATTATCGGATACTGAAATGAGAATAATCTTGTATAGAACATTCCAGAAATGTCTACTTCGCTTTCAGAGTGAAGATATATTCTCGTTTAATGAACTCGTTCAATTTGATTTAAATCTCACGTTTGGTAAAATTAAGAACTCTAAGTGATAGTTAATTAAATCTTCATAAATTCGAACCTAATATATTTAAATGGTCCCACTAAATTAGATAAAGTCAGTTGTGCTGCAATTAGTGATACACATGAATTTTAAAATGCCTTGAGAGTCATAATGTGACTTCTCTCGACCTCGAGGCGCCATCGATAGTAATTACACTTCTCTCTTGGTGTTTTTCCTTCGAAATAGCAAGGGGAACGAGGTAATTTCGCGTCATGTGTATGATGAACAAAGGGACGCAAAGCGTAATGCGGAAGCAGCCTCGAGGCTTCCACCATAGGTGGTGGATTGCGTATCATATACGCAGTAATTCGTATGGTGACAGGGTTTCTCATCACAAGTTTTTCACCATTATGCATTTTCGAATTTAACGTTTTCTTATAATAAAAAAGCAAATTATACATTTCAGTACCTACCGTTTATGAAGACATTTAAATAATTTCAGTGTAGAACACGTATATTTTAAACTCGATTTTCAATAATAGAATTGGAGAGTATATCGATTCCAAAAAAACAATTGGGAAGAAAAGTAACTCTATCGACGTGAAGACCATAATCGTGTGCCTGAGAAACACTGGTGTATAAAATTGCACACACGTGCACGAACGTCTAGTTCTCCAGGTGTTACGTATATGTGAACCATGAGGATGGAGGGTAAGAAGATAAAAAGATGATAAGAGGAGAAAGGAGGAAGAAAGGAAAGAAAGATATTATGTACATGGAAAAAGGAGGAGAATGAGAGAAAGGTGGATCATAAAAGGAGGATGATGAGGTGGAAAGTGAAGGAGGAAACAAGAGGGAGAGGAATGGAAACTGTAAATGTAACGAGAGGTATAAGAGACAATGCATATCGAGCGAGGGCACCCCCGATGAGGTAGAACTTGCTTTTCTGCCTGTCATTTTGTTCTCCTCTCTCTCTCTTTCACCGCGCGTTTTCCAAAGCCACCCTCTCGAGTATGAAAGTATGATACGATTGCCTCCACACGCTCCGTCGGAACTCAAAAGTGTCCTATCAGAGTCGTGGAATGCATTCAGGTGGTTAGACGTACCGTAAAGCTGTAGCATAAGAACATATGTGTTATGTATATATGTATTATAATACATCTCGTCCCCTCTTTAGTACTTTCCTTATCACTTATCAGTCTCAATAGAACCAATTCCATTACGCTGCAATTCTTACCCTTCCATTTACCATAATTACTAGTCTCTCATATTTTCACTTTATTTATGAACTGTTTCTTTTTCTGTTTCAGGTAAGTTCCAAAACACGAGTTTAATTAATTGCATTGGGCTTCGTCGTGGTGAGTATATAGTTATTGGGTTAGTATAAACAATCTCAAGTTGATTGATTGAAAGAACACAAATCCATTCGAGATGGTTATCTCGTGGCAGATTAATTTTTGCTACTCTTCCTTTATTTCATTGTTTGTTCCCAGTTTCCTCTTATTGTCCATTCGAGCACGCTTTTCTCGCTTCGCCTCCATACATTTTATGACATAACACTCAACTCGAGAAACAAGGGGCGTTGACTTTTCTTCGTAATAATGGTATATTCTCGCAACAGCGGTTCAAAGGCAAATGATCGTGTAGGAGTTAAGGAGCAAGTGCACATACACCTTTAAGAGTTCAGTATAGTCTCCACCGAAGAACAAAAGATTTCAACGGCAAACTCGCCTTTCAATGAGTAGCTGCATTTTTCTCCACCAGTTTACAACGTTTTCTTGAAACTCATCATGCAACAAGTAAACTTGAGAGGATGCAATGCACATCTTATTTCAAGTCTTAACGATTGATTTGAACTCCTCGATGAAACTCTGTCTTGAATTCGTACAGAGAGTAGAACATTTTTAGCTTTAAATGATTTAAAGGTATTTTATAATCGTCAGAAAATGGCACAGGGATAATTGCATTTCTATGCTATGAATAGTACGAAACGAGGCGTTTACTTATATGCGTACGACCTTCCTCAATAATGAAAATATATTATTCCTTCGATTAAATCATCTCTTGCGAAACGTTAACGTATAGTCAACTTTTATCAATGAGTCTCCTTCGTACCCCTTCCAGGTTAACTTTCAGCGCCATTCATTCCTAACGTTGTCGACACAAGTCAAAGCTCTGGAATCCGCAATATCCTACGTGTGCATTCCTTCTATTTTTTTCTATTTGAAATTCAATCGGTGATAAAATTCTGCTGTAAACCGAACATTAAGATTTCTTCAGGAAAGAGTTTTGATTCATTCATTTATAAATTCATGAAATTCTAACGATTTCGTGACCTTTGACTTTTGTCTTAAATTAATCCTTATATATTTTACAATATTTATTTCAAAAACATAAACTAGGCTTGATTATGAGTTTATATTAATTTACATTTCAATATTTTCAAGATGCTTTACCCAACATAAAGTAACCATTAATCTTTCTTTAGAATATGAACACAGAATCTTGTGAGTAGTAAGAGAAACTCGTAAATGTAAAACTATTGTGTGATTGTAAGAGTCGTAGAACACGTGTTATATACTCCTTTCCGGCATTTTATAGGTGACGACAGGATTTATGAGATTTGTTGTAAAGCCGACGGTTTCGTTTTCCTGTAGTACCAAGTTAATTTTTTCCAGGGAAATGGAAAATACCATTGCAAAAGATATTGAGTCAGCCTTAGTTTTAATTGACACTTATACATATAGTTATACATATTCTTTGCAAAATCTGCGAAATTGCAGCAATTAATTGAACATGTTGTTCAACATCCATCTGTGTAGGTGAAATCTGAATATGTTGATGTATGTCGATAATAATTCGATCGATAGACATGATAGACGTGTCTTATGAAAGGCCTTGCGTGATATATCAATGAAACTCATACGCCAGGACTTTCTTTTGTCTTCACCATATGATTTCCATGAACTCGACGAACTCCAATTCATAGAGCATGGTTTTTGAATCCTACGCGGGTCCAGGGGCGGCCCACGCTTATCATGAACCCGTTCACCCACCTTCGACCTCGTCTCGTTCCCGGGCGTCCCTTTGCATTCACCACTACCACCACTTTCAACAACATTAACGACTTTGCCATACCTGCACTGGCTGGAAACTTTGCCAAGACATTTCTGACAGTCTTGTCCAGCCACCAGTTTCATTTTGTCCGGCGCCTTACGCAGTTTTTATCTGCGAATTATCCGAGTTTCTCATGGTCGAAGAGAATGAGGACTTTCGTTCGCCATTCCCCGTAACCAATCAGAATCTCGTGTGCAACTTTGTCTTTCGATAACTTTTAGTGATTTTACATGTATGTTCACTCAGTGACTTTAAGAGGTGATTTTAGGCACATTTGTCAGTTCAAAGATTAGAATTTTGCTTGTAATTCTAACTGTAAGAATAGAGGAGGTATATGCTGTGATTAGTGTGGCATATTATCATGATGGAGGAGAAGGGGATTCTTCATCCTTCATTCTTCATCCTTCATCCTTCGAAACTTCCAAGTTCACATTTTTAATTTATTTTTAAATTCGTTTTCTGTGATTGAGGGTATTACAATTATTGAGAAATTAATGACTACTAAATTCAGTTTTTAAAAATAATTTTCTGTGCACGTACAATTTTTCAGTAAAAAAATGAATAGGCGAATAAAACAAGTTTAGACGAATTAAACAAACAGTTTCCTTTTTACGTTATAGGCTTTTACTTTTTATTAATCACGGTTATTACTCGTTATGAAATTTTCATACCTCTTTATTGCAACGTCAAATATCATAAAATTGTGATAGAAATTAACTGAAAATTTAATAGATCGTATAAGTATCTCGTGAAATTAATAAGAAGTAGATATGAAACATTAGAAATTATCAGAGTAAAGTTGCTGCTTGAATGCTAGTCGATAAATTAAAATAGAAATACGTTATTTCTGCCTTCTGCCCGATAAAATAACCATAAATGTTCAAATATTGAACTGGATCATATTTATATGGTAATACACATATAAACGTGTCACATTCGTCATAACTCGATTGTAAACTGTAGTAGACAAGTTTATAAGTGCATAATTTCATGAAATGCGTTTTGAGCGTTATGCAGTATGAAAAAAGTTTCTACCATTTATGAAATCCTTTTATAAAAGTAAAAAGAAATAATTAAGCGACTAGTATTTTGTGAAAGTTTTGTTTGTGTCAAAAATTTTTTCAATTCACTTATAATCGGACTAATCTACTCAAATTTCATGAAAGATTTCGTAATTTATTTGAATCGTTACAAGTCACTTTAATTAGTTCAGTTGCTTCTACTTGCATTTCAGGTTTTTATCGTCAAATCTGTTAAACATGATTATATAATCCATTAGTAGTGATGTGAACTTTGAATATTAAGAATTGAAAAAGAAAAGGTTTTTGAACCTTTAAATGTAAGAGTAGAAAATTATTTTAGGTCCGTTTATTATAATTTTATATCCATTTATATTCCTATAGTATTTATCTATTCAAAACAAGCTAAAAATTCTTAACTCGAACTGAGAATTGTGTCTGCTTTTCAGAAATAGATTAAATCACATTTCCTTGAATTAATACGTCGACTGAAAGTGGAAAGATACCAAAGATCGGAGTGTGCGACGTATTGATCAAAAATTCTGTAAAAAGTGCTGTTGGGGGATTAAGAGGAGTGCGTTTCATGATAACGATGTGGTACGCGGATCGATAAGATACAGGGTTCATTCTCGCCTGTCCCCATAGATATTAAAGGCTGGGAATTGGTGCATCGTTTACCATCGCGTATTCACGTCGCTTTATCGACACATCGACAGCTTTACGCCTTGTATCACTAACTGGAGTCTAGAACCTCATTGACGTCACGTGCGTCACTCTAAAATGGAATGACATATATTTTCAAATATTAGACTTGCACCAGAAGTGTCAAAGATACGCTTCAGATTACAAGGATAATTTAACGCCACACGACCTAATGAATGTCCAGGAAATCGATGCAAGTCACATTAAAGAGACTTTACCCCATGCGAAATGAAAACTATCAAGATTATTGGTCACGAAATCCCTTTGGTTGAATCCCCATGAGATTAAAATTATTATTAAAATATCGAGACGCACAGCTCACACTAAAATCTATTTTTATTTAAAAATTTTTTTTTACGTGATTCTTGGAAGAAATCCCTCTTCATTGAAAAAAAGTAGGAACGTTGGATCAAGAATTTGCTTGACATTAAAGTTAACAGCATGAAGTCATGCCACTAAGGAGGCATCTCGTCTAATTTAATACCTCTAAAAAAGAAGACACGAAATAAAAGAAAGGATATTTCTTACTGAACTTTGAGATCGCTAATTTAAAAAAGTATAAAGATAATATTTGATATTTAAAGAGGGTACAGGAAACCTGATATATTCCCTTATTATCGTTTGGATCTAAAAATCGATATTTAATCTCATCTATCCCTAAGAAAGTCTGCAGAAGATCTTGATATATATACATAAATGCATAAAAAAAATGTTACCCGGGGTAATAACGATCACTTTAGTCAATTTTGGTGGTGACCAATGACCTTAACGAAGATAGTGAAATACGTATGTGGTAAAGCTTGATTAAATTTGTTTTTAAAGACGAGATACTCTGACAAGCGGATCCGCTAACGTCGTGACACTCCCTCAGTGTTACAGTCGTGTCTTGACTCCTTTTTGCCAGAGCAAGATCGATCGATCGATCAGCTGTGATCCACGAAGAAGCAGGGAAGCAGCAGGAGCAGCAGCATAGCAGCAACCATCGAGCACACTGTCGTCTTGTACGATGGCTATCACAGCCGTGCCCAACTGCTTGGGGCCCCCGCCTCTCCCACCAGGGAAACGTTTTCTGCAGAGGTCTGCAAAAAAAATGTCCTCGACCTATCATAGCTTCCGCGATCCTGCTGTTGAGGCCTGGATGCCCAGCGGGATCCAGCAGCCCGATCAACGGAGTAAGGCGCACTCGCGTGATCAAACCAGGACGACGAGAGTGACCACCAATCTCTACAGAAGTTGCTCAGAGGGGCACTTGAACTCGAAAAAAACGGCGATGCTTACGTCCACGCCTCTCGATAAGTGCATCAAGGCGATTTACGGCAGCTGGAGAAATCTCATGCAACGTAAGTCGCTCCTGGAACTCGATTCGATGTACATATATTATATATATATATATATATGTATATATTGATGCAGCAGCTCCTGCATTTGTTACAACTTATCTGGGCTAAATTAAATCGTTGCTTGTTTCAAATGATATGATAATAAATTACACACTTTCAAGTGATTTCGTACTAAATTATACATATTTAATAAATAATGAAGATTGAATATCGGAAAATTATTCTACCGCATACATATGGCGGTTAATGTGAATTGTGGATTGACACATCCGGTTCGATAGACCAAAGCACTATTTAAACCATTCAAAAATACTCTATTTCAAAAACTCTCCACGAGTATTAAAATTCTGCCCGAATATTAAAGTGGTTATATCTGTATAATTATATAGAGAATGTGCTTTGGTGCAAATCGTTTATACACTCTCCTTGAAAAGAATTTTATTGAAGAGCTTTTATCGCATATCTCGCCGAGGTTATAAATCTTTTATAGTTCAATCAACATCATTAAAAAAACCGTTGAGTAAAAATCCTTTTTAAGTAAAACTGAGTATGAACTTCGAGAGAAACTTTATCCTATTAAAAAGTAAAAGCTAATTCAAATTAAAAGTTAAATCTCAAGTTTCAATCTAAGCGAATTCTTTTCATTTATCTCTTTAATTTAGCGCGAGAAGAGTTCTGCAATTTTAAATCTTTTATGCTTTTAACACTTAAAAGTTAGAAGTGGAATTAAGCATACGTAAACTTCAACTTCATCCCGGATGCAATTTTTAATATATTTTAGTATTATTATACTTAAGAGAAGATTTTTAAACTAAAAACACAGCGATGTATTTTTTTTCTATTAATAAGGCCACTAGAATGAATGGTCAGACCTTTTATCCGTCGAGTAGAATCGGTCGATCATGGACCAGGTAAACGAGTTCGATATACATATATGGCATTTATCAAGTACCCTGCTGTGTATGCCTGCTGGATGCAGTTGCTGTTACTCGATAAGGCATTTCTCCATAAGTACTCTCAAACCATGCCTTACTATTTATTTGCGCTAACGATCTTTAGATTAAGAAAATAAACTCTTTCCCTTTTTAATGGCCGATTTTAATGAAGTACTCCGTAAATTTGAATCAGTTATATAGTTTTTACTAATTTCAATAGAATGAAGCATTTTATATTCATTAAGCAATTGCTATTAGTTACAAAACAATAACTATAACTTGGCCGTTTAAAAATACTCTTGATAAAGAGACCATGCTGATTAGATATGCAATGAAAATTCATTCATTCGATAAGAATCAAATAAAGTGATAATTAATTAACTAATAATGATCATATCGCTCTATTTGTCTGCAAATAAAGATCAATCAAAGCGTGAAGTATAACAAAGTAGATTAATTATCGTACTTTTTTATAATCGAGCACGTTTACTCGCATTCACTTCATTCAATTTAGAGGATATAATTCTATTCTGTTTTCTAGTTTAAAATGCAATCAAATACAAAAATTTGTTCACTTGAACATTTAGAACTTCAACCGCATACAGAATCTAAAGGATATAATCTATACAAGTCTAGCCAATTGAAAAAATCCCAATCTTGAACAATCTTGAAATCTTTTCAATCTTTTCTTCAACATGCAAGACACAATTATGTATTAGTTTATTTAGATACGCATATTTACACCACCCGCGAATTTACAACTCTCAAGGGACTCTCCTTGCACCTTTACGGACCTTTCTTGGTAGTATATTGGTAGTATATATATTGAAGCTAGTCTCGATTCCCAGGAACGAAGAACCCGTTTACGGCTCGACATGAGAATTTTATCGTGTTGCCATAAACCACCTTAGGAAAGATTTTGCGACGACGAAGAGCCCCTGAAAAGTAGATTTGAGAACGTTAAGATGATCGTGGTTGAAATAGAAAAACCACTCCCTTTTTTCTTTCTCCAACCTGAGGATAATTAAGATTATCGTTGCCAGGAGATGTAAATCGTTTCTATTCTGATATACGTAATGCTCTGACCTCTTGCAACGAGCACAAATACATGTCCAATGTCCGCATCCGAGTCGATTTGCACTTGGACTTCCATTGGATGCACGAACAAAGATCTCTAACAAAGAATCAATGATTAGTCATATTTCTTACTTCTCTGCAAAGTATCTTGTAATGTGTCATATTTCTACCGACACTCTATGCTATGAAAGATTTTTGCAAATAATTGTAACAAGCACTTGGAAAAATAAATTGAACCGTTTAATATCTTAGATCCTTAGAAGCATAACTGTCTATGGAAATCTAGATGTTCATCTCGATGTTCAAAGAATCAGATACTTGATCGTAATATCTTAGGTCACCATCCCATAGTTAACAGTTTCCAAGATACTAAACAGTACAATTTTTCTCATTGTCCATGTAGAAATATAAACTCAGCAAAGTGACCACAGTGACAGTTCTATTTCAGAATAGGTCATCCATGAAATCACTTGTCCTTGAAATTGAAGAGGATCCTTGAGTTTTGAAGGAGCCCGTCAATACTCAATTCAATAGCATGCTCAATAGCTCAAAATAGTGCTGTTTCTTACCACTGAGAGAGTCTTTTATCACGGAACTCGAAAGCACCTTTTTTGGTAGTCTCAAGTAACAGAATTTGCTCTTGCTCAACAAAGAATGAAAAGGAAAGGAGCGTTAGGCCTAAGAAAGAAGAAATGAACAGAGGCTGAGCCTCAAGGTCTCTGTAGTTGGACTTTCTCTTCTTATTATTTTTGATTTTTTTAGACTTTAGAGATTTGCAAATATATGAATTTGCTGTATACAATTAATTATATTCTGCAATTTTTAATAATGTTTTTTGTTTCTTGTTGCAGGTAAGTTTTCGATACTCTCTGATCTTTAAACTCTGATTTTGCAAGGAAACTTTGCGAGGAAGTAGCATTTTAGTGATATTTTACAATTGTTCCAATGCTTTTAAAAAGTTGAATGTAATTCTTAACCAATTCTTCCAAGAAACGTTAATTTACCATTTTTGTTCAGCATCCCAATGCGAATCTGTGTCGTGTATCTTTGTTGCGTGATGATAAGTCAATTGATATTCACAAGATGTACTTTATAGTGTTTAAGTATATATGCACGAAGCTACTAGGTCTCAAGAAATGGTGCGTGAATCAGTGTATCTAACGCGTATTCAGTACACAGAAGCTGGAAGTCGAGTTCTAGTGTAAAAATGTCTCTTCCAGAATCCAGACCTTTCAGATAAGTCAGTTGTGCAAAGTAGATTCTAATTCAAACTCAAGATAGTTTGTATTATATTTACATAATACAGATAGAAGTAAACTGGACAATTTTTACTAACAATCTTGACACCTAAATCTCTGATACTAATCTGCTTTTTAATAACCAGAAAAATCAAAACGAATGCATATGTTTCTAAGTACAGATCTAAATAATGTATGGAATATGAGCGGTGGCGTGTTTTATGGTTCAAAACCCGTAAGAATAAATTCTGAACATTAACTTGTGATACTCGTGTGAATGCAAAAGACTGAAATTGCATACTAAGCAGAGAAATCATAATGTCGCAGTAAATAACGTTATCGTCGTATTCTCTCTATCTTTGCGACAAATGAAAACCATATGTTAAGTTCTCTTATCATCTTGATAAATGATATTTCTCGGCTAAAGCCAAGGTCATTTCCGTAAAAACTACTGGCGAAGAATTCTTTAGGGAGCGATTATTAATATCGTAATTAATATTAAGACTTTCATGAAACACCCGCGTCTTTATATACTGCTAATTAATGAGATTATTATTTTAATTATATGTGATGATTATAGAGAGTTTCAAGTTCAAGGTTTTTTTATCATCTGAAAACGAGCGCTCCAGGTTTTAATACGTTTATGATTTGGTTTTTTAATTTATGATTTTCATAAATGCTCATGATGAGTTCTTCATTTTGAATGTAGACATTGAAGATATTTGACTTGAAAAATGCTGTCTATCCTATGAATGATTCGTTTAATTAACATAAATGAAACGACTGCCAACTTCAAAAGGCAGATCACTTCGTTTAATAATTCCGTTAGGGCAGTAGGCTAACTAGAGTGTTATGAGCATAGACTGCCTGACCTTGTTTTAGTACTTTAATGATTGCCGTCTCTCGTAAGACCCATGTGCTCGCAGCAGTATTTAAAAGTATTATGCATTTATAGCTTGTTCACATTCACATAACTGCAACATACATTTCAACTATTACATTGGTAAGTTAACCGGGTAGTTATTATTGTTATTATAGTTGCTATTAAAAGCAACTTGCGTAAGGCGATCCTGTGGCGCCACGTTGACCAATCAAGTAATCAGTGATCATTTGAAAAGGTCCTGCTTCTCGATCGATTCTGACGCCTTTTTCCCACCCCTTGTCACTCGTAGGCGAGAAAATACATTCGAGAAAAGAAAAAATCAACAACCTGTTGATTCGAGAAAGGTGCGATGCGTGAATGTGTGTGCAGACCACTAGTGTGAAAGCAGTTTAGTGCGTAAGAAAAAAATTGGATCGTTAACTTCAGAGGAAATTACTTTGGAGGCTTCTTCAGCGGCTAGTTTAGGGGTGAATAAGTGTCCAAAAGCTGGAAGGTGGAAATTTCACTGAAATCAGTTATACATTATTTACAAAAGATTTTTCTTATTAACTTTAATATTGTTTCCCGGTATAAGCTACTAAAAGTTACTCCATATGTTTCTTTGTTTAAGGTTACATATATATTGCAGATTTAATTACAAATTAATTAAGAGAGGCACAAAAAGTTGAAAGCACGATATCGGCCTTCATAAAAACTTGATCAAGTCGGATAAAACCACTTTTTATCTCAGTTCTCAATAAAAAGATAAGACATTAATCTTCTCTCTAACTTTTGTTTCCTTTTTACAGAGCACTCTCATGCATATGTTCTATTTAATTGTAAGTTAAGCTAAACAGTAAGCACGCGTACGTAATAATGGACCTTGGGTGTGTTTGAGGTCGTTTTAAACGCCTCGAAGCTTACACAGAAACTTTTATGGTTCAAAACGAATGGTCGCCTGTTTTATTAGCGTAATAAGTATTTGTGCTGGAAGAACTTTTTCTTCTTTCTTAGAAGATGAATATTAAAAAGACTATGAAGTATAATTGTTATAAATATTATGAGTTTTTGGCATGAGAATAAAATAGTTCTCACACGACTTTAAAAAAGAATTATCAGTTGGAAACAGATTTTTAACGTTAAATTTTAGCAACAGTGTTGTAAATAAATATAAGCTTTACTATCGATGAATATATAAAAATATTTGACAATTATTAGTTCGTAAATATCTGAATTTTTCTCGATGCAAACATTTGTTCTGCGTTCGACGCAGAAGGCTGCAACATATAGCGATTCTTTTTACAGCTTTCCATATATGAATACTTATGTTCGCTAAATCTGAGTTATGTCACGGCCTCGTGGTGCGTAACTTGCGAGTTTCGCAGAAGTACTTTAGAAATCTTTGGCCTTATCGTTTTTCGTCTTTATTGGCTTTTGTGCCTGTGTGCATGAGCGATAAAGCGTCGCACTTACAACATGGAAGAATTCTCTTGTACTTCGAGAATCCCTTTCTCATAATCTTGTTAGTACACGAGACGTGGACGATGATTTTATGGACAATTGGACAAGTGTCCTCATGAAATTCCTCTCGAAGGAGTACTTGAACCAGTGACTGTTTACTATAATTGAGGATCTTTGTGGTTTTCCTTCATTTGCACAATCAATTGAGACTCTCTGTTGACTCTTCATAGTCTAATGTTAGGTTACTTACATCACTAGTTTTTGCTATCTTGACCTTCTTCTCCATCTCCTTAAGTCACAAGCTCAGTCACAAGTCAATGACTATAATGTGATAATAACCAAAAATTAGTATTAAATCCTTAAATGGAAATCACAACAGATTATTTATAGATAATCTTGTCGACATCGCTGCCTAACTTCGCTGATTGAACAAGAAACCTTCAACAATTCCATTCCATACCAATTTGAAGCATAAACAATAAACATACGTTGAATGAATGCGCCTGTTGAATTTCAATCCTAATTCTAAATTTCCTGCAGATGCATTTAAACTGGAGAGATAATGCACACACGCCTCCAAATCCAGAAGAGGCTTAATGTCGGGATAAAGGAAGTCTGCATCTCGGGTGAAGGAAAAGATTTCCAGGGCTGTTTGACTATCTATCTAGCAACCGGAAACAGATCCGTTCTGCGTTCTGCATTTAGACGCAGCACTTAAGAGCACCCTTTTCAATAATGGAACACGTGCATGCTTTTGCTTTTTTACATTTGTACAACATAAACGTGTCAGCGTGATATGTGTCTGTCTTTGCCCTGTCGAAAGACTAAAATGCTAATATACCTAGAGTGTATTACCGATTTGAATAAATAGCAATAGAAAAGAAGCAATTTTATAAATATAAAATTACGTCCGGGTAAAAATTAAGGAAAGAAATTACAGCTTGGAAATACGAGTCAACTAAGGGTAGTTTCCAGGTGAAGGATACTAAGGCAGGTGAAGCTGAACACCCTGCCTTCTCCCACATCCTCCCCTTTGGCCTTTTCTATACGTTTTGTGGATCTCAATGAACTAAATTGTGCGCTGACCCTTGATAATTTTTCAATAGTAATACATACCTTCAACACAATTGAATACAAATTTGGAAACAGCCCCGTACGACTTGAATTTTTCATGATAAAGTATCCTCTACATATTCATCATCACATTCGATGCTTTAACGAAAAATCATCCCCATTTTTTCGCATTATTTGAATACGGAGAAAGACAAATCTTGAATGCTTCATCTTTTATTAAGTTTCAACGGATGCTCAGTCAATTAAAAATTTGTTGCAATTATTATAGAACTAAAGTGTCGGATATCGGCGAATACATCTTGTTCCATGGTTCGCTGACTTAACTGTACTTCAGATTCGATAAAAAAGTATTTTAAAATTTGAAAGGCAATTTAAAAAGCCTGCTTTAAATCTCAATTAAAAGAATCAAGATTTATTTATACGGTGATATAGCAAGTTATCAAGACCCTCAATTCATAATAACCAGTATACGTAAGGTTGAGTAAACCTTGCTTTCGTATATAGCGTATCCTTCAGAAGATCATAAATCTGTCCGCTCTAATTGTCAATTTCTGCAGCCGAATAAACAGCATGTCTGTTTTTACAAGTCTCGGTTGGGATTAGAACAGAACGATGGGTTCTGAGCACGGAAGTGCACCGTGTTTGACTGTCTCTATTTTGTTACCAATCAACTTTTCCAGTTGAGGAAACTGGTTCGTTTTAAATTTAAACTCGTCCTACGCCATTGAGAACCTGTTTCTTCTCCAGGCAGCAGCATTTTGACGTGAAGAACATGGATGCATGGATCTCAGTTCTCCTCCCTCGACCCTCATCTTCGATGCATAGTCGTAACTAAAGATTTTAGTTGTGATGTCTCTAAAATTGTTATTTCCAACAGTTTTATTTAACACGATGAAATCGGATTTGAGAAAGACCTTAGGCCGATTTGGTTAGGCTGTGGGATGATCCGCTCGAAAATTTACAAGTTGAATGGGACAACACGTGTATTAGGCCCACGCACGCTGAAAGTCAGTCCTTTCTTTAGCCAGCAATAAAAAGACTGAAATTATAAGCGAGTCTCAAAAACAAAATTAATGGCTTTTCATTGTTCATTGTAATCTGTAACGTCTATAACTATACTGATAATTATGTGCATAAGAGAGAATGGTTAGAAAACCTGCTGATCACTCATGAAATCTTTAGAACTTCTTGAAAACATTGAACGCTTTTGGAACGTAATTTAAGGGCATGTGATACTACACTATAAGAGCAAGTTATTTTCGCGAACTTTATGCTTGCAATAATAAATATTTTTCACAAAAAACTATGAGAATATTGTACATCTATTTATTGATACTTGTAACCATCTGGTGTTAAACGGCTAAGTTGATGATTCTGAAAAAAATCTAAGTACTTAGGATTTATGCATTAGATTAAAGGTTGTATTTCTTGTTGTTATCAGTGAAAGTTTGCGTGTGAATAAGAGAGAAGATTTGCTAATTTTTGTTAATTTGATATTTTGCAGTTGGCGGTATGAGCCGGCCATCGAAAGCTGTGACCCAGGTGAAGAAAGTAGCACCACCGGCCGTCCCTGACGTATTCCGGCATTCCGGCTCGTCCTTCGGTTCGGCAGGATACGCTAGCAGTGAAGATGGATGTTTCTTGTCGAGTGGTACCGGAGGTGGAGGCGCTGGCGACGACGGTTCCTACGGGATGCCGTCCGGGAAGAGTCCGGGGCCAATTTTCACTCACCCTGGTTTCGCTTTCCCTCCGATCGTCAGCAAATACGCCCACGCCGAGGATCAAGGTACGAACGATCACTTACAGTTAGAAATTCGCGTGCGGTCAATGAGAAACTGGTTTCTTCCAGACAGTCGGCACCACATAATCACTTTTTTAAATATGCATTTACAGGAATAATACCATTTTCAATGTGTTGAGCTGCACGTTTTTTCATAAGTTATTCAGTGTTGCACTAAAACTTACTTTTAACGAGATTTTAACTTTGGAACTCTTTCTAAATAAAAAAAATTAAACAATAAATCTCGAAGGCTCATTGAAGGAATGTTTTTACATTTTTAATACTTCAAAGCTTAGGTGGAAGTAAGAGTTTCCAATGAGTGAAAAGAATTACCAATTATTATTTGTGAAAGTTTATTTATTAAAAAAGGGGTCTTCAAAAGTCACTTACAGTCTTTATTTTCAATGTTCATCCATTCATATGCAAAATTTTAGCGCGTTCTATAAGTTAAAAGTTTAGGTCCATTACTGCTTAATGGAAACCTTTTGACGTAAATGGCATAAATCCAATATGAAAGAGCATATTTCGTTTATTTAATCTTGAAGAGTTAATAAATTATTCTCAAATAAACTAAAATTGCGTAAATAGAAAATTTATTCTGTACGTATTCACTTTCTAATATTCTGTATCTTCAACGTCTCTACATATGAGTTTTAATATTTTTTGTACATTATTATATTTGGTTTCTGAAAAAGATATCAATCTATAAAAGACGAGGAATCACTTTTATAAGTAAGGATAATCATCGACCTCTTTTAATGTTATTTACGATTACTTAGTGCTCTAGTATTTGATTCTACGTGTAAACACTATCAATGAATACTTATCTACAAGATTGTTAGATTGCACAGACCTTTTATATATTATCGATCCATAATATCTCTTTGATAAAAATTTGATCTATACATAGATAAATCGAAGATACTCGTCAATTTAAGGCAGCCATTATATGTACATACATTAAAATTTGAAATACATATTAGTTTTTTTCCAAGTGATTTCCGCATTTAACGTCCTGTGGTTGACGATAAATGCACTAACGATAAGAGCAAACTAATTGCATGAATACCACATATATATATATATTATTGATAATAAGCGAATAAACGTGATTGTATAATAACAACAAGTTTTCTACTTTGTAGGTATCGACATGACACAAAGCCCCGGAAGAGATAGTCCTGGTAGTTCAGGTTCAGGATCGGGTTCGAGGCATTCGACAGCATCGCTTGATTCTGGAAGAGCTTCCGGTTATCATTTAGGTCCGAGAGGACATGGTACCCTCACATCATCACCTAGGTGCTCTATTAGTTCCCTTGGCAGTCATCCCGACAGGCCTGGCGATCTTGATGTCGTTCATGCCTGGTTGACCGAATTGCAATTTGAAGAGTACTTTCCTTTATTTGCTTCGGCTGGTTACGATCTCGCTACTATAACCAGAATGACTCCCGAGGATCTCACAGCAATAGGTCAGTATCATTTTCCAGAAATTGAAATATTATTTCAATTACAGAGTTCACAGGCTTCTCTCTGAACTTGAATTAGTGAAAAATGAGTGAAACTTCACTGATGGACAGTAGCTCTTTTCTCAAGATTTTAATTAGTAAAAAATCACTGAAATTTTCAGAAAATTCACATGAATTTCACATAAATTATTATTTGCAGGTATTAAGAAGCCAAACCATAGGAAACGACTAAAGGCGGAAATAGATAATTTAAATATAGGAGATGGATTGCCAGAGCACATTCCGGGATCGCTGGAAGAATGGCTCAGGTTATTAAGACTTGAGGAATACCTAGGAGCTCTTCATCAACAGGGTATGCGCTCGGTCGAGGATGTAACGACTCTCACGTGGGAGGACCTTGAGGACATCGGAATCGTTCGACTTGGTCATCAGAAAAAGCTACTGTTAGCCATTAAACGAGTTAAAGATATTCGTGCCGGAAAGCGCATTCAACCACTGGATTTGGCTCGTCTTCCCCCACATCCAGGACAAACACAGGTAACTAACATGCTTAAAACATTCATCAAGCCCAAGAATAAATTTATTAGCTCTTCAAACTTTGAAATTCATGAATTCCCATCGAATTTCAGAACCTTTAATCATTGATTGAATTTTTCAGGATGTAGTAATTCAACGAGGTGGTCCTGATTTACCATCGCCAGATGAAGACTGCTCGTCACCGGTTCTTAGATCTTTCCAAAGAGCCGGTAACGAAAACACTTCCAGTGCTACGTGGAGGAGCATGTACGGTGCATTACCAGCTGGGTTAGATTATAATACCGTAGGGCGAGGGAATTCTAGAGGAAAGTCTCTAGAAAGTTTGGAAGATGCTCCCGTTACTTATCCACCATCGCCTGCACCGGTGTCGCATCCTCAAACCGTAGATTGGAGGCCGCGTAGTTATGAAGACGGTGACTTAACTCCGACCAACGAAGGTTCCATCATCGAAGTTGGAGGCGGAACACTCCCCAGACCTAGACATTGTCTCGTTCGACCTAGGCCAGTTGCAAAGGTAATTTTTGGGCTTTGTTAAATTCTTTATAGTCAGTGTTTAAATAATGGTACTAACTAATGTTATTGACTCGAGTGTCTCTTAAAATAGGAAAATGTTTCTAAGATGAATATTTGATTTGATTAGGTGACTGCGACGCCGGGCCAGTTTAAATCATTGCCACGAGATTTCGACAACAAATATCAACTAACGTACGGATTGGAAAGCAGCCCTAACTTATCAAAACGACGTCCTCCTTCACCGCCAAGGCGCCAGAGTTCTAGAGATATGGGAACTTCAGTTGTCGGCGGTGGTAACGTTGGAGACGTAGTGATAGATTGCAGTGGACCTGTACCGACTGCTACGTGTGACGATCATCATCTTCATCATCATCACCATCCTCCACCTCCTGCCCCTACGGCTCCTCCAGTAACACCACCTCAACTGAATAAGCCGCCTTCCTCGATGTCTCGTTCCTGGGGTAGTGTCAGCGTAAATGTCAACGAAGAACATGAACTTATTGCCTCGCTTGCCCTGCAACACCGTAATGGATCGGACGCTAGTTTCAAAGTTAGTTATGAGCCAGTATTTTTTTCTTTTAATCTAAACTAAGAGTTATTTTGATAAAACAATAATTCAACTTGCTAGTTACAGTTACAAATATGATAATGATCTAATTAATACGTTTTTATTGCTACAGTCAAGTTCCAGTACAGAATCGGATTCTCTACCTTTCGCTAACGAGAATGCCGGTACGATAAAGCAGAGAGCAGCAAGAGCTCAGGAATACGTAGGTAACACAGCCAATATTGGTAACCATATGGTGAATCATCATATAAGTGGTGGAGAGCC
>CAJFCO010000044.1:1711683-1764618 GCA_904066015.1 Synergus gifuensis | reverse complement strand
ATTGGTATAACTAATTTGCTCTTATGGTAAAGTATTACATGCCCTTAAGAACTAGATGTTGTAAAAATCAGTACTTGGATCCAACACCCTTAATGCCTTAAGGGCGTTGAATCCAAGTGTTAAACTCCAAATTCTATTCTCGATTTTACTCAACGAAAATTATAGATAAATATTGTCTCTCTCTGCAGCACTAATCTTTTTTCAAATATAAGACTGCGTACAGAGCGAAAAAATATTTGGTTTCGATACTTTTTGTATAAAACGAAGAAATCAAAATCTAACTTCAAAGTTCAATATTTTCATTTTACTTCAAAAATATTTGAATTAGATATTTTCTCGCTCTGTACGCATAATTCTAGTTAAACATTGATTAATCCTACAGAGGGAAAAAATTCCAAATTTAATATTTATTGAGTAAAATGAAGAAATCGAATTTTTAGATTAGATCTTGACTCCAACACTCTTAATGAAAATTTTCTTTCGGACTTCCAATTTTTTTTTCTTTATAATAGAGAATCGTTGCGCTCTTATCTGTTTCAGTGTTAATATCTAAATTAAAGATAAGTTAGGACCTAAGTTATGAAGATTGACATAAAGGTGAATCATATACGTTCAAATACTCAGAATTTATTTTTATCCTCTTGGGCATTTAATAGCTAATAAAGGTTGAGCATCATATGACAGCCACAAGAGACAAATGTTACCGACATTAAATAAGTCTACACGAGTTTTTCATCAAAGAATTGTCCAAAAATTGAAAATACAGAGCTATTTTGAATAATTCTCAATTGCATCTAACTGGGAATCCCCAAATGGCTATTTCTCCAACGCCCGCGCTCATCTACCATTTTCCCTCAATATTGGTAACCCTGTTCCATCAGTCCTACCAATTGGGATCTCAAAACCTTTTGAATCTAAATCAATTTTTCCTACAAAACATCAAGTGCGGTGATTTATCTCTGGATGCAAAGTTCGAAGTCGCAGGTCCTTCGTAATATAGACTCATCCCTGGTGTTCGGTGCGCGTGTGGGAGCGGAGAACCGCGTACCCTCGATTCAAGTTGGTACCGAAGTGGGAGAGAAACTAGACTTTCGGTGCGCGCTAGGTATACGATGATGGTATAAGTTAGTACAGGACAGGCGGTGTTGTCGTTCGCCTTGCACAGTGTTTTGCGTCTGTGATCGCGCGTGCTCCTTTGAGAGCAGGACGCTCATGTGTGCATGTGCCGAGTTAAAAAAATATTCCGCCAAAACTCCTTCACTTCGGCGGTGCGGGCGAGTCCACCTGTTAAGTCGAGTCCGCGAAAAGTGAGCCAGTGAGTGTCGTGATCAGCAACGTCACTACCGCGTGCACTTAGTTGCAGTTAGTTTTCTTCTCTTCGGTACTTCGGACGACTCGGAGCCCAGGAGGCCCCTAGTACATCTCGACTTCTTGTTTAGTGTTCTGCTCTGCCCTACACTAGTGTCAGTGCGTCTCTTCCGTCTTTCCAAGTGCCCCACGCGTGTGTGTGAGTGCGTATTACAATCCCCAGCTATGGACCCGCTATCTTGACACGAGCACTGGCACTGCCTCGGTTTTCTCGCCGCTGTCACGGACTAGTAGGTTAGATGTTATATTAGACGTTCCTTGCAACTTACTGCAACATACAACCAACGGCACAGCACTCGACTTCTTATTTAATATGTGCAACGCACTGTGGAATTGCAATGAGTATCGTACTTACCTTCCAGAGTAAAAAAGAAAGAAGCTGTCAAATTTGCATTAATAACACTAAGCAGAAGACTGCACACAGAAAAAAATATGCTCCGTTTTGACTCATAACAAAATTTAGTTACTGAAACACAATTGAACTATAAATAACTCATTTAAATTCAAATTGCTCATTTTTGAGAACAATTCAATTGTTTTTCAGTTCTGTCATTGGTGATAATAGGAAAAACAGCTGAAACAAAGTCGTAACCACTGCTCTTTAAATTTGGATGAATCCTAAAGTCAAACAAAGGCCTAGGGCTCTATTTTACATATTTCAATATATATTTCCTGATTCCGAAGCCAATTAACATACCCTCGAATAACGGATTATCAATCATTGTTAACTGCACTTATTAACATATTTTATATGGTCAATATGCATCTGTAAATTCACATCTATTTAGAACCGTCTGATCATATGATATGCTCATTGCAAATATGTATATAATGTTGTCCGAATTTTATATGCTATTTTCTAAATATGATATTAATATTCTACGCACACGTAGCTTTAAAATGAGTCAATGAACATTTAATAATGTTTATTATTTCGGAAGTTATTCAAAATTGAACAAAAATAGGGAACTTTGTTTCGGTTTAAAATAATTGCTACATGATACATTAGGATACTTTTACATTTTGTGATTCACTTTTAAGTTTTTCTTTTATATGGGAAATTAGATCACTCGCTGGATTTAAAGTCTCATTGCTACTGTATGTAATAATGATCAGTACTGGTTTTTCTGATTAGTTTGTTTCGTGGAAGGGACCCAAGGCCCATCATATATAGACACTAGTCTTTTAACAAGATTCCATCACTTCTTTTCATTTTTATATCGGCTTGTCAGAAATAATGTGCACCTTACAATTAGTTTTGACAGATGCAGGTTCTTATTTTGTTATTCTTAGACGCTATTTTCATACGTCAAGGTCGATTTTGCTTTGCGTGTCTTTTTACATTATCAGAACAGAGCAAAAATTGAATGGGGGAAAGAAGGGCACCAGGAATGAAAAATGTAACAAGAAGAAGAAAACACTATAAAGGGATGAGGAAAAAAGTAGAGACAAAGAAAAGTTTGTCTGCGACATTGAGCTCAAGGATGTTTTGGTTGCATCTTCGCTGTAAGAGAAAAAATTTAAGTCTATTCTGTATCATATATTGGACTTTACGATGACACTCGAGAAAAACGAGTCACTGGGAATTTAATTCGAGTTTAAAGAGAAATGACAAAGATTGATAGAAATTGATGTACATACAAAAAGTTTTGCCCCATTTATAAAGAAGGCGTAATTAAAATAATTAACAACCGAATTGAATCTCAAGTGCATTGTTATGGTTGAATTCTATCAACTCCCAAAGATTTTAGATAAGCTAATATCGAGTTTACATCTCATCGAAACTTATGTAGTTTACCATAAATCATTCTGTAGCATTTAACAAGAATCTAATCTGGGTCGAAATGTATGCTGGTTAAATGTAATTATTTCCCTTGTACTTAGATCCCTATGTCGATCAAAGGATTAACAATTCAAATTCCCAAAGGTCAATGCAATTCACCTCATGCCGAGAATATAAAATTAATGGTTGTGGACCCCACAAAACTAGAGGATACATCAGTTATCTATTGACACATACTTGAAACGATGCAACTTGTTATATGTTGTTGTAGTTGTATTCGTTGTAGAGTGCAACAGAAAGAATTCCTTACTAAAGTAGCGAGAATCGTGGCGAGAATATGGGCGAGAGAAATGAAGAGACCAGTAAGAAAAATAACTACTCTGAGTTAATTACCCAATTAAAATATACCTACTAAAATAAGCATAAGACAAACTGTTGTTTCTGTTTGTATAAGTAAAGTGGAGATCTATCTTATTTTATTTTGGATTTAATTTCTCATTCTTTTAATTATCATCAGACTATGAACAAATTTCAAATATCTTTCAATTCAAAAGCCTACAATCTTAGAGGGTATATAATGATATCTTTACTTTCCTCAGACTTTTCTAATGATCGTAGTGAAATCAAACTATAATTACCTAAACTGGTGGATTGCTAAACAAACTTGAGAAATCGCACTCTATTTTCCTCTATGCTAGTTCTTATCGTAATAATTTTTACTACACTTTATTCTTATATTTTTACTACACCGAATTCTTATATATGTATTTCTGAACTGGAATTACGAGTTAACTCGCAAGTTGTATGAGATGAATTGAAATATTGCTATGATGTCTCCGAAATTCTACTAAATAAACACATTCAGTTTAAACTGACAACTTTCTAGGGAAACTAATCTAAAAATAGATTGTCGTTCGAATAACTAAATCACGTTAACCGTAGCAACCATGAAGGCAAAGCACAGCTGTTTACCTATCCTAGGCACACAAATCGATCGTCGACGTCATTTCACCAAACCCTTTATATGAATCATGTCATCATAAGTTCGTGTTGGTAACGCCAGTATTGCTAAGCCTCTGAAATCATGGGGGCACATAATTCCCGGACATGCAGCCATACGCATAAGGGTATAGACCCTAACATACTCGTATGTTGAAAAACTCTGCTGGCACTCCTATGGGTTCTCTACTTGAAAATCTCTCTGCATTCTGTATAGAGTTTATTCTTGAACATTAATTTTGAAATGGTTCAATTTAAACGTTTTAACTTAATCGTCTCAACTCAATCGTTTCAATTTAAACGTTTCAATTAAGTCAAATGTTGAAATCTTTTTAGCTAAGCACTCTGTTATATTCCAGGAAATTTGTTAAAATCCTTTATTAGAGTTTTGCTAACACTATATATTACAATAATGTTACTCTTACTCTTGTTTTCTCCACTTAAGGAGTCCACTCTCTGTACATAAAGACTGATCAGATCAGGATAAAGAGATAACCATGCATTGACTTTGGAGAAAGGTACTTGCATACTGATATGATTGATATAAGGATTTCTCGTCTTTTGTCAACACTTCAACTAATTCGAGTACACCAAAGTGAAATTAGCACAGAAGTGAGTAAAATATGCATATTATGGTCCATGCCCTTTGAGCAAACAATTTAAAATCATCAGCGCTTTCGCTTTAGACCCAGTTTATGCCACTGGAAAGAGAAAAGAATCTAGAATACATATATATAAATATATATTGTTCAAAAGTTACGGTAATGGACACAAGTTGAGGTCATGACCATAGACAGATTTAGATATCTTGTTTTAATTAATTCAAAGATATGCAGATAAAATTACAATGTTCCTCTTATGAAATAAAAAATCATAGGCTTAACTTCTAGTATTCGAATGGAATTTGTCTCTCTTGTATTGATTCATTAGTATTCGTGAAATAATGATGGACAATCACACGAATAAAGGATAAATCTTAGATATCAGAGCAATTGGAATCTGGTTGCCGGAAGGAATTTACAACGTTGATCATAAATTACTATTTGAACATACTTTATTATCTGCTTCAACTCTTTTGCATTTTTTTTCACAAAAAAGAGAAAGTTAAACAAAATCTGAGGGTCTTTCTCATAACTTAAGCCACAGAAATAGTTGAACGTTGTTAATTTGTGGATTCTCTTTTGTATCGAATTGTTTACGTGATTCTACAACTCCATGAGGTTCCGTCGTTTGTCCGGATATTTAAAGTAGGATACAAAGCGGCGAAAGTTGCAGAAAGCATAACGTTCTAAGAGCCTACAAACCAAGATGGCGTACTTACGGTTCTTTCTTAATTCTACCTTCACTTGTAACTTTGGTTTCCAAAGTTTTAATTGACAAACTAATTTTTTATTTCAAATCGTTCATTTTTGTTATTCTTCGTATTTTATTATTCTTCATATTTCGATGACGAGTAGTTTTGTGTGTAAGAGAGTATTTTTTGATTTGTTAAAGAAAATTTTTAAGAAAATTGAATGAATAGTTACTACACGTTATATAAGTTTTATTCTATTGAAAACCCATTAGTGATTGGAGTCAGTAAAAGAATTGATTTTCATGACCAGCGATCACAGAGATTCGTTTCGTTTCTAAAGAATGACTTGTCGATGCTGATAGATTTACCTTTATCTTTTTTTCAAGAGCAGCACTCTTATTTAAGTGCATCGTGAAAATCGAATGTATTCACTTGAAAAATTCTTCCGCTCTCGAACTTTCTGACGATGCGATAAAGTTGTTCACGGTCAAACCGCAGAAACGAACCTGCGGCGAGTACCGTTTTTCAAAACGGTCGTTCAGAAACACGACGGTAATTTTCAACCCAAACGTAATCGCGTACAGTTACATATCTTTTGACGGCTTCGAAAGCAATAATAAAATATTTATTCCTTTTTAAATACTCTTTTTGAAATTTAAAGAAATGTGGAGATTAAATAAATAATGCCTTTGATCTTAACAAAACCTATACCAAAGACCAAAGGCCACGTCAATTTAATGAAAATGATTAAAATTTTTTCTAATTACATGGCAAAGTCAAAGATGACAAAATATCTTATAGGTACATATAATATGTAGATCTAATTAAAATTATATCAACTGGAAAGTCAGAGAGTTTTTGGAATTTCGAAACTAATTTGCACCTTGTTAAATTAGTTGAAAATACTTCTCTTTGTGTAATTAGTACTGCAGGCTGCATTTCGAAAATTAATACTCCCATCTGCATCAAACTAATTAAATTTTCATTCTATAAAATTATCAAAACTATTACTATAAAAATCGCAAATTATATTTCATGGACTCTGATATGTCTTATTATTCTTTCTAAAGTCAAGAGATTTAAAAAATAATCAATACTCATATTAAAATCTTTGCTTTTATCTAAACTGCAGTATTTTTTCGTAAAAATTTTTTAATTTACGAGTATCTATATAACTATAGTAATTTACGATAGTATTCTAAGTTTTAATTGCTCCTCCTCCGCCTATAAAATGCGTAATTAAAGTGTGGAAAAAATATTCTTTGCGGTAATAATAAATTGTTAAACTTTTACAAAAGACTTACGTGTGTAAAAAGAATTGAAGAGATGGTTGAGATTTAATCACTATTTTTTATGTCAGCAATAAAAATTAATTTATTGTAAGATTAAAAACGACACTAATACGTTATTTAATCAAGAGCAGGTGCTGAAAAATGAAAAAAATGTAGTTAAAAGTTTTTCATATTTAAATTTTTATAGCATAAACTTTAAACTGTTATGTATTAAAAACATTTTATAGCAAAATAATAAAATAAATAATTCCTTCGTTTTAGGAACGTCCGCGCATTCTAGAAAGTGACAGAAGTTTATAATGCATGATAATCTGGAAATAACTTCTTGTGGGTTTAGGAACTATATAGATTGTGTTAAATTTTGGCTTGAGAAGCCTAGCTGACATTTATCACGTTTAATAAATGTTTCTGTGAAACTTTTTCGTCCTGACCACATTAGTTTTCTTTTTTATCGGTTATTTTTATTTTCTGTAGGCAGATGCGTCCTAAATCTAAGAAATGAAGACATTTTATTTATTTATAGCTATGTATAATACAATGTTAAAATGACTTAAAGAATATTGAACTTGAACCAAAATTCCATTACAAAATTAACTGTATATTTAACCGAATTTAATACGACTAAATCTTCCAATAGTTCTAATTTGTAGATACTTAATATTAACAAATGATCTTCTTACAATGAAAATTGGCGATACACCAGGAGGTGAAACTTACGACTTAGGATAATCTGTTCACAATAAAGTAGTGGTAAAAGAATGTCTTGGAGAAATGATTGATGGCAAAAAGTTAGGAAAGCCTGATAGGCACCTCCTGCACGAGGAACATACATTCCAATTCGAGTTGTACTAAAGTCTGGACTCAGAAAAGTTATTTGAGATTATTAAATTATCCAAGGAAGAGACTTGGAGAATTGAAGTAAATGATTAATGGACTTTAAAAATTAGGATTTGTTATAAGATTTCATTCGAGCGCTGCAATGAAATGTAACATTTAATATTCTCAGCTGTATAATAAAATTCAATACATCAATCCGATAGAATTAAAATTGGCACATGTACACAATTGCAGCCCTTTTAAAAGCATTAATGCGAGCATTAGTGGAAATCCTGTAAGCTCTCACTAACTTGCAGTGAATCCTTCAAATAATTTAATTAAATTTTCCAGTAGATGTTAATCAACGTTTCAATGGAATCTGGTTAAATTCGACCTGCCCCTGTAAATCTCCATTGATGCTTTCATTAATTCTCATTGAAGCCTAAAAATTTTCGATACTACTAATGAGAGTGAATGTTTCACCCATTTCTTGAAAATTTTCATTAAAAATTCACTGATTCAAATTACATAAAAGAGTTCTTTAAATGTGAATCAGTTAGATTTCACTGAAAGTTAGCCAAATTTTACTCAAGCAATCAATGAAATCTGTTCTCGATTGGATTTTATAGATGAACTTCATTGTCATTGTCAATCAGTGATAATCCTTACTGATTGGATTCAGTGACCCATTTCTCACCGATTCCAATTTTAGAGATTTCATTTTTCTGCACTTATCAGTAAAGTAAGACCTATAAATGTCAGTTCCTACAGTAAATGTTCTATTCGTCGATGCAACAATTCGACTTATTACGTAGAATGGTTGTACGAATACTAACTAATGAAATTAGCAGGGCTGTAATTAACTGACAAAATACATGTAATAAAAAGAAACCTTGTACCTAATGATCAATTAGCTACTTATCCACATTTTGAAATATTTAAAAATAATATGCCATAGGAGGTTGGGTTAAGGATGTTTGGGTAGTCAACCGAAAAATTGATTAATTCGCAAAATTCTGTAGGGGTTGGATCTGTGAGGTGTGCAGTTGAGTGAGGGTTAACTCGGTAACTTGTAAACCCAACAACCAACCCGACCCAACCCAAATCAAGTTATAGACACCCTCCTGTTCGTTAAAGACTAACTTTTTTTTGCTAAATTTCAAATTCCCGGCTCTTCACTAATCAGTTTTGCATCAATCACATCAGTTTTTGCACTAAATAATGATTTCAATTCCAATACGTATTCGTAGAACACAAAATATAAAATCGACTTTGACACTGCTTCCACGCTTGATCGGTTTCGAGTACAAAGCCATCCCACAACAGGAAGGAGTGAGATCGACGATTCCGCTTGATCATTCGTCTTCCACATGAAATAAGGAATCGAGTGCTGTGATGATTTGGAATGGCATGGCGAGGCGTTCCGCGCCAGATTGTTCGCTCCCGGCGAGCGGTCACGACACTTCGCCAAGAGCAATCTAGGCGCAAAGTGACCGTTCTATATAAGAGTATATGTAAGAGCTGTAAGGAGAATGCTAAAGTGCACTTTTCATTTTCAGATCATGCTGACGTGACCGGTATATCAAAGCCGAAACGGTGCTTGCGTTAAAGGCTCCACCACGTCTACCAGGATTCTTGAGTCCTACCTTGGTAGGAAAACAAAATAAGAAGCTCCTAAAATTGGGGAAGGCAGGAATCACGAGAAGATTCAAGAAACTGTGGTGCTCTTCATGGGACTAATTTGCCGCAATTTTCGCAAAAAGGAGTGCCCCTACCGAGACGCTCCCGGGAGCGTCTCGCGTCTCACACTAGGATGGTGTCCTGATTCGCAGTGCTCAAGAACCTTGATTGGAGCCAGAGTCGAAGCAAGTCAAAGCAAGCCAAAGTGTCCACCGATCCGTGAAGCTGCTGGCTTTTTTTCGTCCTCGTCGGGCGACCCGGCCCCGAGACAAAAAGAAGAAGGCCGAGAGGAATCATCAGGCTCTATTCTCGGGGAGGACGCGACAAATTGACTCACCAGGTCCGCACGGCAGCTCTAATGGCCGTGCAGAATTAGCCGGTGGAGTCGTTAAAAGGAGCCGCGGTTCACATCAGGTTGAGTCGTCCTGTAGAAGCGAAGAAGAGATCCACCTTCATCTCGCGTTTCACATGATCCTCCGGACAAAGGAGTGAACTCATGCTCGGCTACAGGAGCAAGTGAGCAACCGAGCCAGAGAAACGTCAGAGTGAGACAAGTCAGGAAGAGCGAGTTATATCCAGAGACAGAAAGAGAGAGGTGAGAGTGGGATCGACGTGGGTAGAGAGGAAAAGAGAGCGAGCGAGAGACCTGGCGAGGACAAGAGAGCGAAGCGTTACCGTGGAGACCGATGTTCAGGAGCGTACGATGGCCGGGGCTCTTTCTGGGAATGCCCCACGGCCTGTGAGTGTCGTTACCGTTGATGGAGGCGTCGTGGAAAATGTCCCATCGTCGAGCGTCCCCGAGGCAGACCAGGATCAACAGGATCCTCAGGTTGAGCCCACCACGGAGAATCCCCGCTCCTTTACCTCGACGGAGGCGCAGACGGAAGTGGGTCCCCAAATTGTCGGTCCACTGCCGGTCCAGGAATCTGAAGATGTTAGGGACGCGAGAAGAAGGGAGAGGAGAATGAGGAGGCAGCATCGAAGGGCCTTAAGGACCTGCTCAATGCCACCAACTTATCCTGGGGCACCGGGATGTGTGGGGTCGACCACTGCACCAGGAGTGCCCCTTGTACCCTCTGTGGGAGGCTTTCTGCATCCTCCACCGCCGCACCTGGGATTGAGAGGCCTCAGCCTGGGCCTACCTTTCCCTGTTCCAGCTAGCGTCTCCGCCTTCGGCAGGTCGGTACTCTTCTCACTGTCATTTTTTGGATTAGTACCAGTGCTCTCAGATCGAGCTGGAAATTTACCCCCTCCACATCCACTATTTTATCGAAAAAAAAGCAATTTGTGAAATAAAATTTGGCACACCTTTGAAATTATTATTCTTTTTAAGTATTTTCTTGAATTATATAAGAAAATTTTCTCACATTATATTTAATAAATTACTTTTTTTCGATAAAATAGTGGACATGGAGGGGGAAAATTTCTAGCTCGATCTGAGAGCACTAATATTAGTACTCTGCACTGCTGCTTGAAATCCCTTAAAACGAAATCGCTTAAAATCCTTTGAAATTGTTTAAAAATTTGGAGACAATTACATTGAAATCTCTTGAATTCCCTTGAAGTTTTAAGAAATCTGTTAAAATTCATGGAAATTCAAAGAAATTTTTGTAAATCACGTGAAATATTTCGAAAGCGATGAAATTTAATCTAATCTTTTAAGACGTCTTTGAATCGATTAAAATTCCTTAGATCCCGTGTAATCAATTGAAATATCTTAAAAGTCTTTAAAACTCCTTAAGATTCCATGAAATCATTTTAAATTTCGTCAAAATTGATTAACAATACCCTAGTAAGTTTATTAAATCATTGGAGGATGGCCAAAACCACTGTATCATTTATCATTAAATGCTTCAAACTTTATTTTGAGCAACTTGAAACACGTCAAATAGAATAAAAACAGGAATTAGAGAGACTTGTTAACTCTACAGATACATTAATACAATACAAATTGCACATGTCTGCTTGTTACTTTTCCCACGAATTTCCGAGTTATTATGTCTTCTAAAGAATTAAAATTTTGCTCTTGCTGGAAACTAATGCAACAGAGCTGATATACCACATTTAAATTCCATGGACGAAGAAAAGTGTTATCATGTTGGTTCATCTGGCACGTTCCCCTGCGACAACAATAGTTAATGGCAGAGCATATAATACAAAAGTTAATCCGATATAGAGGTCTGCTAGAGACATAAACTTACTGTTCTCGTGGATGCGATATCTGAATAAAATAATTTCACAATGAAAATGTTAACTACCATTAGTTCAGTTTATCTTTTAAATTCACAATTCTCTTTAATTCTCGAATAATTTATGAAACGGTTTATTCGGTTCTCATATTTGGAATTTAAGGTCTTCATAAAAAAATACAATTGAATATGGTTTTAGTTTAAATTTTTTAACTATTAAAATAAAAGTCAAGTTATAATCCTTATATGTGTTTATAATTGTAAAAGACATAAATGTTCAGTAAATTACGGTGCTCTGATAACGAGTAGGATAAGATTAACGTGTAAGATACAGTTTATGTTTTATTTTTTATGGAAACAGATAGTAAACTCAACAAAAAAAGGTTTTCCTGTGTAGTTTTCGAGTAATTTCAACATAAAAGTAAAGTATGACGTTTTCAGAAATATAAAATATATAGGCATATAACAGTACTAACAAGTCATTGAGTTTAATAGCAATTTGCTGAGAATTTAGATATAGTGCTTCCAAGATCATGGGATGGCTTAATTATTTGCGATTTGTAATTTGTGGCAGTAAATGAAAGTTAACTATTTATTAAATATTAATGGCACTAATTGTGAGAACCACATCATAGCCAAGATTTATGGAAAAATCTCAAAACTGTACTTTATACTTTACGAGGCAAACATTTTTTACGCTTTGGATGTGGAAAAATTAAAATAAAACAGCATAAAGTTTGGCGGTGCCATGTGTTGAATTCGTCATACTGTAGCGTGATCTCCAAATTAATGATCGTATAATTCACCCTCACAAGAGAGAAAAATGGATGTTGAGGATTAACACTTGGGCGTAGCAAATTTTTTTTTGCGAATCAGTTTTAGACCATGTGTGAAAGTACTCATATATTATATCAAGTGAATTTAAAAAAATGTTTGAGATGCTAACAAAAATACTTTATTTAGGACTTGGTTTATGCAACACTTTAATAGGGAAATATTGAATCGTTAAAAAGGCAGTTCAATATTATATTATTATTATAATAACATTTTTATTGCTGATTTTAACGTACATTTTTCTTCAACATATATATAGCTTCAAAATTATGGACCATTTCACTAGGGCATTTTCCAATAATAAACTTAGGGGAATTTCACATTGATATGCAAGTACACGTATACGTAATTCGTGTTACTCACGCATCGCTGCGTAGACCTACGTATTTTTGTGCTATCGCCATTAACTTTTCCTTTTCGAGCAGCGATCAATTATTTTCTTCACGCACCATTAACCAGCATGAGGGAGTGTAAATGGTGATTGAAGGGATCGAACCCCTATATAATAAGTTTACGTCACTGACAGGCTTTATTATTTCTCTATGAATCCTATCTTGAACTACGTATATATATATATATATATATAGCTGCACGAGCTGTTCAGGGTAGATTTGCTCTCCTCACTTCCCTAAAAAGTAGGTCTGTGGATAATGGAACTTGATTATTGGAAATTGTTTTTCTCTATTTTGGCTTTTCGTTCTCGTCGACTGTTCAACGAACCCGGAGATATAGTTGCTTGCACCTATCGAGAGATTATTTCACAACATCAAGAATATAATTATAGTCGTGGATAAAGGCCAAGCTACGAATAGTATATAATATATTCCACATATGTATCGACTTTTTAAAATGCTTCTCATTGATTTCTCACTACAGAGAAAAGCTTCCTTCAGTTTTTTATCAAAAAAATAGATTAAGAAAAACGAAGACAAATTTAAAGAATTATATTTTAAATTTTGATAATAAAATTACTTTGTGTTTGTGGACACTTTTTGCGTAATAGGATGATCTAATTTTTAATTAACCGATGAAAGTGCATGTATCTCGCGATGCTCCGAATCGAATTGCGGCTTTCTGCGATTAGCAAAGAGCTGCAAAGCAGTGGGATTACAACAAAAGTAAATGACTACGATTATGCAAGTGCTCACAGCTGGGAAGCGGTGGCTTAGTCGTTGGGATCAATAAACGGCAAATACTATATTTAAAAGGTCTATCTCAAGTGAGTTGAGTGACTCTGCATTATATTTGCATATTAAAGTGTCGAGATTCAAAAAAATGCAAAAAAAAACGAGTCTGTACTAAATAAAATTTGAGTTATCAATATGTTCTCTCAATAACTGCAATACCAAAAATAGGTGAACTTTAACGAAAGTCTTGCTGCAGATCCAATTTCCTTTTTTTAATTCATTTTAAAAGTCTTAATGCGGAAGAAGGTGTTCTCGTATAATGAAATTGACAGAAAATTGCTCACTTAAATACATCGGAATGCCATTTCACTTGATGCATTACTTAATGAAATTTCTTTCTTCTTTTTACGTTAAGAAAAATGTATTGAAAATAAGTGTGAGTTGATTTCAAAGAAATAAATTTAGCATTCTGGATATGAAAACTGAAAATGAATGAGTATTATAAGATTCGTTGCAACTAGAATTTGTCTATGTTTATGTATGCATGTCATCAGTTATGATTGTACAGATCCGCAGGCTGATTGCTTCACAAATATTGCATGGTTAGACCATGAGACAGACTAACTTCATCAAATAAATGCATCATGGTTGTATATTCATTGTTCATTCGAGGTTCGGTACTAGGGGAACATTATATTCTAAATAGAATACAGCTGCAGGTGCTTTTGAGCGTAACATTGCAAATACAATATTTATGTATATACATATATGCAACAAACGTATGTAGCCAGTCGAGGTACATATCGAACATTCACATTGTCACTGCACGTCAAGCGAGTAATGAAGGGTTAGTGAACTCACTAAACACTATATGAAGAGTCAACAGCTCAACACTCGTCCATTAGATTCCTTTATTGTCTCCTTCACTTGTTTTACAGTCCCTTCAATTTAAACTGTAATAAAATTATTAAGTACCTCTTAATGTTCATTTTGAACTGTTTCGAAAACGTATTATTGCACTGAAAAGCATCAGGTCTAAAGCGTTTTTATGGAGCTTCAGATTTTAACGTGACTATATCACCAATAGTAACGGTTCAGGGGAACATTTTCGGTTTTTATGGATGCTATCTTGTTCGTTGGTATGCGCTCCATATATGTACGTACATGCCTATTTAGAGCTCTTACTATATTAATTTGGTTTAAAAAACATCTACGGTGAGAAACAATTATTATTTATATTAATAAATAATTATTTCCTTGTAAATTACTCTTTCAAGAATTCACCTCCACTTACATATATATATACAAGTGAACTTGAATGATATGAGGATTGCTTTCACTGTTCTCAATCCAACCTTCCTGTTTCATTATTTCCATTACTTTTGACTTTTCTTCTCACCATTTTTTTCTGTATCTGAAAAAAGTAATAAAGGTTTTTTTTTTTGCGTCAAGAAAGATATTTGTGTCATTCAAATTACAGGAAATTCCTGAACTTTCTCAATAATTTATTAATGAAATTTACTTTCATTAATTTAATAATACTTTTTTCAATCTTCTTATTTTAATTGCCGACTTCCAGTGCTCTGACCGATAAAGAAACGTGAAAAGAAGTGAAATTTCAATGTTTTTAGATTACTAATAGTCATTGCCTAATAGTCTTTAAGTAAACGGTTTGCATGTTAACTTAGCCGAGTTAAATTTCGAACCGTAGATAAACTAATTAAACAACCGCGGACAGGAAGTAGTAAAGGAAATTCACAAACGATTTTCAGTGAGTGCTCATTTCATTTCCTTGGCTTTCATGACCCGCACGCAAAGGAAGGATGCATTTAATTTTACCTCACGTGCAGTAGCTTTGTGAATCTCATCTTCTTTGCTATGTGTAAACGGATATCACTTTAAATAGAAGCAATTTAAGATAAACCAATCGATTTTATTTATGTATCTGCCCTTTTGTGTTATAATGTACCGTGAAAGTGATTCCGTTTGTACGTTACTCGGTTAAAGCAAAGAATAATGACGATGGTTTTTAATTTAACGGAAGTTCTAACTGTTTATTAATAACAATTCATCTCAAAGTGATCACGAGAGCTAAAGACTTTTTAATTTATCGAATGGTATTTAATCGCATTATATTCTTGCCACCTAGTAGCGAAATCTTTTAACCGCTTTGCAACTCAATTGATTGATTCAACCGTGAAACAGAAACTTTCCCTTCATAAATTCAGTTATAGTTTTTCCCTCTGTTAAATACTCTCGAAATGACTTAAGCCAGCTATTACTGTTTTTAAACTCGTCTAAAACTAAATTCCTGGCCCCTATGGCGGCATTAAAAGGAATTTCATTTCTTTGAATTCGGTCACGTACGTAATATAATTTCACTTTTCCTTATAGTACTTGCACGGCGGGGAAGCCATCCATGTGCATCGCGTCGGAAACGACCAATCTAGAATCCTGATTATAATGTTCCGTGCGAGAAGCGTGTATTATTCTGTAGATTGTACAATGTACATGATTCGTACATAAGCAAGCTCGAATAAAGCATTCTGTACAGAATATATCTACTCATGGAACTATGCTCGTATATTTATATATTATATGTTATCAATAATTTATTTATCTTGCCGCCTCTGCAATGTCTGTGCGTGTATTCCGAATAGGCATCCGCACTAATCGTTCTTTTGAAATCCCTAAAAAAAGTTAAAATTTAATTCCTGATTTAATTCCTTAAAATCACTTGAAATATCTTTCAATATCTAAAAGTCTAGAGAAATTGATTGAAATCTCTGGATTTATTGAAATCTAGCTCTTTATCCTTTAGATAAAGAGATCTTATCTTTTTGATCTTGAAATCTCCTTAATCCCAGGAAACCTCGGGTAAATTTCTACTAATTATATATAAACAAGCTGGGATTGTCTGATATAAAATTTGTAAGATCTCCACCTGCGGGATTGTGGGGATCCTCGCAGCTCCGGCGGGATCGAGTGTGTCAGTAGGTCACTCTACGGTCGAGTTTCTTGTTGCAGGGACGCAGTGCCAAAGCAATGCTGTGGATTGGGTTCGCCTCCAGTGCGCTGGTCCATCCTCGGTGTCGGGATCGTGGGATTAGTGTGTGCAGGGGCTGGGGTGCTTCTCGGTGCACTCAGGGCCACAGGTCGAGATCACTTCGCTGTTGCACTACTCATGATCGGTAAGTGATCTATGGTTTTTCCTTTCTCTCTATTATATATGCTTATCAATGTACATTCAGCGTTCTACAAGAGTAAACTTTATTGCAGCAACAATTATTTAGCTCGATCACCTTTCCATAAAACCCGCGTTCATTTCAGAGGAAAAACGAAAGTATCGTCTTGCTAAATTGACTTTTCAAAGGGTTTATATATTCTGCAACTATGATACACATGTGGGTCGTACAATCAATGCAATTTTCCCTCTGCAATCTACTCTCTATACATCTGCAGATGTATTCATGAATAAGTAAGAAGCTGCGAAATCAGATTTGGAGAGTAGTTCACCAAAATTAAAAAAATCTACAGAATTAATTATTGCCTGATTAATTGTGGTCTATAAAACTTGCTTTCTCGCCCTGTTTTCGATCTAATCTAATGCACGTACACAACCTTGAGCTTACCAAAGGTATTCATGTTCATCATTCGTGGAGAATATTTAATAAAAATGAATAATCAAGCATCTTGTGCAATAAAGCAACATAAGTTGAATAGATTGAGTAAATGAATGGTTGTGCGTGACACGATTTAATGAAGCCCGTACGAAACCTATTCTGTATACATATACAAGTATACATATATATATACTTTCAAACTTTTACAGATCTTAAAATAAAATTATTTTCCCAGTGAATGCACGAACAAATATGTCGGAGAGCAACAATTAGAGGCTCTATTCTCACGACTTCAAAATTTATTTTCACCATTGTAAGTCTACAAAGTCGTGAGATTTTCATCGTTTTAGTGTTTACGAGACCTAAAAAATACAGTGAAGAAGTGTTCGCAAATGTTCGAAAGAAAAGTGTGTGAAGGAAAAATAAAAAGCAAAACGTGTACATATTTTATTGTCGGTCATGGACACAAAACTATCATTAACCTTATAGGAGTACCAAAACTGAGCCAATAGGCATTTTTAGACTAATTCAGTGCGTGAACTCAAGGGCACTTATGTATACTCATTTAAAAACACCAGTTAATCATACTTATGCTTGAGTTAGCCTTCTTGGTTTGTCATCAAGAAAATTCTTTTTGCACATAGGCCAATTGAAATCTACATGATGATTCAGGGACATTTCATGGGCTTTTTACAAAGCAGCTTAATCGGACTGACCTCGAGTGTTTTCACAAATGATTAACATTTGGGAAACGTGCTCACATATAAATAATACAAGAAAGATTTCTTTAACTTCATATCTTATCATTTGTTGAATAAAATTCATTCTTTGTGAATGAAGTTCACAACATTACACCAAGAACTATACAACACACTTCTTCTAAATTATATAATGCTTTTTAAATTTATCAGTTACGTTTCAGGAAATATTTATTTTGATACGAATCACTGCACAAATATAATGCAATTGTAGCATCAAGAAGGACAGAAGTCGACGGATTTCCTGGCAGAACTCTTCATACATGCGTTTTGGTGCACCGTTTTAATCGTGGTCAGCGGGTATACTTGAAGCGTTACAGGTGGCCTAGCCGAAACAATTTTTAATGGCACTCTTAATAATTACGTATATGTATGTACTACTCTTCCTGTGCTAAATATGAAAATATGGAAATACAGTTTTCAAACGGTCATTGTCAGTTTAAATTTTATCCACCTATGTTTAATGTAATTTAGGAATAACATAAAGCTGAAATGGCATATACTAATTACGGCATTACGAAGCAGTGCTATCATATGTTTTGAATATATGTAAAAGACCTCAAAGAGCCGATGTGATTCAAGGACTATCTCACCAAAGGAAATACGGTGCTTTAAAAAAAAGGTCTTTATTCTTTCGAATAAAGACCTTTTTCTTCTTTGATTTCAAGGTAGATATTGTTTACTTCTAGACGTGCTAAAAGCGTTTATTCTTTTTTATTTGAAAGTTATACGTTACGTATAAATATAAGCCAGTTAGAGATGCAATAATTTAATGGGCAGCAACGTTTCTGAGAATCTGAAACTCAAATATTCTTTTACATATATGGAACAGAGTATATTATCTTCTTTGCCTATATGCAAAGTTGAATTTTGCCATCAGCTTTCCTGACAAAATGGACAAAGAATTACATATACATATTGCGTCTGATGACACAAGTGCTTATTTACATACATTTCTCAATTGTCGAGCAAGGTTAGTGGCGGTGTAATTTTATTATGGTTAAGAATAAAGTGTCTATTTAAGCGCGTGTAAAGCCTACTCAACACATTTGATTCGCGACACGCAAAGTGCGTAGAATGAACATTGTCGCGTCTTTTAGATTATGTAATGCGAGTTTCTCAGGATGTTGTGCGTTCTGCGCAATGACAATTCTGTGTACAGGCCCACGTGCCGTAAACAGCAAGGTTGTAAGGCCTTAATTGTTCAGGCACGCGACAGGTGGTTATCATCCTTCACGGATTCTCCTCAATGATTAAATTTGCACCTTAACTAAGACCCAGTTATCCATTACCTTCAGTATGTCATCATGATGCACTCGCTGGATTTAATGCGTAGTTCAACCGTAACAGATATTATCAAGAAAAGTTGGACATTTATACAAGGTTATTTATGTACATTAGAAGTACCTTTGAAAAAATAATCCTTTCGCTTAATAGTATTATATTCAATAATTAGAAAGTTTCAATAACGTGAAAGCAATGCGTACATTGCTCTAATAATTGTGCAAGCTAATTCAATTTTCTAAACCCATTCAATTACATATTCGAAACCCACATACTTTTGTCATCAGCAATTAAATTAATATTAAACTAAAAGTAATAATAATCGAAGTTCTTAATGATCATCTTGGCAAGTTAGTGATATGTTTGTTCTAAAAGGTCAGGAAAATAAAGACAAAGTAATCTCGAAGTAATTATCTTTCGATTACATCGAAAGGAGTCTCGATGAAGATAATCTGAGAACGATCATGACGATGTTTTTTCATCAGCTTAAATGAGTACCTTGGTCTTCGAACATTCCAAAGAAATCATAAGCTTCAAGTAGTCTTGACTATCGACTTACGCGTGGAAGAAATTAAGTGCTTAATGACTATGTCAATAAAGCAATTTGTTCCTGTTGTTATTCTTTCCTTTTAGCTGAATCCATTTCTCATGTTTACTTATTATAGTCTTGTATTTGAATAGGAATTTTCTGAAAAATTGTTTTAGAAATAAAAATGAAAACTTGCACTCTACACTATAGAGTAAAATGCAAAAAAGAATATGTGACTGGGATACGATATTATAAACAGGACTTTCGTCTTTGAGGGGGAGAAAAAAGAGGAATGTCCGAGTGCTAACTTCGTCCTCGAAAAAAGCATCAGGATGAATATTAAACGCCTTTGTAGCAAGCGTTGAGTATTTTTCATCGCGTCGTAGTTTTCGCAATAACCTATTCCATCCCACCAAATGGTCCATCTGCTCGATTGAACCAAGGCTATAACAGATACGAACGTTGTTATATCGCATCAATAATTCATGGCTGTAAAGTACGCTGCAATTGGCTCGACCGAGTTATCTGAGAAGCGCAGAGACTATCCGTCCCACAGAGAAGGGCGGATGGTTTTCGATTTTTCGTTCAAGAAGTGTCATGCGCATTGAGAATCGTTTACATATGTCCAAAAATATACGATTCGTCAAATCCGATCGATATATTAGTACTTGTATAATATATAAAGCACTAGAAGTCATGAGAAGCATATCTCATATTTATACATAGCTCATTTTTATAAGATTCCACATATAATGTATTATGTAGGATGATTTTAATATATATGAACAAATTTTATAAGTATAAAATAAAAAATCTGGCACATTCTCATCGCGCGCTTCGCGCTCCGTGTTGCGCGCTTCGCGCGCTTGTGCCCTACGTGAAGCTTTCGCTTTACAGGACGCTTGAACCTATATGTTTTTTTTTAAGTTTAATTAAATTATATATTTTTTATATATAATTTATATTTTAATTTATTTTTTTATATTTGTAATTTATATTTTTATATATTTTTTAAAATTTAATTAAACTATATTTAATTTAAATTAAATTACTGCTTTGATTGCAAAAGTTAACTAATTTACTTAAGGTTCTATCGACCTTAAGGAGCACATTCTCATCAGGGCACTCGCGCTTCGTGCTCGATATTTGATTTAAACCTCGCGCTTCGCGCTCGGCTCTGTTTAACAATATTTTTCATGATTAAAACGAAAACTACTCATCCTATTGAAAAATGGTCAAAGGAGAACTTGTAGATCTTTTTAAGACGAATAACTATGTTTCTTACAATTTTCCTTGCATCTCGCGTTATTTGGCTCAAAATTTGAATTTTCGATTTTTTAAGGAAATTCAAAAAGTTGTTATGCCTATCCTATAGGGTGTTCAAAAAGAAACATTTTTTATCTTTAGACTTTTTTTCATATCGTGCGTTGTTTGGCTTCTAATTTAAGTTTTCTTTCATTTTTTTGAATTTTCAAAATGTTATAAGTCTTTCAATTTTTTTTTTCATCCAAAAAAGTCATTAGGAAAAATTGTTCCAATCTTTGAGTACTACAAAAATCCGTCTTTAGAATTTTTAAATTAAAAAAAAAGTGGTTTCAAAATTTTTTTAAATGCTCCCAAAACGTGGACATTTAACAAAAACTGGGGGGGGGGTCAAATTTTACACAAATCTAATACCTTCTCTGATGAGAATGTAAAAATGGAATGGTCGTATTTCTTATTATAATTTCGTAATAAATAATCAGAATTTATAGTAAAAATTCTTTGGTTAAATGAACTTACTCTAGAAAATTCATGTGAGCAAGAACGACGCAAGTTGTTTTGCATACGTATACGGAAATAAGAGATCTTAGGGCATCGAATATCAGCATTGTTCAGTGACTATATAATGTTACATTCAACATTATCAACGCATACTTGACGAGCTCGTAAGTCGTAATACTTCTTTGTAAAAAAAAAAAAGAAAAAAGGTATCAAGGTAAAACATGATGTAATTCAAATTTATTTTTATCGTACCTTCTATTATTATTTAATTATGCTGTATAGGATGTAATTATCTATATTTTCGAAGTCATCTGCTGTTTATATTTTGCCTTAATATTCTGAAGAACAATAAAAAATGGAGTGAAATTTACAGGTGTGCTGCATGGAGTACATTTAGAACAGCTTTTTGTGTTGTACATATATCATTCAAGCGCAGTAACGTATAATTCTTGGTATAGGACTTTAATCTGAATTAATTGAAGGACCCAATTTACTATTTACACTGTGTACTGGAGTGTAGCATGATATTATTTAGTTTCTTTGCAATTTGGACTTAACAAGGGGGAAAAAAGTTACAGAAAAAAGGTACTCTCACGTCATCAGATTATTCCTTGAATTCATCATTACGATGTGATTTACTTCCGACGCTGCAAAGAATGCCCGATGTTAAAATGAAGCGATCATGCTCTTTACAGAAAAGTTCTACAATAGGAGAATTTTCGCATTTCAGGGCTCAGAAACAGACAGCTTAATATATGAGGACACTTCAAAAAAGTTAGACACAGATTCTCGAGTTGGTTGACAATGCTGCGAATGTGTGTTAGCCGTGGTAGAATTGAGAATTCTCTTTTGTACGACATATTCATTTCACTGCATCTGTCCACACCGAGTATACAACCTGCTTTTGATATATTATAAATCTGGGAATAATAATTTATTTTCATTTGCTGTAGACATAATGCGTTGTCACTCTCAGCATACAATCAGTTCTTCAGCAATAGTTATAACTGCAGTGATACGCGGGAGGCCTGATGTGGGTGTAAGTTGTGTAGGAATAGGACATTCTCTATTGTGAGCTGTATTCTCTGGGTCGCAGGGTTATAATCCTACATTTAGAAAGTAATGCTCGTTAAGACTCGCGATATCTAACATGTATAACCCGCCAAGAGTTTGTATTTGCGGTTAAACTTTACATCTATTTTTCTCATTCCCTCTTTTATTTTTCTCTCACTTTTTTAAAATTTATTTTTCTTTTAAAAGTATGGTCACATTTCTACTTTTCTTATATCGTAAAAACTCACACAACTCCATTTTCACAGAATGAACACATCAACGTGTTTTACGAACTTCAGATTTCAAATTGAGAGAAATAAAACCTTTTTGATGTGCCTTATTTTCTTTTAATCTCTCAAAATATGAGATCTTTAAACAGAGATCTCTTTAGACATCGTGTAAATTTTTTCAAAAGACGACTAATAAATAAGAAGGCATATAATAAAAAAATAGGCTTGAATTAAGGAAGAGTGTGTTTATATAGGGAAAGTGTGGCAAATGAGAGTTTTTCTCTCACTTGAGAGAGTAGAGAATATGTAGAGTACAGAGTGCTACACTTTTTTCATACTCTGACGTTATTAGTTCTTCTATTTGCCATATACTGTGTTATAAAATTTGATTATTGATTATAAAAGTTTTTTTTTTTCGGTTATGAAATAGTCTAAAATCTCTGTGTTTTGTAGTTATTATTAAAATTCATCTTCATCGGTTCCATTTTGAAAACTCTTCCTTGTACAGCTATAAAAAAAGTTGCCTTCGTTACTTTTTATCGAAAAAAAGTCTATAAAAATGTACCCTGGCTCGGGTTAAAGGTTACATTTTATTGTTTATGACTTTTTTTACGAGTTTCCCGTTCGTATGTAGCCAGAATCTGTTACTAATGTCGTATATTTTGTCGTATATTCCAGGTATAGGTGTGGTCTTAGTGACTGTGAGTGCAGTGGCTTGGCGAGTGACTTGTCGAGAAAACTGCGGGAGCTTCTTTGGTTTCACAGGGATTTCGGGAAGGATTCCGCCTGCGAGGCCAATGCATCCATACGCTGCCATGATTTATCCTGAATTTCAATTCAGGACGCCCCCTCCGAGCTACCAGGTGAGAAACTCTCCTTCTGGCTCTATTCAAGAACACAATAAATCGTTTTTCCAGTTTCTAAGTTGACGTTCTCAAATTGCATTTTTCCTATGCGGTTAACGCTCTTGAATGATGTTATTTTCACCTCGGATAATACCATTCTCTCCTTTTGTGCTGCCTATTATGGTAAAAAAACATTAAGAGAATTTTAACTTAAATTTTTTACTGCTTTCAAACTGGTCTTTGTTTCCTTTTATTTCTCAATATAAAATTGTTTTAGATCACTGTTCTTCCGTATTTTCGAAACAATTGAGATCGATGAGTAACTTTTTATATGTTTTTACGCATTTTGTTTTATAGATTGTCAATACATATGTATCTTGATATTGTGTTAAGATTCATTAACATAGATTAAAGAGAAAGTGCGATGAGAAAAAGGTAGAATAACTAGATTTTGGGGTCACGTATGGGTTGGCAGGCTATTATTTGATAATTTGAACGTTCACTTGCGTAGTGATTGATGATCTCAGTCAAATGATTGAAAGTAGTGCGTATCAATTTTTCCTATGAGAATCCAAATTTTCTTTCCAGAATTTCGGTGCCTGATTAACTAGCAGAAAAGAGAAGATCGTAAAAGTTATCCAATCTCAGGAAGTTTGTGATTCAAGAAATAATTATTACTGAAATCAGCAATAATTATTCTTGCGTTAATTATTAAGAAGCGTTTTTTAACGAAACGCTTCTTAACTCGTTAAGCAGTGAATAATAAGCAGAGTATTTCCCTTTATGGAAGCAAGGCGGAAGGCAAGAGTTCACAGATGTAGCTGCCTTCATAAATTAGTGATTTAATTTCTCCATCGAATAGGAATCGTAAAACAGTGTATAATCCCAGGTGTCCGTATAGTTCATACGAGGTGGATGAACATTAAAACTGTAACTGACAATATAGTGAAGTCTTGTAGCGTGGAAAAAGCAGAAAAGCTTCCCGTAAAAATCAGTATTAAAAGCAATTTCGCGTTGCTTTTACCTGGTATAAATAAATTTTGAATGCATCGTAAATTGCAAATTACAGATCCAAGGTACCTCGAGATATTTCCTTCTACTTCATTAAATATTAGGAAGACATTCAGTAGTTTCTCTACCTTATTCTCCGACTTAAAAATTTTTTATTTAATATACAAGACAGAGTTTATTCGTATATACGCGAGATGATGATAAAAGGTGCTAAATAATGCATCAATTTTTTTTCATCACTGGATCCTTAATTAAAAAAATTTTTTAATCATCAGATAACGAATTTTAGACTCGATCAAGTGTAACATTTTTGCATTTGAAATATTTGAATGCTTTTTATAATCCCTAAGTGTTTTTATTTCTCTCTTTCAGGCCAGCATGCAGGAGTACAGGCTCAGGTTGTTATTGTTGGACCGTCTGCAACCCACGTCCTCGCCACCGCCGACGTATAGGTCGAATGCTGGGAGTATCGCCTGTACTAACACCAGAGAAAGCAGACCTCCGAGTTACTCAGGACGAGCGAACGTGACACCAACAGCTACTCTGGTGCCTTCAAAAAAGGACGCGAATCTCGTCAGGATCGTACAAACCGAATCTGAGCCCGTCATTCTTAGTGGAGATCAAACACCTCCCGTTGCAGCTGTCGAAGTTTTAGCTCACCTTTAGCCGGCTTTACCCTAACAATCTAACATGGATTCTTTAAATCCTTTTCATGTAAATAGGAAGCGTTCATAAAAGATAAAACTTATTCTCCACGAACGAACAAAAACACTATAAAAGTATTATGTTTCTTCAAAGATTCAGACTGTGATGTCCATAAAATTTGATATTTCGAGATATTAATGTATTTTCTTCAAGATCTTTATGAAAAAGTCGTTCTTGCAATGTCTCTTATGAAGAGACATTAGTTGCAATGGATATAAATAAATTGAATATTTTAAATATTCTCGGTGACCAATAGATATTTTGTAGAATGATGATAATTTATAGGGCGATCCCCGCAACTAATATAGAATATCCTGCCAGGTGTGCAAAGCAGTGTTTTGGAACAATCCAGGAAATGGAATAAATTAGAGAACTTAAACAGTCAGAGGGTCAATGACCTCATTAATAATATAAAATACAATGAGCAAAACTTTAACTCGTTCGTGGTGGCTTTATACAATCCTGATTGAATAATGAAATGAAGCTGATGTGCACTTTTGGCCGGCTGGACTCAATTTCTGTGACAAGATATAGCAGCTGTTCGAAAGTGTTTCTAAAAACTTAAGAGTTATGAAAGGGAGGAAGAGAGAGAAAGAGAGGGAGAGAGAGAGAGAGAGAGAGAGAAAAAAAAATGACAAAATCAACTCTCCTCTATTTTTGACTGTAAAATGTAAATATATAGTCATAAGGCGCCGTGCTGTCGAGATCACGAATAATCTACGTGTTAACTGAAAACTCTCGATGTCTTTATTCGCTTTAGAAAGGGCCTTGTTGCTCTGGCCTTCTTCCAAATGTACCGTAGGAAGTGATAGAGTTAATGGTTCCGCGTCGTTGTTCTCCTACGAACTTAGGAAAGTCTCTTTTTGTTTTTTTTTATTTTTTAACCAAAGGGTCGATGATTTCGGATCCTCGTCATCTATCTACAGTTCCGTAATTACGAAGCGTAACACTAGCCTCACTTTCTCGGTGTTTATTCGAGTAGGAATTTTAAATCACTTGTCAACTTTAGAGCAGTCTTGAAATTTTAGATATTCGCTTGTCGCCGTTGCTTGCTGACAATTTAAATGAAGATACCATACTATGAAAATATTTAATGCGTGAATAAAGTTGAAGCACGACTTTTAGAAACTGTCTGGCAAGGATTGAAGTTCTATTTTGGGCAGCATTTAATATATGGTGCATTCCACTTTCCAAGAGAAATTGTATTATTTTAAAAAATTGGTAACAATATTTTCTTCTATAATAGAAAATTTTGATAAGCAAGGCTAAATTGGAATCCGAAATAAAATCCTACATCCTGTATAAAGTAGGTATTGGCATGCGTACTTAGCAATCGGCATAATCGCACAAAGTTGATTGTTGGCTGATACGTTATTACACGCGTGTGAATCGATTGGCGTAATAGCACTCGGCTCATAATGGTTACATTTCACTGCATAATTAGCGATCTACGCGTCTGTTTTCTAATTCTTTTACTTTTTGTAAGTACTGGGTAAGAAATTTGCTGGGGCAACGGTGAACTGTGGAGAAAACTAACTTGATTATTCTGCATTCATCATTAAAAATTAAAACTGTCGGAAAGAAATTGAGAAAAATCTGAGACGAGCGTCGCACTCATACAAACTAAAACTAAAAAGCATGAAGCGTCCTACTTGAATATATATGTTCAGTGCCCAAATTAAGCGGATCGTCAATGTGGTCTTCCAATACTTTCATACACTGTTCTGAATCCAAGGTGACTTTCTTGCAAGAATACAAAACACTTTCTTATGATATCAATCGCGGTAACGTGACTCGACCGTATTCTCCTGGAATGCAGGATGGAATCTGCGGAAAACAATACTGATTACAGGAGGTGAAACACAAAGTATTGTATTTCACATCCGTTTCTATCTAAATAAACAACAGAGTGCCATATCAACTCGGAATGAATTTTCACAAGACATAAATGTAGATTTTGAGAAACAATAATTCATTATTTAGTTTCCTTCAATATTTTTCATAGAATTGTATACAAGTTTCTGTATAATTTACAGAATTTGCAAATTGCAGCTGTATCATTAGAAAGCTTTGTCACTTGCAAGAAAGATCTCCGTATTTTAATTTAAAAACTGTGAAACTGGATGACAGAGCAATTCCTCAGGTTACAAAAATGTACGGAAAACTTTATTTATTATATAAAAATCGTAGATGTTTAAGACAAGTGATGTTCTGGGTGCGCGAAACTCAGAGTCATCGAAATAAGAGCCACAAGAGAACAATAAAAAATGTAGTATAAGTAGATAGAACAAAATGGCCAAATACTCGATTGTATTTGTGTAGATAAGACCGTGTGAAGTGGGTCGAAACGATAAAGGCTTTTCTTCAAACGGGTACATTATTTTCTAAGGATTTTACGACACAACAGTAACTGAGGGGCTAACACGATGTTATCGGTCGTTAATTCTCTATGCAAACAATGTATATTGTACATTATATTGTACATTTAAGGTGAAGAAAAGACAGGTGTCAATGCAATGCAATGTTTATTGAAGATAAACATGTGATCTGGCGATGGATAGTTCTGCACTTATGAAAATCGGGGCGAAATTCTTGTCTGCACTTGGAATGATTCTAATCTGAAAAAAACAGGAAATACATTCTCCGAGGGAAATATTTTCAACTGTACATCTAATTAGGGTGCAATAAAAAATTAGTAGATTAACTTGAAAAGTTTAGATGTGGTACAGAACTCAGAAAAGAAGAGATGCAACGTTTTATGGTCAACATACAGCTTATGTGGAAATTTCCTTGTTTGTAAATAGTATTTTATAATTTAATCTATTGTTAAAAGCAGATTCTCTGCTTCTCTACAATGAACGAATTATATTAAAATTAAATTTTATTCGGGATAAACAAAATTTTCTTTTAAAATATAAGAAACATACGAAACCAAAATTTAGAATTTGAGAAATTAAATTTCTGATTTCGAGTTGATCATTATTTTAATTTTAGTTTGTGGTGATTACTGATTACTTTCCGAAAGGGTTCTCAGAGTATCGAAGCAGGTTTCATATGATGTGAAAAAAATGTGGTAAATGTACACCGATCATATTAAGTGCATGATCTTCAAGTATTTTTGTAAATATCTGTAAATATCTCTAATTTTACGCCTAAAAATTATGTAGCGAACGCAAGTAGGGCTAATTTCTGATGTTGGTAGGATTAGTTTTGGGAAAAGTGCTGATACTCAATACCAAACTCGTAATGATTCGTGATATGAGAAATGTTTATCATTAATTAAGTCATTGATAGCGTTAAGTAGTTCATTAATATTGTAGCAGAATTTGAATTTTTAACAAATAAAATATATTTATCTGACTATATATTTCACGATTTGCGCTTATTCTTCACCCACCTCAGTTACAATGAAAATTATTATTATTTGGGTTTAAATTTAGATAAATCAATTAACTAACGTACCGGTTATTAATTTTATTTTTATTTTTATTTTTACCAGTTATTAAATTTAAAAAAAATAGAAAACTAGGGGAAATCAAAAAAGTTGAAAAAGCGAACACTGACTTACCATAATTTTTATAAAGGTACAAGATGCGCCATCTGTAGTAAGAATTTTAATATGCCATTCACACCAACAGTAGATATCTGTTTTTGATAAATAGAAATCATTGAGTCTACTTTACCTTCAATTGGTTTAAACGGGATCAGACATATTGTGCAAAATTTAAATTAAATGTAAACTAGTTTGTATCATTATAGATAATTTTTATATTTTAATAACACAGTGCATAAAACAAAAATAATCAAAATATGAAAAGAATTATCAGCAAATCTTGAGTAGCATGTCTTGATACCAAAAAAATCGTTCGTATGCGTAGGATATGTATGTATGTATGTTCGTATGGGCTTTGGATCCAAGTGTTAAACTCAAAATTCCATTCTCCATTTTACTCAACGAAAATTATAGATAAATATTTTTTCGCTCAGTAGCACTAATATAAGACACTTTTCAAATATAAGACTGCGTACTGAGCTAAAAAGTATTTAATTTCGATACTTTTTGTATAAAACGTAGAATGCAAAATCTAACTTAAAAATTCAATATTTTCATTTTACTTAAAAAATATTTGAATTAAATATTTTCTCGCTCTGTGCGCGTATTTCTAGTTAAAAATTGATCAACTTCTCAGAAGGAAAAAATTCCAATTTTAGTATTTATTAAATAAAATGAAGAATTTTTAGATTAAAACTTAGTTCCAACATCCTTAAAATAAATGAGACGAGGACCGACTTTTGGGTAAGAGATAACTATTTTATGTATAATAATTAAATGAATTTATTTCTGATTAAGTGCTGTGAATGCTGAAGTATAATACTTTAAAGCTCTTCTTTTTACAGATTTGAACGACGATTTATACAATGCAATAAATACAGTATGAATTATTCCCCCCTTTCTTCTTCGAACTGACAAAACAAAACATCTCGCTGGCAGTAATCTCATCTGAGCTACTAAAGTAATAACTAGGGAACGTACAAGTAAGTATTTTTGGTAAATGCGACTACACACTCGCAGCAGAAATCGTCGAAAATAATACATTGAAACATATTAATTGAATTTGAGTGAGCAAATGAAACTATTGAGAACTATATAGTATATATAGTTATATATAACTATATAGCTTATACAATTTTTTGTATAATAGAGTGTGACCTGCCACTCTAATTCATTAACCCAAACAATAAATAAATTGAGTTTGAAATCTCTACAGAACTTTACTATACGATTTACCTAGCGAGAAATCATCGTTAAATTATTAATGATAAACATTCCAAACATTTTACTAGCTCCGCCTCTTTGGCTTATGGATTTGTGACTGACCGTATATAGAATATAAATTATTAGGTACAATATACACATATATATATATATATATTAATTTATATACGCAATATCATCAAGTCACACAGATCAGAATCTCCACCTCGAACCCGTATTTTTACACACACGTGTATAATAATGCTTTATTAAATAAAATTAAGTAATAAATTAACTCTCAACTAAGAACTGTTAAAAATGAACTATCCTACAACCTGTGCAAGTAAATTAAAAGTCTTAGAAAATCTGAGATTCCAACCTGTGTGACAAACCACCGGGTGGCACAGGCTCTGTTTAGTCACTAGTGCACTCTCTTTCTCTCTCATACATTCTTTCGTTTGCCCGCACTCTCAGTCGACTCACATTTTTCACTCCTGCGAGTCACACGATCGTAGCTTTACCATGGAAAGAAAATCAGAAGCTAAGCCGCGTTCTAGCAGGAATTAAAAACGCTGCTAAATCTAACAAGATAATATTTTTAATAAAAAAAGTATGAATAACAACAAAGAGAAAAACCAATCAAGTTACAATTCAAACAAAGCAATCGACGTTAGCTACAATTACATTTTGTATTTACACTCTCGACAGTGAAATTTACAAGCTTTTGTACGTTTTTGATTTATAGAGGGGGATTAAAAACAGAGATGCACCTTAGAAATTCTAAGAGAAATTTTTGCATGAATAGATTAATTTAACAGGTTGCTATCTTTATACATTTTAGGGACCAGAAACATAGAAAGTTGAGTACGACATTAGTACATAAACTTTTTCCCCATCACATTCTAAAGAAAGAGTTTTGAAAGTTATCGCTTCAATTATTAAATTATTATACGAGTATAATACAATTTTACTTGACCTAGACAATTGTTTCAAGTTCAAACTCTCCGCCAAACTATTTATAGTTGAAGCTCAAACTCAAATTAATTCGTGTACAAGAAATTTTCAATTTAATCGAAAGATTTTAAGTTTGAACTTTGACTTTGATGATTTCGAGTGAAAACTTAACTCATAAATAGTTTTTTGACTCGCTTCGAGTTTCGGATCCTAATGTTTCCATTTTTTCAACCCTAAAAGTTGCAATTCCTGATAGATATGAAGGCAGGAGACTTTCAAAACAGTTTCTCTAGAATCTAAAACACAAATAACGCTAGAGTGACACTGTGGTAATCTCTAAATAGATATAGATAATAAACATACATTTTGCTGTTGCTTAACGATTAAAGATTTGTTACATTGTGTTCGCACTAGGAACAGTTAATAATAACAACAGTGCTAGTTTTGTAACAGGTAAGGCAGGCAAGGTAGTCAGGCTGGCGTAGAGAGTTGGTAGTTTATGAATTAGTAGGAGGGCGATTGCGCAACAAGCGGGGTCTTTGCACCGCAGGTCGCGACTGCTGCCTTGTTCTTGCTTCGTTTAAGTGTGGTACAGATTTAATTATTCACGCGTAATTACTCCTCTCCTACTCGTACTCCTACCGCTGTAATTCTGAGTACGTCTCTTCCTCCTCTACATCTACTTCCTCTTTACGCTTCTCATCCCACTCTTTATCCACCTACTTCTTCAGGGGTTAAGTGGGTTACCCTGCGATACCTTGAGTTAGCGCGTACTATAGTCGCCTGGCGGGCACTAATTGACTAGTATCGTTCATCACTCTCATTTGCTTTCACTTCTTCTATCGTTAAGATTCTTTCTTTTCTTCTTCTCACAAAAACTCCTTGCCCAGTGAATCTCCAAACTGTGATTCAAATTGTTAGCACAAAAAAACAAAGTAAAAAAAAAGCAATGATAAACTTAACACCTCCCTCAAAAAATTCGATTCTTGAGGGAGGTGTCACATCTCAATTTTTATAAAGGAATTACAAAGTATTCAACTTCTTCAAATCACTTAGTTCTAACTTTTAAATAAAAATACCTAGAATTAAAAAAAGTAACCCTCATTCCAAAAAAATTAATGTCTCCTTACTTCTATATCAAGCTCTCTCTTTCACCTTAAAAGCATTGAAAAATAAAAGAATATACTTTATTTCAAGCAAATCGGAAATTCATTAACTAAGGACTATTTTTCTTCATCGAGGGAGATTTGGATCGACAATAAAAACTTATGAAATAAAAATTGGAAACTAGTGATTTAGAGAAGCTCTCTTCCCCTTGAAAAACTTCGGATATTAAATGAATAAAAAATCTTTGGGCAGCAAAAATTCTTTACAAAAGAGGTAATCTCTCATTCTCCTCATTCAGTCTCACAGTCACTCACAAAAATTAGCGAATAAATAGAAAAACAACTACAAATAACTTAAGAACACAGGAAAGGTATTTGTGACTTGGTGTGTATCCGATAAAAAAAAAAAAAAAAGAAAATAGTGGTCTCGTAAGTAGGATGTGAATGTGCGAGCACAAGCGCGCGGATTAACAATGGAAATGTGGTGTGAAAAAATGGGACGACAAAGGTAATAATCCGGGCAAAACGAAGGGTCCGTTCATTTACACATGGTAAGACGTAATGAAGTCGGGGACATTGTTGGTAATAAGACCCGCGGCGACACACGATCATCTCGTTAGGTCGCAATTACGTCGAAACCTCTCGAACGCACGCGCTTGCGCTCCTTATGCGCTACATTGTGCTGTACATCGTATTTACAATGATATACAATTAATGTAGGGTAATGATTACATGGGCAGATTACCGGCGAGCGGATTAAGCGTCGTCGTAGTACTAACGAAACAGCGGGCTTCAAACTCGCTCTACTATGCTTGTGATGCGCAAACAATAAAGCGAGAGCGATTATCTTTACTTTGTTTCGCTTAATCTAGACTCTCGACTGTATGCGTCCATCCTCGGTACAACATGGAAAATTGGAAAGAGTTCAGTCTTGTAATGCCTAGGCGGCGTTCAAGGAGAGTCTCGTCAATTCGTCCTGTGATGATAAACTCGTGGATGTCTCGAAAGCAAGCGACAGAATGAAAGTGCTTCCCATAAATTCTTGTCGATTCATTCTCAAATTGTACTTTCCGTAAGCTTCAATACGGAGAAAACGATACTTAATTTGGAGTAGAAAGATGACTATTTTCTTTTCAGAAGAACTCTTCAGACTCTGCCTTGACAGTTTCTTATTATCGATTCTTTTTTTCTTATACATATGTAGACGAAGACGAAACTTTTCCTCATTGGTCATCACGCAAACCAGCCCACAGTTCGACTCAAATGACTGCAAGAATAATTTTTTACTCTCTCAAAGCTGGGCTTCTGCTTTTTCATCTTCTTTTCCTGTTTCCTTTGATATCTCTTTGGTTCGTTACATGACCTATTTCAGCTTCAGGGTCCCCCTTTCTATTTGGCATGAGCTTTAAGTACTCGTTCCTGGACGAGGTCAAGAAAATGCATTGTGACAATGACGATGACGACAGCGATGAATTGTCGCCATATCAGCTTCGCGTTACGTATTTCGAGGATAACCGTACGCGAAGCTGACCTCACGTCAGGGATAGTCTGGATGCATCAGATTGTACATGATCGCGAAGATCGTGCAGGCTGCGTAGACGCCCAAGGCCACCCACCAGAGAAGCTGCTCGTGCAGGCGCTGCTCGAAATTCTTTAGTACTAGAAGCCCGATCGTCAGCCCCGCCAAAGCACCGGTCAGGTGCGCCACATACGACACAGGTGGACCCATCTGCTCTGCTGCGTATCTGTCGTAGATGGCGAAACCCACATCCGCGCTAGCTGTAACAAAAATTCGATCACACGGTTAATTTCAATCACAATCATTCTTTAGCAGTTGATAACATGCATTGATGCAAATAAAGATCTAATTATCATTAAAATTAATTAGTATTTTCAATTAGTATCTTTAGGTATTTTGAAATCTCTTGAAATCTTTTAGGTATAGTTGAAGAGGTTTGTATCCTTAAATGACCTAATTTCAGAGAGGCTGAGTGTGAAGATAAAAATTGCAAATTTCGTTAACTGGAACACTTTGAGGTTTAGATACTACATGTATAGTGTAGGTGCTAGATATGGAGAAAGTTAGTGAAATGGTCAAGTGAGTTTAGGTCAGACATTAAAGTTAGTTTGTCCAAGAGCATTTACGCCAACATCATAGTATCGTTTGACTTGGAGGTACTACCGGCTGTATACAGAAGTACCGAACTCCGCAGGAAGTTCTCTAATGCAAGCCAGGTAGTAGGAGCTCTGCAATTGGCCACAAGACCGACGGATGGTATCATTAATCGCAATTTTCGGCAACGCGCTTTTGCTGTCCAATTACCGGTTCCAGCCTTCCATGGGCAGAAGTGCTGGTTGCATAAGCAAACTAGTTACAGCGTCGAGTGCCCACTAGACGATATTGGCACTCGGCTCTGCGACTAGGTACCCACTTTGGTATCCGCAAACTAGAGCACGAAGTATTTCATGAACGGTCAGCCGGACAGGGCACTTTTGAGAGCGAAGTGAAATAGAGGGATCATCGAAAGGGTCGTTAGATGCGGTCAGGTTCCGATAACAAAAAAATACCCTAATCATCAATCTAAAGATTCTAAGCAGAGCCCAAGTGTTGAACCTAGTTTTTTGTAATTCGCTCGCACATTTTCAGGCTGCTTAATTAGTTTTAATTCTAATCAAGAAAATGAAAATCAACCTGAATAAAATGCAGATAACTATATTGACTAAGTTTAAGAACATTTTCTCATTATACATACAATAGCAATCCGATAAAAAGCTTGACTTTAATTTTACGCTCTACCCCTTCTTACCCTTATCTTATTATTTTTATCCATTTGCTTTGCATTTTGACGTCGTAACCGCTCTACATTTTCTTTTAATATGTACCTATCTTCTACAAGTACAATCGTACCGCTTCTTTTGCAAGCGTGCTTTTTAATGAAAAAAAAATAGAAAAACGGTACGTGCAAAGAGACGTGGATAACCTTCACTTCTTTTCTGCTGCACCATCTAATTCATAAGTCGTGTGAATGAAAGCTCGAACCTATGTCACGTTTGCTTTTCACCTTCCTTTACTACCTACCAACAGAATGATGAGAAAGAGGCACTTTAGTTACGAGCTTTCCATTACTGTCATGAGACTTACTTTAAAAAAGTCAAGATATTATTTCAAAACTTTTAGTGTTCTTCAAATTTCATTAATTAATTATATCTAAAAAATGGACTGAAAAATAATAGACATGACTAGCTTTAAGACTCCCATCTAAGACTAGTTTTTAGCCAAGTGGTCTTTTTTTTGTTGCATCTTTACAGTTACCGATATCCGAGAAAATTTGAGATACTGGCTGATCTTTTCTATATTTTGAGAAACTAAAATCAAGTGGGATTTGACCATTTCATTTCTATTCTATGTGTATGACAATATCGATAGCCAACACCCTTTCTGCCGCAGTAAGGTAATTTGCAAAACTAGACAATGAGACAAAGTCTTGTCCAGGCCCAGTTTCCCTGTGCAGCCTGCAGCCTCCTACTATTATAGTAACCAATATGGATTATTCCTTTGGGATTATGAGCCTGGTTCGCTCGCCTGTTACACCCCCGCGGTGCCACCACTCGTTTGCACTTCGCCTAAGGTTAGCCGTATTACTGTCGGTGTATGTACACGAGACTGTTGAGTTTACAAGCGAATACACAGAGTTCCGGGCTATATCTATACGTACCAAGTGTATACCAATGTACGTATAAAGTTTAGCTTGCTCAAGTGTGTCGAGGTATAGAGCTTTGCGAAATCGCGGGCACTTTGTAAACCGTTACGACCTCCAGCGTTACTTCGAATAATTGGATCTCCATACCGTCTTCTTACTTACCCCTCAACCCTCCCATTTTACCCTTTTATTTTCTTTTCCTTCCCGTCCCTCTTGGCTTAATACTGCGCTAAGTCTGATAAGCGAGGTGGAACTTTCCTCTTACGAGGCGACACCCTTTAATTTACGAATATCCGTTTTATTAGGGGATGAATCAAGGAGCTTCGAGGGGCGCGAATCCTGCGAAGATGAGGTGCCACTTAAGCTAACACGAGGCGTGTGTAAACATAGAAATAAATTGGGAAATAGAAGATGGAAGTTGATAACTTGTGGGCTGCGGGGTGATCTTTATTTGACATCCGTTTATTTGCTTATCCCTTGAAAAAGTAAACGAGAAATAAAGCTCTGACGAGAAGCGAGATCTGGGTCATTTCGTTTCCACTGACTGACGGGTCTTTGAAGTGTAGATATGTTGTGTAATATCTATTTATGGATTGAAATTTCACTTGAAAATGATAACGAAAAAGTTCTGAACGTTCAAATGAACGAATTTTTATGTTGATTGTATTTTATATAAGAAATAGGTTTAAAATATTGATTCATTTGCATTGAAAATAATTCTATATGAAAGAAAATTGTAATGTCTATTGTTATTTTTATAGGCGGAATTCACAATATTTAACTCAATGAAATATAATAATAATTGAATGATACATTTATGAATTGTTTAAATGTTATTGCATTACAATACATTCTCTAGAGTTATGCAAATGCTTTTTATAAGTAAAATAACTTTCTAATATAAATATGTACTTAAAAAGTTTGTTCTCGAGAGATAGCTTTCATTTGAAGTGCTTTGAAAAATTCTATTAAAAAATATCTAAATCCGTGGATTACTGGTTTAAGCGATAGCGGAATATTCCCAGAAGCCTTTTACGTAATGTAATATTTTATTACTTGTACCTTCTGAAAGAAAAAGCTCACGTTTCAAATCCTTCGCCTTTCTCTGTTCGTGTATAAAGTTTCGGGCAAATTTTCGTAGTTTCTATTTAAAAGAGGCACTTCACATCCGACCACGATGTTTTACGATATACCCCAGTTTATGCAAAAGTAGAACCGCCGCTTTCGCTAGACAGAACTCGAAATCTCCTGCATATACGTCGTTGGTCGAAAACAATAAAGACGATGTAACAGACGGACCGAAGTAATCTTCAAATCTACGAAGCTTCGCGGTAAAAAGGATATGCTTCTCGCGCGGAAGAATAAATAAAAAAGAAGATAAAAAAAGAAGAAAAAAAAATAAGAAAGAGGAGGAACAAATCCAAAATTTAATGAACCGGTGCGAAAGAGACGGGGATTTCGCAAAGGGATTAAATTCGGTAACAATATCTCTTCTTTTCGCGAGTTTCACTTGTAACAAGAATTCATTCGCGAAAGTGCTTTTAGAATAGAAATAAACAGGACTGTTGCCTAAATGAAGGAAGCAAAAATGTGAAAAGGAAAACAAAGTGTTAATAACAAAAGACAGAACAGTGAGAGTGAAAGAGAGGGAAGGGGCCTTGGGATATTCTCAAGGAAGCTTTTAAGTATCGCCAGAAGCAAAGCTTTCGAGTCAAGCAGATATTGCTGGCATTGAACGCATCCCTAATATTATATAGATGCTTTTATAGGTAAATATTACACCTTAAATTTGTATGTATATAATATCACAAAACTGAATTTTTTAATTGCAAAAGCTCATCCTTACACCGTGTTTTAATTTTTTTTAGTAATTAGTAACTTTTACAATACAATTTAAAATATCGAGGGAAACATTTCTTCATGAACTAATTTATCTCGGGGAATCAAATTTAATTAAAGTAAATGCAAATAAGTCACGTAAGCGAGCCTAATAAATCTTTAATCCTCTAGAATAAATTTTCTACCACCTTCGTAAACATACAAATTACAATTCACAAGGAATCGATAGAGATTTACTAAATCAAGAATGTTATTAATCTATTCATATTCTTGAATACTATTTTTAAATTAAATTTCAAATATCGTGAAAGTAAAATAGTTTTTCTTTTATCTTTGCCGGAAGTATTACTTAATCCGGGTTTATCTAGCCATTTTCTGGCAAAATGGTTTGAGATCCCACCCTTTCTACCTTCATCAACCCGTGGTGATCGTATCTTTTTCCATTACAAGCCGGACATCGCTGGGTGACGCATTTCGCAATTTATGTCCTGTGCCCATCGTATTAGAGAAAAGATTCGAAGTTGTACTATGTACTCGCATATCTCTGAAATCTAAAGCCTTTTTCCCGTTTTACCTCGTTTCTCATAGACGCCGAGTCAGCAAATCGCATGGGCAGCCTATCTTTTAATTAAAAGTTTCGGCACTACTCGTGAGGAATGATGCCACATTTCTGAAGTTAAGGGGCTCCTTTTGTCGTCGACGGACGTTTTTATTATACAACCGACGGACAGCGTCGCGAACAGAGGAAATGTGCCGAGAAAGGACTTTAATGACTCCGAACAAAGTTATATTTTTGACAAATGAAGAACCATTTATTCTTTCCACTTTCTGCGTCAACGTGGAAAGGATAACGTTAACTTTGTTTTAAATTACTTATAATTAATCAAATATCCATTAACGATACATCCATTAATTCATCTCAAAGGATAGGACAATAAATATAAAAATTCTTCTTTTACAAATTGTTAAACTTTCAAAAAAATTAAAATTGACTTAGTTCCCAGATTAATGTATAAAGCGATTAATAAATATTAATTGTGTAAGATTGTGACCAGTCTATTTACCGAAATTCAGTGAAGGTAAAAGGAATATTTTCGGTACGCATAGACACTTTATTCAGGGCCATGCACAAGAGGAGGTTTTGGTGGTTCAAACCCCCCCTATAAACAAATTAAAATTAAAAATTAGATTTTATTTTACATCAAAGACAATCGTTTGAAACTAATTTTTTTATTGTAACATGAATTAATCATAATAATATTTCGATCTTTGTCTTATAGAAAGTGTTGTGAATATGATTAAACGACAAGCAAATCAATAATTGCAACAACTGATTATAATTTTTTGAATAATACAAATAATATACAATTTAGTATGAGACGACTTAAAATTTTTTTATGATATTCGTCAAAATTTGGACTCTAATGAGTAAATATCTGAAATATCTGACCTCATAACTTGTCTGACTCAATCCAGATGTTACTACTGAAATCGAGAGCAGCTGAATAAAATACAAAAAATAATATAATTAATTTTACGGTTGTGTAAATAATACAATAATACTTCATCAAGAGATCTAAAACATATTTGAAAGATTTTAAATCTTAAATATGAAGATGTTTTATAATCCAGCCACTAAATTGATTTATTACTGAACATATTTCGATTTCCAATATCCTGAGGGTTGATATTCTTACATAAATTCCCATCCTAAACATTATTTAAAGACGTTCCACGCTTTAATCAAATACTCTAAAGTGTTTCATCATTGGCAAAAGGATTTTCAGAAACAGCTGCTATCTGTGTCGAATTTAGAATCGAACGAGATTGAATTAATTTCTTATAACCTAAATCCGCTAACGTTAAGAAGGAAAGCATAAAATGTTTGTTCTTTATTTTGTCAGGAGAAGCAATAATAATTTAAATTGTTAAAAAAAACTTTACTGCTCTATTGAGTCGAGCGAATTGCAATGTAGCGCTTCAAAAAATAATCTACTGCCTCGACGAAAGTTTACGATAGATCTTTGCCTTCCTTCTCGAATGAGAAGTGTATAAAAAATCTGATCAAGATGCAAATACGAGAAACGATGGAAATTAATATTCAAGAAGCTATAAAGAATTCCATAGCTCGAAGACTTTTATAACTCTGTCGACGTGAATCTTCGAAATATTATCAAGTGCTTTATTCCTCTACGAAGAAACCAATTGATAGTTATTTCAGGGAGTGAATAGTAAATCTATTTTTATAAGCTATATTAAAATAATAATTTAATTGCAACATTTCCACAATATGCTTTCCAATATTTAAAGAATCTCAAACCCAAAGAAATCATATCATTTATATATTTTTAATTACTTTTAGTTACAATTTCATTATATACCAATATAATTTCCAAATGGAAAACCAGATTTTAAACTTTTTTCATTACTCTCCCCGCTAGATTTAATCTCTCTATATCATAAAAAGTGATGTCAGAGAGTAACGCTTCCCCTTTCAACTAAAGAACTCTCCTCCTCCCCTTTCAAATAAAAACTCCTATTTTAAAGAAAATATTGTTGATAAATAGAACCAGAAACAGAGAACACTTGATATAATCCGTTCTGCAAAAGATTTTTGTGCACGAGTTTTAATTAGACTAAAAAGTATATGTAATCCGTGATCTAGACTTGCGAGTAACAGGTATCCTGTTGATACACATATCGTGTAACATATATATATTGTACAGGGAAACTGAAGCGGTTAAAGGTAATACGAATAGAGGGAAAGGATGTACATTGTCTATATGGTATTAGGCCAGGGGCTGTTTGCTCACCGATAATGAAGATGCCGATGAGGCGAACTATGCCAAACTCCATGTTGTTGTAGTTGAGGAGAACATTGGCGAGGTGTGCTGCGAGAAGGGCATAAACCCCACCACTCGCACCAACGAGATAGACGTCCGTATCAAATACCGACGTGCCCAGAGAACCTAAAATTGAAAAAATAACACTTTAGACAAAAATATAATTGCATCAAGACATGAGGTCACATTTTTATAAAATATTTCAGGGAGGTTGATTAGAGGAATCTGTTGTTTAACTATGGATAATTTTATTTCCAAGTGAAATTGAAAAAGACGAATGGAATTCATTAAATTTATCATTAATCATTCTATCTTCAATAATATTGGTTGACATCCAATAATTATTCTCGATTTAAATTGATGGTACTGCGACGTTATTACCTTTGTTAATTTCTCTATTTCGTTACCAACAGCTGTTTTGTGTTTGTGTAATTATTGACAAATTCATAAATAATTAGATCTTTTGATCACGCTCTATTAAGCATGTCATTTAAATCAATAATGATGCTTATAGTATTAAACTAATAAGCGTCTTTTTCAGACCTTATTAGAGACGCTTATTACAAATTCTGATATCGAATTCACGGAATATTGACTGAAAGTTAACAATTTCTGTGGAAAAATCTTTCAAACTGTATACAAGAAAAGCAGTTTAATTAGATAATCTATAATTTATAGCAAAAGTAAAGGAACAGAACCATATACCATTTCAATCTTCTTTATGGATCATCTTGAGTAGATCAATATCTGGAATTACAAGTTGGATTAATTTGACAGCAGGCTTTCATGCGTTTTTAAATGGAAACGTGAGTCCTTTATTAGAATCTCCCAAGAGTCGACGTTTTTCAGGGTGAAGTAGGAGTTGTCCACGATCTAAAGGGAGGGAAAAGCATGAGACAGAGATATACAATGAGCAAACTTTCTTTCTCTTAGTTGTATAATAAGAATACAACACTTTCAGACCCATACCTAGTGCAAAACTTACACTTCACTACGGCTTTAGAAACATTTTTTTATTCTTGTTTTTAAACAGACATTTCAAATATTCATAAATAAAAACTATCATGATTCCACCGCCTGACCTACGCACACAAAAAAAACTCGATTAAAGAGGATGAAGATTTTGATTGCTGAATGAAGAATGAGTATCGAAGCACAATACGAAGAGATGATTGAAGAGGAGAATAATGAAACGTTTCGAAATATTCCGATAAGCGACAGGATTCAAATGAATCAGATGTATCTCGAGCTTCCGTATAAATCACAGAGAATACTTTCAAATATTTCGTTAAAAATCCACCAATGAAGAATCTATTTATTTGCTTGGCAGGCGGAATTCACAAGAGAGCAGAAAGTGGAACGATTCGCCCAGCCCCCACAGTGCCAGTCTCTCCAATTGTCCATTGTGTTAAGATGCCAGAACCACCTGGTCAATGACAGAAATATGGGAATTGCAAGAGTGCACCTCCTGTAGCGGCAATTATTTCATCCATGTGAAACCGCGACTGCTTTCCAAACCATTGTCGACTACTCCTGATAATCCCTCCCATTTCCGGATGTCAGTTACGTTCCTGGTGCGGCGCACGGTCGCCTCGACCCGCGTCCGGACTCTTTATATTTATGGTGCGTACTGGAATGGAGAGATATGGAAGAAGGATCAGGAAAAGGGATAGAGAAAGCAAGACAGAGTGAGGAAAATGATAGGGTGAAGGGGAGAGCGAAAACCCGTTGCAAAACCGCAATGAGAGGTCGACGTTTCCCGCGGTTCCGTTCTGCAGGTTTCCGCAGCCCCACATGTAGATGTAGTATGCAATAAGGTGGAGTAACAACGGCAACTGTGTCCTTGTCTACTCCATACATACCTTATCCGACACTTTTCTTTTTTACTTTTTTTACCTTTTGTAATTTTTATTTTCCTTTTCTTTTTTTACCCCTTTTTCTTACTTGAGTTTAGTTTTTAAGCACGCATGCCTTTTTCTCGTGTGGCCCACGTCCCTCGGTTATACCATAAGTTACATTACGCTTTCTCTCACATGTGACGGAAACGTGACGCCCCGTTTGCAAATAACTGTAATCGGATGGCTTGCCAATTTCCATACACTCTTTCCTCCCCCTTTCACTCTTTCTGTGTCCCTGAAACCCATTGTTATCGATGAAGCTAGCTATCTGAACTTCGATTGAGCCAAGTTCCAATTATCAATTCATCTCTTCGTGTAGCTCAGTTCACGAAACGAGTTCCAATGATCAAAGTCGAATTATTGAAAAATAGGAAATTAAGAGGCGGTCTGGAGATTAAAAGGGGTTTTAATTTAATTGTCAAAATTGAAAAGTTTTTTAAAAAAAAATATATTTTTTTTTGTACTAATCATTCGTAGTTTTCTTATAATAAATTGAAAATAGGGCTCGAAAATAAGGTATTACATGAGAAGACCCCCTTAAAGGGATAAATGCATGGAAGATAATGTAGTACTTGCAGTGGTATACGGAATCATTTGTCACCTGGTGTCGATATACTTCCCTCGAAATTCGACATATCATATTATCTTTTATCTCCGCTATCTCACTCCACTTTTTCTCCACTTAATATTGCAACATCTGCGACAATAAAAAACGCATTATCGTGAGAACTGGGAAGGGCATTAGAGGCTTCCTATATTGGAGTGGTATTGCTGGGACCAGGGGGGGTTGTCAGGAACCACCTGACGTGGGAACCTGACTGATTGCAGTACCGCCTGAATTATGACGAGTGGTGCCAACGCGTCGTGACTATCGTTATATGATCATTCCTGTTCCTCCCTCTCATGTCCTCCCACCTTCTGCTGCTCCCTTTCTCCCTGTTTCGCTACTGCTACTGACGTTTTTGCATTGTACATTGTTATTGTACACCATGTCCATTAGTACATGACCCACATTAATCTATCTCTATTCCATACACTCTCCACCATCCGCAATAAATTCGACATATCCTAGAATATTTAAAAACAATCAGAAAAAAATTCCTTTTAGGTTCAAAAATTTCAAGGTGTCAAATTTATGATCCAAAAATGGATCAAAGCGATGGAAAAACGGAAAAACAATTGTAAAATTACAACTACATTCATCAACTTTTGGATCAAAAATTGACACCTAGGGATCCAGGTCTCTAAATAAATTGGAAGCAAATTTTACATGTTGAAACCGAAATGTAAACATCCTTTAAACACCTTTAAAACTTACAAGTTTCGATCCCTGTTCCCGATACTCAAAATTCCAGGCAAATTTTGTTTTGTATCTTCAACTAAACCCATATGACAGTAGCATTCAAAACAGAGTTCAAAACATAACTGCAGTAAATTCTAGTTTAGGTTAGTCTCATGATGTGCACGAATCAGTAGCAGCGTATGGAACACAGATACTAATTAGTGCTCGCATGTTGGCATGTGTTTATCGAAGTTGTCTGCGAATTGCTGGCACATGTTTGTTGACAAAACCAAAGAGAGGGTTGTTGTTTCTCGTCATATCCTGTGTAGCCATAGAAATAGATATAATCATGGTCGAGAATTCTCGGCTTACTCTCTAAATCTGAACCAGCGAAAACCATACCAAATCAGTGAAATTCGCTGATGAATCAGCAGAATTGCTCTCATAGAGGGCGTGATATTCACTGATTCATCAGCGAATTTCACTGATTTGGTATGGTTTTTGGCTGGTTTAAATTTAGAGAGTAGTTATACTCTCAAGTGTTTGGGTATTTGGTGTTATTGTCTCTCTTTAATGATCCTACTCCAAAAACCCCCCTCCTTATTGAATAAATCTGTAAACTGCTCCTTAAAACATATTTTTGCAAGGATACAAAGTCAGAAGCATGATTACCAATCCGGACCTGTCCAAGAAGTTATCCTTATGCAACGTGCCTAGGAACCGCCTCTTATATAGCGATTACGAGGTGGTACTCGTCTTGGCTGCATGTCCTCGTCGTGTTCCCACGAAATGACAGTCCACTACGACATTCCATCCTGGCACTCCTAGGCATTAGATAATTACAGTTCGAAGGCTCTCCTAACCTTCTCTCCTCCGTTCCTCGTTCCACCCCCATGGGCGAGAATTACGGCGCATAGCCTTTGTGCAAAATCGCCGACGAATCATTGTCGATCAACTCTATATGTCGATATGCAAAGACATCCTCACACATGATGATGACAAGGGAAAAGGAACATTGAATTCATGATCCCGGAGAGTAAATATAAATTGTATGCATCTGACATTCACAATAGAACTAAGTAAACATGTTTAGGTAATACAGACTACTGTAAAATAGACTCTCAAATTATTGTTACCCTCAGTTTTTAGAGGATCTTCTGCATAAACAAACCATGTATTTGGCGCAGGTATCGTTCAAAGGAACCCAGCTCTTTGATTATACATATAGACCTTCTCACCCGGAACAACTAATTTAATTATGTTTAGATAGTTTAGTACTTCAAAGTGCATAACAGTATAGTTTTCCACTCTATAGGCAAACTGCCTAACTGCCTATAGACTGGAGTTAATTTTGCTGTGTTTTCCTGCGGCAAATTCACATTGTAACTATAAAGAGTTTGCTATTTTACTCTAAAGAAGTTTTATTACACTTTTATACATAAACAAAGTATTTTTATCCAATTTTTATTCTCAGTCGTTCAGATATAGTATAGTTGATTGCTGAAGCGATACTGTCCGGTCAAGTGTAAAAGCAGACATCTCATTCCAAGTTCTACTCTTCAATTCCCGTTTCATGCCATACCTTTAATTAGCCAGCGGAGTCATTTCGCAATTCCATGGGCTGCCACGATGCTTCCGTACTTAAGTAATTGACTAGTGGCTAATGGATTTTGAGACGTCAAGGTTCACGTCTTCCCTAACATTTTACACCACTTGCTGTTCTTTATCTCGTCGCTTATCATAAAGTATTTCCCTCAGGGTATCATAAACTTTTGCCCAAACAGTCAAAAAGATCGCTTCCGGCGAGTTGATTGCACACAGAGAACGTGAAATTACATTGGAATTAATTAATCAGATTATGGTTAATATGTACAAAACCTTTATTTGAATATGAATTTTGACAGGTTTTCTGAAGCATAAAATTGTAGTTCTCGGAGACTGAATCACAATAATTACACGCAATTGAATATTAATAATAGACATTAATTCATCATTAATGACGCTGCTATATTAAACAATACGGCGATCAAAAACCGTTTATCCGCTGGAACGGCTCTAGGAAAAAAATTTGTAACAAGTTGAAGCTGGCGAGACGATCGCACGGTTTTTGATCTCGTCCCTAATTGATGACGAAAGGATTTCTCGGAATGAGAAAATCGGGATTAAATGCTCCGCGAATCGAGTCGAGATGCACTTATATGCTTGAAATCGTGAAGGTTTTATTTGATGCGGGGTGGGACAAAAATGAAAATAGAAAGAGTGCAAATTTCCTCAGGAATAAAAGTCGAGCAATTTTTCACATTTTTGTCTCGTGTAGAAAAACATAAGCACTTTAGGTATACGACAAAAATAACATAAAAAGAAAATGCAATTTTCTCGACGTGTCATGTGTTGACTGATTTTCGATTTGAGCTTGCGGGCGAAGTTAATTTCAAGACTGGGAATTTCGAAAGGACTCTGTTAAAGCCGGAAGGAAAGGCGAAGAAAGATGGGAAGATAGATTGGCAGGTGAAGTGGCACGATGCAGTGGCGTGAGTGCAAACGTCTCTTCGACCTCGGCTATATCGTACGGGTTTGGCATGAGGTTATTCGCAATTTTCCTCAGCTTTATGCGGGTCAAGCAGAAAGAAGATAAGAGGCCGACCAGTAGTAGACTTTGGGTCGTTTGATCGTCTTTGATTGTCCTCTCTGTTCGAATAGCAGATGTGGCGCACATAATATATTGAAGGGTGGAATTGCATAAGTACCTAAACGCCACTTTTTTCAAAAGCTTATTGGCTTAAAAATTCTTTAAAATTCCACCGCACATTGTTCACTTTTCTGTCTTCGATTTGTTTCTAAGACAACTAAAGTGCAGAAAATTAATTTAAAACAATAAAGTTTGTTTATACCCAGCCAAACGTATACATTTTTCATGTATCTAGAAACAATTGAATGCAATTCAATTGAAACAAGTGAATATACACGGAAAAAATTATTTTCTTAGATTTTAAAACAGTATTTGCTGACTTTCGGACACAGAGAAGTCAGAGAAAAGTACTATAATATTTCAGTGAATTTTATGAGATATTAGAAAAGAGTTTATTAATTTTTAGAACAGATTTCCAAAATACTTTTCTCTGACTTCTCTGTGTCTGAAATTCAGCAAATACTGTTTTAAAATCTAAGAAAATAATTTTTTCCGTGTATATGGAGTTAAAAATCCTTTTCATAACAATAAAAATGAATAAAATCAAAGATTAATTACAATAGGATTCTTAAATTATTGGAGGTTGTCGTAGGACACGTTCAAGAAGCGAAAAGACGTCTCGTTCGAGTTTTTCGAGTAACTTTGCTGAAAGAACACCGATTTGCGCGTATCGAAAGAGCGACATGGAAAAAAGTTTAGCGATTCACCGGCTGTCTTCACACCTTGCGATTCTGTGTCCGGTAAAAGAGACTTTTTCAACTATTCTTCCTTTCTCCAAAGGGATCAGTGAATGCAGCTAACATCAACGAGAACTCTATAAAAACTGTTGGAATGACACTATCGTCACAAACTAAAATGCACCGATCATAAAAACTTTACTCGCCACATTGGAATCTCTCAAGGTTCAATTCACGTTCTTTAAATAAGGATTTTTCAATGTTTACAATTCTTTATAACGCGAGATTTGTCATTTTAGTAAATTTCACTTTAAAATATTTATTTACAATTTCTGTTCTCGGTACGTTTGTGTGGAAAGTGCGTTATTCCTTGCTCCGCTACACTATACCGTTGTGTCGAAAGGTCCGAGATTTTCTAATCACCGAGTTCCGTAATGCATTTTATGAAGCATCTTCTGAAAGTCACAATGCTCTAATAAACATTTACCGAACCGAAGCTGGAAAAATTAGGTGCTGAAAGTTAATTATTCAATGGAATTTCAACTTTAATTTGGATAAGAATGTTTATATTCAATTCAAAAATTGATCTCTCATGATGTATGTATTTTACAGCACGTAAACAATTCGAATGATGCGATTTTACTAAATTCTTCACGTTGTTTACGCATTTGATTGAAAAAATTCTTCAACAAAATAAATATACAAAAATTCGACTTCTCTGTCGTAATTTTCGTCCCTGCAATTTTCCCAGTCCGAAAATACGTTTTTTATGCAAATTGATTTTTTTTTACTTACAAATACATAATACCGTAACTTCAAGATCCGTCTAGGTCCGAAGAAATTTTTTATCAATTTTACAGCCGACAAAAATTGATTTACAATTATTATTGTTTGTTTTCTGCAATGATGAAAGATTGTTATGGACGACAAAAGAGTTCCGAGAGCATCGTTCATGCACTTAAGTATACACTCGTCGGCTAACAGTATGTGCAATTTTTTTTTCTTCTGGTTGTACCGTCAGTTACAAAAACCGTACATGTGACCTCAGAATATGAAAAGAGCAATATAAGAAGAACATAAGAGAAGCAGGTTTTCTCTCTTGTGATTTACTCTTTAAATTTTATGAATTAGTTAGATTTTCAGATTATGAATTGATTTAGCATTCAGAATAGACGAGTAAATCTTATGAAATGTAGAGTCTTTTCTAAAAATAAAGATCAAAATTAAACCAAGGGAAGGTTTGCTTGTAGAACATAAATTACTGAAATCTGTTAATCAGTGAAAATATGCGACAAAGAGAGGCGTACATAGAATGCGCAACTAGGTTGCGGCTATCGGTCTGGAGTTACGGGCAGCGTGGAGAGACTGATACGACATGCAAATACAGGAATAATTGTCATTGTCACGCAATCGGTACTCGTTGTCGTGGCAGAATAACGTACTAACAAGATGCGAAGAGAAAGAGATGGTTGAGCAGATTGATAGATCGATATGGATGGACAGACGGATGAATGGATGAACAAACGAAATCTCGACTTACAATTCACAGATTGTTGAATCTAAAACTCTCCATTAAATCAATATAAACACAAATATATCATGTAAGAGAGAACCAAGAAATATTATTTTTCCATTTATCAAAACAGTTAAAAATGTGCATGAATTCAAATTAAAATTGTATTTACTCGGTAGATGTTCACCGAGCAATACATGCCATTTGAGGACACATATGTATAAAATAAAACAATGGAAATACGTGATGAACGTCAAACATCAAAGGAGAGTCAAATAACGATTTAACAGGACGCAGAGAGCAATTTCTATTCTAAAAATTTTGTTGTAATTAGAATGGAGATACTTGTGAATGAGTTCAGCGAATGAAAAACATGCAAATTCCCTTTTTTTATAGTGCTGCTGAACCATTTTATGAGTAACAGTTTGAAAATGCACGGATGAATTTTCTTTCGTGAAATTCTCGTTTTTTCTCTTCGAACTAGAATTTACGTATATTTTTGCACAAGCCAGTTATCACGGAAACTGACATGAAACGCAATTGATACGTTGCTCGCCGCAAGGTAACATAATGGGATGAATGAGTGAAATAGAGAAATGACTTTCTCTCCTTTTGTCCCGCTTTGTTGAAAAATGCAGAAAGCAGAAAGAGAACAATGATAATGATCTCATGTCTATGCTAATGAGCAGGAATGTCTTTTTCCTTCATTAGCTCTCAACTTTTATCAAGCAATGGCTTGAAAATGTATGCAAAATAATGGAAACAGAATTTCATACTTGATTTAATATTAGTAAAGTATGAAAATATTTTTTATTTTTACTAATTTAAGCAACTTACCAGCCAGGACACCAGCCATGTAGACCGCACCAATCCTCAGACTCCCGTGCACCATTTCAAGAGGTAGTCCTACGACCACCTGCACCCCTAGGTTAAAACACAGATGGAGCCACCTGGAAAATGAAATTCACATTATGCATCATGAGAGAATCGACAGAATCTAGATTGCATTCCAAAGACTGCAATCTCACCCTTGCGCGTATAATTTAACTGTCTGATGTTGTGTGTAGCGTCAACAGCATTTGATATCACAGGTGCATAACGGAATCCATTTGAATTATTAATGGCGCGCGAAAATTAATTCATGACGTTTCTGAAAGCTGCTCTAAATCTAAATCAGAAATATTTTGCTGATTCTCAGCTATAAGTATATAGCACTGATTCAATCAGCGATTATACGCTGATAAATCAGGGAATCTCACGTCCTTTATCAGTGAAATTCCGCTGATTCATATTAAGAGAATAATTAAACTAAAAAGTAAAGAATAAAATTTAAATCTGAATTAGGAAGAAGTTACTAATGCAACAATGCGAATTTCTTAACTATCAATCACTATTTTCTGCTATCAATCACTAATTGATAGTAAAAAATTAACCATCGAAGCTACTAATTAATTTAGTGAGGTTTTCTAAATGAGGATACTAAGAGAAGATACTATGAAAATTAGTTTCGAAATGGTAGACGTGAGTGGGACTAGGATAACAAGTGAAGAGAAGCAATAAGGTAGCTGCTGGGCAGACCTAGAGAGGGAAAGGAAGCTCAAAGCTCGTACATGAGCTTTCACCGTGAAACGGATCGTGAATTATATATGTAGAGGGCCATAGCTTTAATTACAAACATCTCGCTAGAGCTTTGTGCTCTCTCTTATATCGAGAAGGTCGCTTTCAGGGATTTAAAGTAATGCGCAGGAAGTCATTAAGACGAAACAAGAAAGAAAAAGCTTCGTTCAGGAATCGTAACAATGGAACCGCAGAAATAAAAAAAGAAGAGGATCTTTCCAAATATTTCTATCGGCTTGACTCTTTTTCTTGATTCCTTCAAAATTATACGAATTAATTATTTTCTCGTATAAGTAAACAGAAAATCGTTTCAGATATGCATTTTAAAACTGATTGGAGACTAGTTAGCGGAAGTTTAACCTTATGTTTGATCATTTTTTGACCTCTTCTTGATCTCCGTTTTACCGAGCATCGTAGATGCGTGTACTCAAGATTCACGATCCGTGAATAACGAATATTGTAAGACCGAAGGAGATCTCGCCTCGGCGAGTTTCGCGAGCTTATGTAGCCATTTTATCTCGGGGCCGAAGTTTCTCGCCGTAGTTCGTTAAAATCGTGATCCTTATCCGTCGTGCGCTCGAGGGCGCGTAAAATTTTGAATCTCAAATTCAGGCCAAGATAGAGAGCGAACAACGTGTAGACTTTGGTTCACTTTTACTCACAAAACTCTGAAAAACTATATTTCATTTTTTATAAGCCTCGAGTCTGATGTAAGAAAACTTCAAGTACTTTTTTTCTAGTCTTGTTTATTTCTATTGATAAGGAATTCTTTATACAGTGAGAATTTGAATAAAATCTGATTTAATTCAAAAATGCCTCTAGAAGAGAAAGAACTTATAACAAATATTTGGAATAAAGTTTCACGTTTTCTCGCTTCCTTGCGATTTTCTATAAAACTTCGTAATGAAATTTGAGCGGGATATTTTTTCATGAAAATTTGCATCTCGAGACTACTTAAAGAAAAATACTTTTACCGCTCACTCAGAAGAATAAATAATTCATAGCACGAATAAGCGACTCCACTTTCTTCATCGTTCAAACCACTTTTCTTCCATGAGACGATAAAAAATTGTACTTGGTTGGCAGAATGCAATTGCCTGATTCTACTTTAGCTACCATTTGCCAAGATAAAGTTCATCTAAAAAAAAAATAAAAAAAAAAAACAAAGTGGAAAAAAAGCAGACGCACTCGGATGAAACGATTCGCGATTGCAATAAACACTCCCAGTGATTTAAGCGTAACTATTAGCGGTTCAATTTATCAACGTGTCGGAACAATGTCTGTCAGAAAAACGAGTCGGCAAGTCTGATGCGCGTAATACTGTGCGCGTGTACCGCGATGCAAATCCTGCCTGAGAAACGGCAAAGTAAACGGGTCTAGGAAATAGGCAATTTGCATTGCCTATCAATAAGCGTCGTTGCTTCGTCGAGGCCACAGGCAACCGTTTCCGGAGGCTCATTTAGGTCTCGGCAAAAAGGGTGCGAGTTATAATTAATCAACAAAAATAATTGTATTCTGCTTAATGTTTTTTTTATGTCTCTGACACCACAAGGTAATTGCAAAAAAGGGGTGAAAATGCAATTCCAGGAAGTAAAATAGATAAATAACTCAGATTATAAGGGCGAATAAAAGAAACAACAAATATAAAGAAAAGTGCTACGCGATGTTGATGCTAATTTATATCACTCGTAAAGAGAAATGAAACTAACGAGCATTCTGACAAGCGTAATTCATTGTATCGATGTTACATGACGGGAAATATTAATGAAATGAATTCAAGTCCATTATATGCGAATGAAACAGAATTGTTGTTGATGTCTACCTTCCGGTTGTTAAACCGTTTACAGAATTACTAGAAAACCTTTCTAAATTTTACGACTTTTCCAAAGGTTTCATTAAATTCTTTGGACCCTGCATTAAAAAAAATTGATGATGCGCTTATGTTTGGGGATAATAACAAAAAATGGTAAAGTAATCTTGAGAAAAAAGTTGCAGTAAAAAGTATCTTTTCACTAGAACATGGTTTTCCTGAAAGGAGATTTCAACAGAAATAGAAGAGAATCGAAGGGAAGTTGAACTTCTCAGGATTATAGAACCGATATTATACGGAGAACCGATTGGACGTTCCTATGCCAAGTCCTTCTTAATCTTGATTTCCAAAGGAAGAACTGGGATCAATGGCAAGAAGATAAAGCGAATAGATAGTCAACGTAGGAACTAGAAACTAGAACATATAGGTATGGCTACATTTGACTGGGTATTATTTCCTGTGTTGGAAATCGACTGGATCGATGTGTTATAACGACGCAATCATCCAAATGGAGCGAACAAGAAGGACCACCCTTATCCTAGTACACCAGCAAAGTTATAGGGTGGATATGTACAATGCATTTTCATCTCCTCTGTGCTAGTGCGAATTTCATGTGTGCACATTGTCTACTCTGCACGATTTATCATTGAGGACCGACGTGATGTGCGAGGAATACAGAGTTCTATAAAAAGTGGTGATAATTCAACGAATGCAATGGGAAAAAAGTCGAGAACAATTATTCAAATATAAATAATGCATACACTCGTCGTTTAATGGGGCCGAAATCCCAATTGTAGTAAAAGTGGAAAAGGTTACGCTATTCACTTTTTTCGATATTAGGACAATTAAAGCAACAGAAGAAATTCTCCTTTTGTTATCGAATTATTGCATGCAGAACGAGGACTTTATTGATTTATCATAAAGGTAATATTTATTTTAATGCTCTAAAGGTATGAATTAGTAATATCTGACGATTTCAAGTGACTAATGGGAAAATCCATGCCGCATAAAGAAACGAATATTAACGACACATCGATTTTTTTAAATTCATTATACACAAAAATAC
>CAJFCO010000044.1:1672101-1711283 GCA_904066015.1 Synergus gifuensis | reverse complement strand
ATATATATATATATATATATATATATATATGGTGAAACAAAATATCAAATATCTTAAAAAGTTGTCATGTTTAATTTAGATTTTGCAGAGAAGTTTTCTTAAATTTTTTGAAATGTTTTACATAGAATTTCCATTTGAAGCAGTGCGGTAGTTAGGTTGAATATTTTTTCCCCGGATTTCTTGAGCCGAATCTAGCTTTCGTGCAGCGAGAACGAAATCGAGTTTAATTTTTTTAAACATTCCGGTAGCGAATCTCAGTTAGGGAGCAGGTCGTCATGCATGCATAATCGCAGAGAGAAGGCGTATCGGTGCGAACATCATTATTCAAATCTACCAGTTCAAGTTTCCGCGGAGTCCCGATTTACTTCCGGCAAGTCGAATAGACTCTAATGCAAGTTAGGTACAGGTGGTAGACTCGACTTTGGATTATGCACGATTAATGAAACTCGTCAAGACAGTCCACAAGTCGCGAAGGATGAGACGACATGCCGTTTTGTCAAATGTGCTAGTCAGGAAAATTTAAAATTTCAAGGCTCCTTTGGACTTTCTAATGATCCTATGAAGAATATATTATACTTTTCTCGAGCTTCTTCAACTCTAACGACTAGCCGATGTCCCAATTCAACTCCATTAAGAAAAAATATAAAATAGCACTAAATAAAATGCTTCGATCGACCTAATTATAGTATAGCAAAAAAGTTAATTAAGTATTTTATATTGGGTTTATGTAAATATTTACCTGGATATACAGGTCGGGAACTTTAATTTGCTTGTGAGCAAGGTGAGAGGTGAATTTGTACCTTATTTTTCGCATATTCAGCAAACATCGGAACAATAAACTTTATCTGTAAACAATCATTCTTTAATTATAATTAAAATGGTCCACTGAATTAAGCTAATTCAATCGAATTAATAAAATACAGCTTAAAATTATCTGCTTTAGCATTTTAAATATACAAATAGAAATCTACATTAAATTGAACTAGTTCACATTTCACGCTGGTTATTGCACATATTATTATGTTTGCTGAGGAGCTTTGCCAATTTCGGGTTTGGGTTTTGATATAAACATATATATATATATATACATAAACACCGCAGTAGTTAAATTGATAAAGACTGACAGAGAAAATAATCAAATGCCAGTTATGGCACTCGTTTTCCTGTTCCAGTTTCCTTATTACATTAAAACTAATAGCATTTTATATCAGGTTTCCCACGCCTAATCGCGCATGTTTGGGAGTGGTCCTCTGACGCGGTAGCACTTTCGCATTAATAACAAAGTGATAGTCGATAGCGAACCAGCAGGAATGTAACGAGTTTCATGGGAACGCGGGTCATTCCTATTGCTGTTTACGTACACATTTCAAATAGGTACGCATGTAGGGAACATAGGGCGTTCTTATCTCAGTTTCCATGAATAATTTAGAGAACGTCGCGTTGAAAACTCACATTCCCACCCTTTTGCCATCTCCCACTTTGTCCCACTTGTCACATCGCCTCCCTCGCAACTCTCCACATGAACAATGCGAGTTCGCACTTTTTATCACTCCGAGGCGCGAAAAGTGCAAAATGCACGTTTCGAGATTTTAAATGACTTTGTTGAGCGATTAGGTGGAAATTGAATTATTTGTTCTACATTTTCAATCAACTTGTATGTGTTCGGATAAAACTTCTAGTTCATGGCAGAAATTTCCGTTTTTTTCTAGTTCCAGAGAAAAAATTAATGGAGAGACAATTCTACACTATGCATTGTTTTTCTGCTTAGTAACCAAAGTTTTTGGCCGTCAACATAGCGTGTGTACGTGAATGGTTTATTTTCACCTTATTTCTCCGCGAATCAGTTAAAACTTTCCACTTTATGTTCTCTTCTTTCAGTTTTCAATTCCCTTTTTTTTTGTATTGTTCACTCTGCAACATTGTAAGTTTTCTACTTGGTTACAGAGAGTATGGACGTTAATTAAACCTGACGCATAGTAGGAAGCATTCATTAAGTTCCTCGTCGACGCGAGAAAAGCGCAATGCGAGTAAAAATTCGCAAAAATACACGAATTATGATCTCTGATGCCAAAGTGCGTTAATATAAAAGGTAATAACTGCAATTTTTGCGAAACCAAGGAAGGAAGGGTTTTTAACACAAAGTTCACAAGACAAATTAAAATAAGAAAAGTGACTTACCCCGCATGAAGGAACATGTAGAAGGCGAACCTCCAGAGTTCTAGACGTTTGTCGGGTCTATAGATGAATACACTGTCGATAGGGACCGGCCCTGAAGGATTGAATTCTCCCATCGCTACTGTGTAGTATGTGAAAAAACCCAACTGGAAAATGAAAATGATTGTAATATAAATGCCAATTTCTAATATAACATTTAAAAATCTCTTTCAATGTCCTCATGTTTAATTTGTGCATGAAACTATATGAAAATGTCAGGACAAACAATTAAACTACTTTACGACGCGTGACAAACGTATGCGCTTGATTCACGAACAATTATCACTTGGTCACCAGTGTCAACCAATTCGGTCGAGCTGTAAATGTTAAAGGTATAAACGCAGAGTAAAGTGATAGAAGAAAGTTCTGATACTTGAATGGTTGATAAGTATGGTGGGCGAATCGTTCATATATGTATAGTGTGAAGGGAAAGAGACACGTTTAATATGAAACATGCAAAGTTCGTTGCGTGTTTAGTGTAAAATATTTTCCTATAATTATTTTCCAGAATAAGACTAATTCAACTGCCGTATCGTAGAAGGGGATATAAAATTTCTTGATCCGAGAGCAATGACTTCTCACCCCTTTTCAATTTTTTTAAAACCACATATAGTTTATATTGAAAAAAAAAAATTAAAAAAGTTTCAATACATAATGATTCATAATTACAGCTTTCCAAAATTATAATTGCTGAGTAAGCTTTTAAGTCACGATTAAACGACATTTGCATTATAGCAATGAAAATTAATTATTCGCGTTCTATGATGTGTATAATTATACTATAAATATTTTAACCAGTGTACAATGCTAGCATTACTAGTATTTCTAGTGGCATAGATCTTTCTTAGTTTATTTGAGTAAATATTTAGCAGATAAATGATTGGTGAAAGCTATAAAGAGCTTAATGATGTCAAATGCCTTTTCATAAAATAAATGTGGCACACATGATGACTGTACTTATTTTTGTACTTTTCGACCTAATGACGATGTTCAGAACTGTAATTAATTTGGATCCATCATAAGTTCGAAATGTAGATGTTCGAATTATACTTGATTACAATTGATTTCAACAAATAATCCATTAGCAACTTAATTTCTATCACTGGATTGTACACACTCCGTACACAGTGAAATATCGGAAATAAAGAAGACAATTTTTTCTTCTAATTAATGTTCGCCAGCATGACGGTAAATTTCCATCTGTGAATTCCGCTGTGCAGAAAATTTGATTCCATTCTGAATAATTATGAGATTACCTTTGATTAATTGTACAAGTCGGCTAAAAGCTTTTTCCCTTTGTGTCCCACGTGCCCGGTAATTTTCTGTTGGACAAAGCGTATTGAATTTTAATCCAGTTTCGAATGAAGCAATTTTCGGATAAAAGCAGGCAGTCCAATTGCACAGCGTTCTGTTACCTCAGAATTCGTAACGAATTCTGTGTAAGTGCTTCGATCGAATCCAGCAGAGAGCAATTGATGTTCTCCCACGGGTGGAAAAGGGGGGAAAAAATCTCCTCGTTTCCTGCTTTTATTTTATTCACAGCATTTTATGTGCAGGCATAGAACCAATGTTATGTCGATTGTGCATCTCAAATACTAGCAATGGAGTATCGATAGAAATCTTATTTTCATATTTCTGTGACTGTTAGAATTTCCTCATGTTATCTAAACAGACTAAATATATTTTTTTCTTTTTTTTTTTTTAAATTTTCTGAAATTCTTTTAATTTTTTAGTACGAATCTAATTTCTAACACACAATATTTTCAGTGAACAAGTCTTTCGGAAGATTAAGGTACGTTATTATAGCGACGAGTATACTCTCTCCTTTGGTAGATTTTCCATCTCCGGGGATTCCTTGAAGTGAATTATGTAGAGGTGAAAATGCTAGTCGTAATTGTTCCATTACAGTGGGTACTTATGTACACCTCGCGACTACCAGCAGCTACTTTTGAGACAGAAATGACGACAACGACGGATGCCGCCGGCGTATACCGCAAAAGCGAAGATAGAGATAGAGAAGGCGTCGCGATGCCGCCCATCGTTTCCACTCGCCCGAGTTTTCATGGAATTTCCACATCGCAACCAAGAGAAACACGTGAACTGTCACTATAACGGAAACTGCTTCGTCTATGCAATTTACGGCTGTCATATTTCATAATATGTCGTTGGGAATGTTTTATGATGAATAAAAAGTCTAGATTGAATGAAGTCGTTCAATTCAAGTCATATTTTATCCTACGAGGTACCTGTGCCATAAAGTATGGCTCTATTTTTAAGATTCTGTATACCAATAAGAAGAAGAAATATCAATTATATAGTCTTAATTAAAATAACTTTAAGCAGGAATTATTTCTTCTCCAGGAATAATCCTGGAGTAATATACTTGCCGAGCTCTTCCTTTGAATTTATGTTGCAGTCATAACTCAGAACATAGTATTAAAGGAAAATTATAATTAAAGCAACTGTCTTCAAAGGGATTTTTTCACAAAAGAAGAGAAAAGTGTCCCTTTTAAAATGTAACATATTTAGCAGCATAACTATTCTTTAGGCGTTAATTACTTTCCAGTTTTTTTTTTCACTTTTAGATCCAAAATGATGGAAAGGGAAACTATTATGTTTTCCAAAAGGAGCTTAGAGAATACGTGTCACAGAGAATTAATGTTTGACGATAGCATATTATAAGCTCGCATAAGCCGGGAAGGACTGGAGATTATATCGCACATTATGTTTAGGCCAGTTAAATTATGGCTTATACGACAACATGTTGGGATTTGCTTGGGATGGTGTAACAATTTTCCATCAAAGCCACCCGATATTTTCGATAGATTGTACACTATAAATTTACAGTAGATAAATTGAATAATTGAGGCCCTTTTGAGACCACTACTTCAAAGCCTCAAATTCATCTCCCAAATTCTAAAATTGAAAGACGTCAAAAAAAGTCCTAAGTTATGATAAAATAACCCTTATGATACCCTTTTTAACTTAGTCGACTCCACTGTCTCGCATGTCGTGGATATTCAAGATACTCTACGAAATCTCATCGTCATGCTCGCCCAGAATGCGTAAATTTGGATTAAGTTGCTCTGCGTTTTCGCGTAAAAGGGAATTATCAAAGAGCGTGAATGGAATACGGTGAACGTTGACAAAACCCATATATAGGGTGTTCGAGTGGATACTCATGTTGTCGTTTGGAATTTGATGACAATCCACCGTCATCTTCGTTCTATTACTTATCTATAAAGAAATGTTCATTTTTCTTCTTTATGTACATGCTACGCTGAAACGTGTAATGAATAGCGATCATCCATATAACGTCCTTATTATTATAAAGATTTTGTATATGATATATGGGTCATTGTCACAGAATATAAGTATTGATGTCCCTACCATAAATCACAATTTTTATGCCTCTAATAGGCTTACCATTTGACCCCACTATCTCTAAAATAGTCCTCTCTTTCATTTTCTAATTACAATTTTTACTTTAAAAATTCAATTTATTTCTATTCGAAAACTTAAGTTATGTGACAATGACCAAATTATATATTTTTTTTCATTGAGGTATAGCTCAGTTCGTTATATATTTTTTATATTTTTGTATGCGAAGTGAACTTTAATCGGTGCATCGGTTACTGAGTTTGGTGAGTGCATTCAATTTCGAATATCAATATCGAAACGTGACCATCACCTGCGATTTTGTTGGAATTAACGAGCACTTTCAACTCGTATCGTTTTAATTGCAAGCCACTAGTTTTAATTGCTCAAATTCCTCTACACAAAGTACGGAATTTTTCCGTCATTAATCCTTGCAATGATTTTTTTTTAAATAGAGTGTAATGTATACACAGTTTGTTATTCAAAACTTCCGTTACTAAAATATTATCTCAAATATTCAATACTTGATTAATTCTCTTCTTGATCAAATTCTCTCTGGAGAAGATGAGAATCGTGTGTCACGGTTGATTGCAATCAACGGTCATTCTTTAAGTGGAAGCGCGTAGTGATTGCGTGCGAAACGTGCGATCGACTAAGGATAATGGCCAGAAGTAGTCTTAACGGACCTTCGTCGTAACACTCGAATTTCTCATTTACTTTCGCGAAGTAAATTACTCTTAACTTCGCATTTGCCGATACAGAACGAGAAAAATTAAAATCGAACGGGACACTCGATGCCATTGTTCTGATTTATTTCCCTGTTTCCAGAACTGGATGAAGAAGAGAGGAAGGATGGTTACTAGCGAATGAACGGTAACATTGTTAGGTATGCAAATTAAACCATTCGAAGGCTTTCCTGATGAACTTCCGTCCAGCACTTCGCTAAGGACTCAAAAAATAGAATATAGACTCATTTTCAGCAGGGATTTTTATAAATCTAACATATACACACATACAATGAATACTCGATAAAACAATAACCAAATCGATTTTGTGTCTTGTGTGGGAGAGATTTTAAAAATAAATGTTTTCACGTTTAGCACATTTTGATGGAAAAAAATAAAGAAATTTAAAATGTAAACTGATGCAAATTTGAATAACGCTCTATATGTAAATTTATTAAACAAGAGAGCGAAAATGACTAAAAATATTCGAATACTGTAAAAGTAGGCTGAATTAGTAACTGTGCTTTTATCAACTTCTGAAATATTCTCGAAAGTTAAGTAGTAATTGCCGTATATAGTCAGACGCAGTAGATGATGGGCTTTCCGTAGACATTTTCATCTTTCATTGACAAAATTAACATTTTGGTCAAAGCATGATTAAGAATAAATAATAAAAAGTGTAATCTAATTCAAAGTAGACTATAAACTGAAAATAATGAAATTTCTAGAGCCTTTCTGAAACGTCGGCTTTTACCTCGTCGAGTCGACGAATGGTACAGGAAATCTGTGGTAAGGAAAAGTTAACGAGCTGACGAATGAATAAGAGAAGAGTTGAAGTAAAACGGAAACAGCATGACCAAATTAAACTCGAATATACAGCAAAAAATTATGTACACTAGTCTATTTTTTATACTAACATTCTTCTCTTGTGTAATTATTGGTTCATGAATAAATTTTCGAGTTTTCCATTAATTAAATTAGTCCCTCGTCGGATCCAATTTTATTCTATAAATCTACATAATATATTTGCAAACAATTCTGAGAGGATTTTAAGCGTGAATTCGTGTAAATTCCAGTTCATTAATTTCATCTCGAAATTCTTTGATCGGACAATTGGGATCAAAATGACCCAACTTTCGAGATCAATTATCATCGTAATTATATAAACTATGTTTCGAGTGAAAACAACCCGAATGAAGCTGCGAATGAAGTTGTACATTAATGATTTTTGATCCGTTCAAGTGGATCAATGATCATTGAAAAGCTTTTAAATTTGGATGTGGACCATTAAAAGTTCTCGAAATCAGGTAAATGTCAGTAATAGGAATTTGTATTTAGTACCGGAAGTATTACATAGATTGAAAGTAAGTCCAAATCGACTGGAAATTGTAGACTAAAAATTCATTTGTCAGGGGTCTGAGAATGACGATAGCAATTTCGTGAGACGTTAGGTATTCAGAGAGTTCCGTCGCGTGCCTTCCAGAAGATAAGACAAATACGAGAGTGTGCACCACCCGTGCTGGCTCTCGAAATAAACGCGACGAGATAACCATCTTCCACCGTTTTCCCGCTTCCTCTTTCGCCTCTTCTTCGGCTAATTCCACCCCCGATTCTCGGTTAACGCCACCGCTGCTCCAGAGGAAATAACGCTAACGTCCTTTCGGGTCCGCTTGCCCTTTGCCGTGGACTGGGAATATTGGTAATGGCATCTGGGCGCTGAGCTTTACCGCATCGCGATTCCAATTTGCCGACACGCCGCAGTTTTTCCCGATAAATGCGGCTTTTCTTCAGCCGTCCCAGCGAAAATACGGCAGACTTTATTATATCTATGTTAACAGGATTCGTTATTACTCGTGAGTAGAAGCAATTGAAATTTCCATAATTGTTTCTGACGTTCTTTAAGATTCGGTTGAAAGGTCTTTTTAGTCCTTTTTTATTTCTAATTAATAGTATAATCAAAACATTAAATCCTTGCAATTAAATTTAAACTAATTAAGTAACTAACTTCTTTCGATCTATTTTATGTATTTTTCTCAAGAACGGTTGGTTGTATCGCACTTTTCGTAATACTTTTGTATATATACGGTTTTATTTCGATTAAGAAAATTTGCTACTTTCGACTCGTTTGAATAAGAAAGCAAACCTTGAAAGTTTCTTTATTTATATAATTGTAGAAGTAGTCGAAGTTCAAATGGTGGATGTAAGTTGCACTCAGAGCCAAAACTGTCTTCCTGACATCACAGTTTTTACGACTCTAGCCACGCTTACAAGAGCACGTCTTGCAAATGCATGGTCGCAATAAAATGGCAGCCATTTTTTTGTAATTTCAACAGCAACCCATCTTATTTTCTCTCCTCTTGGAACGTGCTTTCATGGTTGTGTGCAAGATATTTCTTTTTGCAAAGACGACATTTTACATCCAAATTTGAATACTTCATAGAAAATATAAGTACTCTCATTCACTTCATTTATATATATTCCTTCATGTAATCGTTTTCTAATTTTATAACAATGATTTCTTTATTCAGTCGATTGCACTCAAATCTAATCATAGGAATGAAAGCAAGTGTTTTTCGATTGCAGTGCTCTTTGCTATTAAATCAGCAAAAGAGAAAAAGGAATTGGCATACCAAGTTCCTGCGATGTACTTTTAGAGCGTCCTAAAATAAACGGGAATTATAGGTATGTGTGAAAAGGATTTACCTAAACATTTATACAACTACAAAAGTTCATGTTAATTCAACCAGGTTAAAGCTTTTATAATAGAATTGCCGTTAGATTTGCCTAAATCGACACGTTCAATCAAGCGACGACTCCGAAGTGGGATAGCAAATTGAATTGGGTAAAGGAACTGATTTCCTAGTTCAATTCTCTATTCGATCTATCGCTATTCCCATAAAATCTTTCGAAATCCTTGCATTTGAAATTGTTTAAAATTCTCTGAAATTCAGTGAAAAAACCTTTAAAAATCCTTGAGAATTCTTTAAGATACCTTAAAATTTTTTAAAATCTTAAAACCTGATGTACATTCAAAAATTGAGTAATAAATCCTTCGAATTAAATAAAATCCGCGTTTTCAAAAGAATTCCCGACACTTTTTCCCGAAAGTTCGAAAGTTAAGCCTTTAAGTGAGTTCAAAGCTGCCTGCTCAGTCTAGGCTTTCATTTTGAATTCTAAAAAGGATCTGAGCAAGTAATCGAATTAGTTGTCGACGAAACGATAAAGGAAATGTGGTTTAGCTTGCAGGAGTCAGCAAGCTACCGCAAGTGGAGCAAACAACGGTGAGCTTTTGGATAACTGCAGAGAGAGAGAGAGAGAAAAAGAGAAGAGAGAAGGATGAATGCAGGTTTAACGCAATCCCGGTAAATTTGTATGCGGCAAGTTTATATGGTACCCTCGTTACGCGTTAGTTTGTGCTTGGCCTGTCCTATGTGCGTTGGCACGTATAGAATGTTCAGTTGGCTACAGATCTGTTTGCACCTTGCCTCATGTCGTACTTCGATGGATACCAAAAGTTTAAACATCCTGCGATGTTTCCTGCACACCACTATGCTAATTTTACGATTGGGGTGTATGTACACATTGTGACATAATATTGCCGTTGTCGAGTACTTATTATAAATACATGAGACATAGTTTATGTTGTCCGTGACCAAGGCGTTGCGACGCCAAACTTTCCGCGATGCTATTCAACTCCCAAGAGCATGAAACCTATTTCAGTTCCTCAACATCAGAGTCTACGCACCTGAGCCCAGTGCAATCTATTGCAGTCTCAGTTCTATGATTATTACTTCCCTCGGAATTATTAACAAGAATAACTTGGATCGTGTTTGTATAATTGAGCATTTAAAATACTGTCACTATAATCGGGCATTTAATGAAAAAGGAGTTTGAATTCTTTCTCCTATATGAAATTTTATTAACGACATCGAGAGCGGATAGAAATTGAAGGCTAAAAATTAATTTTGCCAGGAATACTATATTTTGCCCTCTTTGCATCCACTCTTCTTCCACTGGGAAAATGCTTCAGAGGTGAGGGGTCAATATCGAACATAAAATCACGTGTATGTACTCTGAAAACATAAAAGCACGTACATATCGCTTTTTTTTTATCGTCAGCGCGCAATATAATGCCATAAGGTTTGCTTTTTTTACGATATTCCTTCCCAGATCCAATTGCCGACAGCGGAAGACTGTGCTTATACTGACCCGATCGGCGACATGATGGTGTTGGGAAGCTCGATACTGCTTTTATTGTCGAGAGTAATGCTGAAAATGTTACAAATCGTGGGGTTATAGACTGTAGAAATACAATGTCAGTTTTGGGAGTATAAGAAGAAAAATTTGTGGAAATTATTTTATATTCAATATGAATATAACTAATAATATCAGCGAATTTTCATAGAAAAAGAATGTTACATTTAACCGATGTAATATGAAGCAATTTAGTTTTAATAAATGTAATAAAAGTTTTGGATAGAATGCAACTAGTGTCTGTACATAGTTGCTCGAGTTTTCGCGACTTTTTTTCGGTTCATTCGTGCATAAATAACAATGCAGACGTGCTTATTAAGGTACTCGGAATTCCAAATTGTATTGTTTCAGAACGGTATGCCAGTAGGTACTTTTAAAATAGAATCATTGTATTTTGTACTACGAGAAAACTATGTTTTGCGTGACTACAAATAAAAGAATGTTCTTTTTTCTCTTTTGCTACTGCAAACGTAACAAAGGGAGAAAATAAAACATAGACTGAGAGGAATTGATAAATCAACCAGCGTATTTTTCCTCTCCGATTCTTTTCCCATTTATTCTTCTCTTTCTCGTTTTTGGGTCTTTTCTATTCCCTCTTTTACATAAACCTTCCAACCTTCAACATACCATTCGAGATTTTTATGTAAACAGAACTATCGAGGAATCACTGTGCGCTGCTTCCGTTTAATGTTATCAGGCTTTTGGGATTTTGTAAAAATCATTTAAAAATCCGATGCTCGCTGAAACTTTCCAAGTTGAATTGAACTTTCAACTTTTTACAGAGAAATTATTTTGCTTACAAGAAAATCATTCAAAATCCGCTGCTCGCTGAGACTTTATAAGATAAAAATTGATTTCTAAACCTTTAATCCAAATCGTTTTGCTTGCAAACAAGTAAATAAGCAATGCCAATGTGTAAACACGTAAATTCGTGAGAACGAGGCCTGCCTACCCCGTGAAGTAGTTGTGGATAAAATAAAGGGAGCGAGGAAGAACAGACACTTACCTCCGAAAGATTGTGGTAAGGTTGGTTATTCGTGTCGCATCCATTTGCGAGAATATCATCGTCCGCGGTAGAAATCACTGACTTGAAAAAAAAAAAAAAAAAGAGAGAAAAGGAGGAAGAGGAAGAGGAAGAGGAAGAGGAAGAGGAAGGAAGGAGCAAGATGTGGTAGAAATGATGAGAAGAGACCTAAGGCAACCAGCCAAGAGGAAAGTTGGCGAAATGTTCATTGTGCAGGGCTTTTGATCTGCCGTTGACTTTGCATAATTCACGCCAAACCTGCGTCACGGACGAGCGACATCTTTTATCCACCGTTCTCTTCCATGAGATCCTCGATGATCCTCGAAAATCTCAAGATACGACGCTCTCGATTCGAGGAATAAATTGACGTCGAACATCAGATGGGGAACATATAAAATATCGATTTGATGTTTCGGGCTCGCAGAGTTCTTTCGAGTGCATTTTAATAAAATTTTGAGATACTTACCTACGAAAATCCAACAAACAGAGGTAAATTTAGTAAAAAGACTCACCTGAAACAAAAAAAAATTAATTAATACATAAAACTAATATAAAGTTACAAAAGATGTTATTTCTGATTTAGGCAAGTTCGATTAAAGGTCTCACGAGTGCGAAACTAATTTTTACAGTTATTTCTTTACGCAAAACGAGAATGATGTCGGTTAGACTCGTTTTGGGTTTTAAATTCTATGCTGAGACAAATTGATTAACGGTTTTCTCACATCTATTGAGTTCAATTGAGAAACTAGTTTCACAGTTTTTGGGAATCGAATTATTTTTCATACTGTAGCATAGCACAAAAAAGAGCTTAATTTACTTTGATTTTGGATCCAGGGAAAATATTAAGATTAACTGAAATATGAGGATTAGGTTTCCTCTTTTTTCCATTATTTTCTCATTAAACACAAAAAAAGGTTGTTGAGAAGTCAGATTTTGATCGGTTCTTTATGAGGAGAGGGTATTAATTTCTTGAAAAATAAAGGGAGCCTCCGGCCAGCATTAAACCAGCATCTTTCCGATCGACAAGCGAAGAGAGAATGGCGATGATCCGTGGAGCAAACGGAGAATTAAAGTCTTGGCACGAGAAACTTTTCCTTCCGCCATGGTTTCACGTCGATCGCCGTTCTCCATTGAAGCGTTCCGCCTATTTTTCCCTTTTCTCATTTTTTTGCAAACTCCATGCGCAGTGTGCTTGGAAATTCCACAGACGCGTTCTTTTATCAGTGTGATGGGAAACCCCCTTCCCTATTTTACCAGCTCGATCCGGACTTTTCTGTCTCTGTCGTTTCTCGCCTGTCGCACTCGCGCGGTCGTTCCAATCTGGCGAAACGTGTAAACGCGGGAATTTATCGCACGAAACCTTTTTTCGCGCGAGATTCAACCAGATAAGAGGTACGACGGAGAGAATCAGAGAGGAAACGAGCAAAGGGAGGCGAACAGGACTGCAAACGCTTGAGCTCTTTGAAAAAGTGGTGTAAAAGCGTGTGATGAAAATAATTGTCAGTCGTTTTATGCAAGTTTTATCATAATTGCAGCACACCGAGGAAAAAAAAAAACATTTTACTACCAGTTTAATAAAATTTTATCTCGCAAACAAATTTTTATTTCTTTATTCTGTAAAACCTGTCATTTATTTAAAGATTGTAAAATGCAGAAAAAATATCTAATCAATACACTGAAAGATAGAATAAAACTAGTGTTTTTGAGAACAATAAGAGTTTAGCTCTGGAAAAAGAGGGAGAATAAGAGAACCACCTCTTAGTAAGTCAGTTTCGACTCACGTACATATCTAAACGTAGGATCAACTTTATATTTATTCTTACTCGTTTCAGTTGGAGTATGCGACAAATGGGTACATGATCGTATTTTAGTTTAATCTCAAGCGCGACAAAGGAAATAGCACGGGAAACGAGAGAGTTCCCCAGATTCTTTCTCGCTTTATGAACTTTTCGTTTTGCACCCTCCGCAAGGCGTGACACTTCAAGTAATGATCGTTCCCGCTCTCCTTGAGAAACAAGCCTACATTATTGGTCTTAATAAGAGTCTTCCCGAGACACAACTTTACGCCTCACGAATTGCTGAGATTTGAAAAATATCTTAGATCGCATACTGCAATTAGGAACCAGACTGTTTCTACAATTATAATGTTACATAAAATACTTTCATAAAAATCGTCATCATCATTCTTAATATCTGATTATGATGGTCTCCGAGTCAAAATTTAGTATTTACATGTCAATATGTCAACACTGGAGTCATTACAAGGATCTATTAAGTTCTTTTTTGGTTCTCAAAACCTGTAAAAGTACACTTTGTACATTTTTGGAGAACTTAGAGGAGTTAGAAAATGTTGAGGATAAAAAGATAGAAATGACCGAAATTTCGATGCCCCTCTTTTTGGAAATGTAGAAGAGGCCAAGAGACACTAGAGATCAATATAGGTCGAATATTTGGATGTTGAGGGAGAAGTTAACTAGGAGTCGCAAAAGGATAAAGTATCATTTGTGTAAGAGAATGGAGTGCCTAGTATAGGTTGAGGTAGGTGGTGTACCAAACGAGTCTCCGAGTTCATCCGTCCTCTGGTTGACCTTTCTCTATCGTGGTCTCTTCTCGACATTACCTTCTCTCCTTACCCTTATCGCAACTCTCTTCATCCCTTGAGCTTCTTGAATTTACTGCTGCGTTACCCAAACCAAGAAATAGCGGTATGGTGCTCTGGTCCCAGTAAGCTAGGTTCTAGGCTTCTAAGACATCATGGTGAAGAGAGATAGAAGCTAGGAGATAGGAGATAGAGAAAGCATCAAACTAGGAGAAGAAAGAGAGATACTTGGAGAACGTAACGTGAACCAACAACGAAGAAGAGAATGAAAGAGAAGGGGTCAAAGGTATGGGTAGGATGATGCTACTGAAGGAACGTGCAGAATGAGTGACTAAGGAGACTGGATTGGATGCTGGCTCGTGCTCACTCCACCCTCCATACGCGTGCCCTTTGGCATACTTTTTTTTTCCTCCTCTTCTTCTCGGAAATGCGAAAGCTCTTTAAACTATAAATTATTACATCAGCTTGCTGCTTTCTGATCGAGATTCCGGACTGGTTTCCATCTCCGAAATACATTTCAACGGCCAGGATATATTTTATATTATAAACTGGTCGATTTCATCATCTTGAAAAAATTGCTAGAAAAGCAATGCGGAGCTTTGCTGATATTTGCTCGAATAAGTTGGCAACGAATCTCAAAGCGTTTGCCTCTTTCAAAAAGAAAGATAATATTTCCCTAATACAACTTTTTTCAGATCTCTAATCACGCGTCAGATGCAAAGAAATCAAATTTTATTTCTTTCTTTTACAGAACAGTCAGGTAAGAAGAGCAAATTGTGTTTTCGAACTTTTACGAAGATTTTTCGGCCGACACACTTATTCTATTTTCTTTCGGAATCCAGACAGCCCTCTTCGCTTTTCTTTTTAGTAGTTGCCTTTTGACTCCATCCTTGCGTTTGTTTTCAGCTTCTATATGCTTGGTTCGTCTTGTTGGGAGGCATCGAAAGAAGCGTTAACTTGGTAAATTAAATTTCACGGGGTAACACAGTTGGCTCCTTCTCGGAATTCGGACATTATCAGAATGCAGCCACGAGAGAGCGAAAAGAGAGTTTCACGAGTTGCGAATCCTATACACATGAAGTCGCTCTTTAGTCATTTGGTCGAGTAGAAGGAAACAAAGGGATTTTATCTAGAATCCCATGTGAGGTCGAATAATAATTCTATTCTTTTCATCTGCTGTGAAAAAGTTCCTTTTTACATAAATGAATGGATTCAATGTGGTATAAAAGGTCCTAGAAATTACCATATTAAAAAAGTATATCACATAAGAGGATGAGTTATTACCTTTTGTATTATTATTCCACCTAAAATTTAATTTTCTAAGCAAATCAAAGTCATTATCTGCAAATATGTCCGCAATTATTTTCCGTATTGTCGAACAAATAACTAGAGCGCCATGAAGCCTCTGTGTACATACTAAGTATATAACTACATATGCACAAGCCGATACACGTTGAATGTTTCAAGCTTTCAACTACTATTCGGGCTACCGCGTAGTTCTATATGGAGTCGAAACCATATTATCGATTAAAACTTTAAACACAGGAATATCTCACTCTCGCAATCTGAATTAGTAAGATTCGTTTACTAATTAACTTTAGTAATCACCTTCACTATCAATTGGTTTAAAAATAAAAATTCATTCAATTAGGACAACTAAATTAATTAATAAGCAGAGCTTTTATGGATGACCATACTACATTTCCAGATTAATGGAATCTATTTTCGGTCACAGAGAAATTTAATAAACGAAAATTTTTTCTTTCACTGATGAAACTGCAAAAGACAAATTTAAGCACAAAAAGAAGCAATTTAAGTATACTGAAAAAAAATTTACGTTGGTTCAAGTAAACACATGTACTTGGCCGATTCTATTTGAGACAAATTAATATTTCTTTACCATAAGAAAACGAATTTCTAGAATCAAGAAAATAATGGTATCAGTAAAATTACTCGGAGCAATTAAATATATATTAGAAACAAATAAATATGTAATTATTTCCATTCAATTATTTACTTGTATGTAATACATATAATTTATTAGATCAAATAAATATTTTCTTAAGATGAGTAAATGAAAGTATGAATTTCTCTTTCTTGAATTAAGTATATTGTTTTACTTGATACAATATAAAAATTCTTGGTTCAAGAATATCACAATCATCATTTATCATTTAGGTTATATGGACGTTTTTATTCAGACTCTTATAATGTCTTTGTAGGTGAGTGGAACATCGAACATCGACTGCTGTCCCGGAGAGCGGAGACCCGTGTTCGATTCCCGCTAACCCAATTTTTCTGTTTCAGCTTATAATTTAATAATATCCTATATTTTCAGAATATATATATATATATATATATATATATATATATATATATATATATAATAATTTCTAATATTGTCAATTCTAATTTAAATAAATAATAAATATTAAATAATGTATATATATATAATAAAGCATAAAAATCCTTGATTCAAGTAATTCTTTATTCACATTAAAATCATAAATTCTTGAAATAAGAAAATTATATATTCAATCTGATCATATATTTACTAAATTTAAGAAAATATGTACTAGTTCCAAGCATTCCGTACCAAGTACTTATTTTCTTGGATCAATCTCATATGGTATGGTCCATATGTAAGATGACCATATTCTTGATCCAAGAATTTTTTTCTTGATCCAAGATTGTTTTTTTCAGTGTACATTACATTTATTAAATTCTCATAATTTTTTATCTGAAAGTATGAAAATATGTATTATATGTTTCTGCATTCGAGGGTGTGCCAAACCTAAGGGACCATTATGTCTCCATGTGTCAACTAATTTGCTGGCAAAGGTGGAGTTTACGAATATAGACTTCCTCATTTTCGCGGTCTCCAGTTAGTGCCACGTGCCGATGGGTTCCGGTTGTTGAATTTGAGGCCCTTGAGTCTCCAAAAATCCTAAATTAAGGAAGCGGGTTTGACGGTGGAATCAGAGAATAAGAGAGTACGACCCTAGGGAATCCCCGGACATCATAAATCCTGGCTATGTTCATTCCCTATACGCATGGCCACGCGCTCTTCATGCTCGAATTAGACCGACAAGCGAGCGTAACTAAGTAAAAATATGTATACGAAGCGTGGCCCTCTCGTTTGCTTTATACCGCCTTACACCCATCAAGGATCATTTCTGACACATACAGAAAAAGTTTTCATCTTAGTAGAAATTATAATCTAAAAAAGAACCAATCATCAGAAATTTCTAAGCAGCAGAGAAAACGCGATTTTAATCTGATCAGTTGAGCCGTTTTTTCCTTTGCACATCGTTTTTTATTGACGGCAAAGTCTGATCCTCTCTTTCTGGAAACCTTTCTTATTTGTGTCCAATATCACAAAATAAAAGCGGCGTTCTCGAACTTTGAGGCGTTCGATAAAATTCAATCGAGCCCGATAAAGGAGCGGCGAACAGTCCAGGCAACTCGACTCTGGAGAATCAGCCTTATCCCAATAGTATGCGATTGGGGTACTGATCCACGTGCAAAGGAAAATGCATTTTCCACGATTGGCGAGAGATTGAGACCAGAATGTCGTAAACGCTCGAACTTGGTGAATGAACGAAATCTTGGATGTCTCTGTTGCATAAAGAGAAGGTAATAGAAAAAGCTCAAGTTACTTAACTTGAAATCATTTTGAATCAGAATTCTCATTGAGAAATATTACAATTCATTTCAAGTTCAGTAATATTTTATATCTTCTGAAATATTTCTTTTAAAAGTTCCAAGCATGAGAGAGTCTAACAGAGTTCCAGATTTATCTTCCAGATTAATTACACTTTTTGCATTTCTCAAGTTGAATATTAAGTTACTGCTGAGATCAGACACTCGCTAACTAGTACATCCGGAAACTAGCATCAACAGAGCAGTGCAGAGTAAAACCACGTTGAGTAAAACCACGTAGAGTACACACTACGCAGAAAAGAGTAAACTAACCATCCTTTAGAGGTTAAACTTTGAGAGACTAGTTGAGCATCCATTTACAGGATCTCGTACATTTAACACATGCACAAACTAATCGTGAAGAAGTAAGGCAGTTCAGGTGCTCGATCGATTTCATATCTGATAAAGGGAATCACAAATTCTCTACTCGGGGATCTGTGCAAGATTAGTTCCATTTTCGATCTTAGAGCCAAGTCTCGAAAGTAAACGCTAGCTTCGAGTGGATTTAGACTTTAGATCTGATCGCCACAGGACGAAGAGAAAAAGTAAAAAAAAAAGTAAGGAAAACTCTCGCCGAAAATTCAAACCCTGGAGTCCCTTTAACTTTTAACAAACAAATTTTTCCTGCTCTGGAGAACCGATATCCGAGATCAGAAAGTAGACTCGGAAAGTCAAGGTGCTGAAATTAACTTGGAAGCATCATGTATAATTGAGAAGGCAATCAGCGTACACTCCACACAAAGATTCTCTGGCGGCCGGTTGCAAACTTTAATTTAGTACTTCAGGGATTAAGAATGTATTTCGGGAAATATATAGTCATCCATCAAGGAAGGTCTTAAAAGATATTTAAGAAATAACCAACTCTAAAAATTTCAACTGGCCGTAATTCGGATAACTTTTAATTTCAATATTTTGAACTTGCATTAGTGGTGCTCACATTATTAATAACTCTGCATTCATAATTGCTCGAATTTCCTTTTTTCTTATAATGACAGCTCCGGGACATTATTAAAGATCGTATATCTTGAAAGGGAGACTAGACTTTAAGAAGGTCACAAGTCCTTGACTTTAGGCTCTGTTGATTTATGCGTTAATGCCGCCCTGGAAAGATCTCCCTCGGGAGCATCTAGATTCTCGTTATCGCTTGGAAAGTATTTAAGAGTTGAGAAAGAAATAGCCGAGGCGACAAGTTCGATAATTAAGGAGCTGAATGACAAGAAGGGGGAAATTATTTCTTATCGAGGTATATATAGATAGTCAGAGAATACGCATCAGTAATCTTAATAGTACTTAACAATAAATTTTTAATTAAATTTTTGTTAAAACGCATAAACGCAATATTTATCCTTTTATTGCAGAAACCTTTCAATAGCCTGGAGGGACACAAAGTCCAAATGAGTTTTGTCAGGTCATGTGTTCCGCGTGAATTTTGAACGAGAGGGCATGTTATCCGGACGATTTCCGTGTAAGCTGCATGTCAGACAATAACTGTCCGAGTGACGTTCGACAGCTGTCAAGTTTCGCTCTGCGGCGCATTATCAAAGTGCGTGTGCACATTCAGAATGAAATGACCCACATAAACCCGACGCCGTCGAGTCAGATTTCGATGCTAATAAAGCCATCGGGGGTCAGAAGATCACGACCCCAACTTTCATTGACGCAGCTGCGCGTGTCATTTTATGCCCCTGAACCGGCAATAGTGCCCTTAGGTGGCCTTTGAACGACTTTGCTTTTGAGCTTCGAATTTATCGATAAAAAGGTCGATGTCTTGTTTGCGGCAATGATAAGCGCCATCTGATAAGGTAATCGTTTCAAGGACGTCTTACACAATACTCTAACCCTATTACCCATTGCCCATCGATTATTGCCTATTGCCTATTGATTATATCGCCTAGACTTGGGCAGCTTATTTGTCGACAAAACTACTATGGCTTTCTTATTCCACCTCGCCCTCACCCTCATTTTTATGGTTTGTGTCGAAAAGGTAACTTGACGCGTCACGTATAATGTCGGCGCCAAAAAGCGAAAGGAGCCACTTTGGCTTTTGTCATTCAGATAAGAGGAAATACTAGTGTTTTTTTTTTGTTTTTTTTTGGGAGGGGGGAATCTGTCGATTCCCCCCTTAAGATGTATTTAAATGTATTAATGTATTTAAATACCACTAATGAGCAGCAATGTGGAAAGCATCTTCACGTGAACGCATTACGCGTACTGTGATGGCATGCTTTGAATGTAGGTACGTCTGGAACACGATACGGAGATATGTTTGTCCAGGGTGACAGGAACAGACTCGGACAGGCCCTGAACTGGTTCACAAGGCCTGTGCGTTGTCCAATGCAGCTGTCCCGTTTCCTATATGCTCCATACGCTCCAGACAGAGCTGCACTATACTCTACTGTACTGTACTATACTGTACTCTAATGTACTGCAATGTACTATAAATATACAGTACGTCCCTATATCCAGAGTCAGCAGACTGCAACTTGCCTACCGATTATTTGCTAATTGACTGCCCTTGCCGCCAAGACACGCATCGTCTCTCCTTACTTTCACCTTCTTTTACTAATTAGGCTCGAGCTGGCTGAATAATTCAAGTAATTCGATATGCAGGCTCTGCCGAACTCCGTCTGCCTCAAATATAATTAATAATTATTTGACACCTGTGGGCTGGATTATTGATCGGGTACAGGCCTCCTATCGTGCGGCTTTTTCGACTTTTTTCCCGTTTTTGAAAAATCCAATTTAATTTAAAAAGCCATCATGAGTTTATAATTCAAATTCTAAAATAGAATAATTTTATATATATTTGAAGTTGATTTCCTGGCTGGCCCGGTTAGTGAAAACCTTGAAATATTCACTTGTTTCATTTAAAAATACTTCTATTTCAATGGATAAAAAAATCTGTAGCTTAAATTGTGACAGTAAAAAAATGTTGAAAGGCATTTTCGATTGTTCTCTATAGGATGTGCAATTTGTTTAAATCCAAAAAAAACTTTTATCAAACGACTAAAGTTCGTATAGGTACCCTTGTGATTGGAAAACCATCCTGCATTGGTGGTCAGTAAAAAATTGATTGTGTCGAAGAGCCCTCTAGAGCGCAGCTCATATTTAACAAATTATAATCCCTGTAGGCAAATCGCATTTGCTCTTCATTTTTGTATGTTAAGTGCTATTTCAATGGACTATTTAAATGTACAATGTACATTGTGTTTTAATCGACTTTAATCTTCTGTATTTTAATGATTAATTTCCATGTATTTTAATAACACATAATTGAGCTTTGGAACTTATTCGAATATAATATTGAACTGATATACATTTCACATATGATTCTGTTATAGGGAGCATATATATATAGCTTCCTTGCAACCTAGGTAACTACTGGACGACCTACCATGCGCTTCGAATGATTGCGGTTTATTACTCGCGAGTAATTTTCTATCGGTTGTGTTTGTTCTTTATTGCGTGCACTGCGTATATCCCTTCAACTTTTAAGTCAAGACGGGATGGCAATTTTAGAATTACATTGGTAATTTCTCGTGGCATGAAACGACCTACGTTGATTGAAGCATAGATTTCTCAAAATATTTACAACAATATCTTCCTTCAAACAATAATGATTTCACTTTGCAAATATTATTCATACATAATATTCAAATATGAGTATATTTCTCCAACATTACACTTTTTCTGTTTTTGCCAATTGCACAATAACAGTTATTCTATAAAAAAAAGAAAGACTGTTCTCTATGAACAATAGAATTGCACCAGTCAATGTCAATCAATCAACTAATTTCTCTTTGTTCAAGTTTTCATCGTACTTCGACACTTCCGGTATACATTCATGTCATGAGTACTATTAAGTTTCTTTTTCTGCTCTTTTTCTCATCCCTCATGGCAATAAACTTCCCCCTGATTTTTTTTCATGGCCACTCTGTGCTGCCTTTCTCCTCATATCGGTTCTCTTTGCCAACGCGAGGTCCGCATCCCCTCGATGTGGTTTTCCAGGATTTAGTGCGCACTAAATAACGAGGCCAATAATGGGCATAATAATGATCACTGAGAGATTATCGAAATTGGAAAGACGCCAAAAGCTCGCGGGGATTTCTCGCGCGGAAACCGTGCTGCTGCTCGCATTCATTCATGATGGTCATTATCACTAGCATATCATTTGTAAATTTAGGGCCTCACTGCGCCAAATAAAATGAGAGATACTTATATGTATACCCATTATTCGATTACAAAGAGCAGCACTTTTTCAGTTTTATTAAATCTACTTTGTGGTTAATGAATAAAGACTGGCGCAGATAGAAATTTCATTTCATTCTTGAGTGCACCCTAAATTCGAGTGGTGTCTCTGACACGTGTCTCCAAGCGAAAGAAAGAGCCTGGAATTTTAATAAAAAATTCCGAAGGAGGGTTCTGGAAGATAGAAAAGTAAGTGAACAAAATGAAAAAAGTGTATTAAGATTCTATAATGTATAAGTTTATGTACTTGAAATTCGAAAAAAGTTGTTAACTATTAATTATTAATAGTTATTAATTGCATTTATGTATTAATAAACAAGTATGAACATTTTTTAAAAAGAATTCTCTTCCCTTTATTTTCGTGCAAGCAGCTGGGTGAAAGAACTATGAATGCGTATTGTCCCCTTGATATCAAATTAATATTTACTCAAGTGATAGCAATACAAAACACAAGGGTTGCCCATATGTTGCCCATTAGTTGCATTGTGGTGAGCTTGTACATATGCAACGATAAGTACAATGCACATTTTGTACAGGTGCAAGGTACAGGTCCTAATATTAAGCATTCCGTCACGTACCCAATGGCACAAGCAATTATCCTCGATCGAAATTCGAATCTTGACTTCAATTGCCTACAAAAGAAACTGTTTTGTTCTCCGATTTACACATATACATATTTAAACTATACTGTGTACTCTCTCGAATAAAAAACAACGTATCTTTTTAGCATTCAAATTGGTATGTATCATAATTATTGATATAATTCAGCACGCTTAAAAATAGTAATTTAGCATATTTTCAATTTTAATTAGTACACACAAATAATTTGTCGGATATGTGTTGGGATAAATTTCCCTTTTTCGGATGCAATAAAACGAGCTTCGTTCCGATTATGTAAACGAAATTAATCCAGAATGAGATATTACAGCGTTCACATTGAATTTTATCCAGCCAGAAACATCAAGGGGATTGAATTGGTGGGTTTGAGGAAAAGTTCATTGAATATAAATTTTGGAAGTGATTTTGTTCAGCATAAACACGTACAATAACCACGAATATGTAAATATAAAGAATTTGTAATAAAAGCATGTAACCAATAAATATATCTGGAAAAAAATCAGCTTAAATCAACATTTTATTCTTCCAATTATATTATATTTTTTACTTAATTGTTACTAACTGAATTCTAGATACTGCAATTCGTAGAATTTCAGTGGAAATTAGTTAAAACTAATTAAAATTTCGAGATATAGAGACAGTTTCTCTGTTAAAATTAGATTTAGCCGCAATTAGTTCACGATATTAAATGTTCCGGAAAGTTTGGGTATATCGAGGGCGGGATAATTTAGTATTTAAAGCCCGAAAGGTTAGTTCGAGTTAACTATATCGGCGATTATAGTTGCCCCTGTCGAAGCATCGAAGCATATGCTCTTCACTTGCTTTGATCCATTCAGGTCTATAATGTTTCATGAAACACCGCGAAACGGACAATGGAATACCCATGTCGGTTCGGGATTGCTTGGGATTTTCGTTTCCCTACGATTCTCCGGATCATCCAAGATCACAAGACATTGTATAGTGCTTGAATCTCAGTGATACGGTATCATACATACCGAACCGAAAAACTTTTTTCGAAAGAAGTCTCACTAAACTTTGTACTCCGTGGAACAAACGCTCCGCACTTGCAACTCATAAGTCACTTGAACGAACGATATCATGATTTTTGATCTAAAAGCATAAAATAAACGAAAGCCATTTTGATTACACTATCAAAAAGTTCACAGGCAAACGAAAGAATATGTTTTAGATATTCACATACATAATTCCAATACGTTTCTCGTCTTAGACGATCATTAAGGAAAATTCTGCTCCTCGCTTCTTGCAATTAGAAGTTCAAAGCACCTTTTTTTCTTGATAAAATATAAGTTTAAGGAAACAATATTAAAAGTATAAGCAAGTTCGTTCAACATCTTAATGCTGTTCTAAGTTTAACAAGTTGTCTTCCTTGTCTTCCTTTTTATATTAAGACGTGTCCTTTCTTAATGTGCTTTTCACGTGTACATACATTATGCATGTATTATGCATATGTGTATGTGGAGGTGAGATGGCGCGATGCGTGACGAACGACGGAATCGAGTCGACCACAAGCTCGCGTGTCTCCCTCGCAACCCCTATCGGTTTAATACCATCCCCACCCCCCAAGCATGCATAAATTTTGCTCAGAACGTTTCACCCTCGCACATACATATGAGCATATTTATTCTTTTATTCTGTTTATATTTAAATTCTTTCCTGTTGACTATTCCATAACACAATATTATATTTTCAGTCCCTTATTCTTGGGCAAATCATTAAAAACATAATGAAATCAATTTCCTTCAAAAATTGGTGAAGGATTTGCATTGTTTGAATTAGTCATGTCGTGTATCTAATTCAGATTTAGAAAGTCGAAAGAATATGGAGAGGAAGCTTTTAAGTAAGAGGGTAAGAAATTGCTTAATGCTCAAATTTTCTTAAGTCCATATTCCTCCTTAGAATTTATAAAGCATTAAATTTTATTATGCGGACTTTCAAATTGAAAACATTCAAATTTAGATTTTCCTTTCTCATTTCTTGGTACTCTCTTTCTTTCATTCTACTTTACGCTTCCTGTCACAAAACTCGACTAATAATATCCGTCTTTCAATTTCTGCAGAGGAGCTTTTGAAGTACCTTTCCTCTTGACACAGTCGTTAACAGTATAATACGGTCTAGGGAGTCATATCACAAACAACACGCTAGGAAGTCGAGGTTTGTGAAAAAATTCCACGAGAATTTACCGCGTGGAGACAGAAAGTGGAACAAACAAAGTGTTTTTTTCTTTTGTTTAATTTTTCTCCTTTGAAAATATTAATGAAGAAATGCATTGTGTAATTAACGATGTGTGAGACTTTCCTTTTTTAAAAAATTTTTGTGACTTAATCCATGTTTATTTGCTGCCAGTATTTTTGTTTTTAGTATAACTAACACAAGAGGTGCAAAAATCTATTATAGATGTTAATGCTATTTTTTCAATATCTTCTTGGAAAATTCAGATAAGAAATACAGCTTGAGAAACTCGGAATGAAAGTAGAGGGTGAAAATCGTCGTTTTTCGAGATGTGAACGTTGTGTGCCCTTAACCATTACGTTGTGACCATACGTTGGAGTATCACGAAGGTTCTTATATACTTACGCATTAGGCGTGTTAGAGATACGCTTAAGTATATAGAGAGGTTTCATTGGGTCTCACGCATGCACTTTGAAGTCGACAAAGATCGCGTGATTCTAAACATTCGCAAACAACCTTACGCTTCGTACATATATATATATATATATATATATATATATATATATATATATATATATGAGTATAAGACGCGACGAGAAGGGGTGTTTCTTCCCATCTTTATTTTATTTTCCTATCCATTTTTATACATCGGCGTTTAAGATTAAAATGACCTCAAAATTAAATCTCCCCATTTTACACAACAATATTATAATTAAACTTAATTTCACAAAATCAATTCGAGCGTAATTTACATTTTGATTTGTGAAATAACTCAATATTTCAGTAATTTTATTATATGTCGCTCCCATCCATAGTATTCTGAATTCAAAGTATTTGATGGTTTTCGAAATAATGTGAATTATATTTGGAAACCAATATAATTACGTGAAATACATTTTTAAATCATTTTATTAAAGCGTACTGCAAGAATGTGCAATTATAAATGTTATCGACATTGTCAATCGATGTGTATCGGCGAGTTTATAGATTCAGTATTAAACAATAAGCTTCCATAAACAATTGCAATATAAATTGTATAATTTTTTTCAAGTTTAATTTTTTCGCATCGAAACAAAAGAAAGAAAGTAAAATAAGTTCACATGGTAACCGTACCCTATGGTCAGGGTAATGTTTACCCACCTGACGGTAATTTTTGTTCTAGGAAATATTTACCCTAATACCGGGCTAAATATTGCACTTGCTTTTCTTTGTCTTAGAAATTATTTGTGCCATAAACATCACCCTAATATCGAGGCACAAAATATTCCCCCTACTTCCTTTTAGGGGATGAAACTTGTAGTGTTTTTATCATCATATAATTCTATCATTAGCAACCAAATTTTTTCGAACTACTTTATAATGTTAAACAAAAAAGCTTTCAGTGAGAAAATTGAAATATTTTGAAGCTTGGGAAATGGGACGAAGAGAGGTTGAAGGGGGATTAAAGTTCCTTCAAAATGGAAGCAATCAGACCTTGTAATATTTGTAATCACCCGTTGCAATATCTAACGTTCCACGCTCCTTAATGTAGTGCTCGGCATGGTGTTCGCGCTCGTTCATGTAATATCGTTTCTGCATAACGAGGTTAGTTTAGTAGGCGAGTAGTTAGACACGAAGAGAAGAGGGGGGATGGCTTGTGGGTATAGTACTTGTGTACATGAACTTAAAGAGGCAAAGGGGTTGGGGGCGAGTTAGGAAAGGGACGAGAAGGCAAAATTTGGACGCAGGCTGGCGTCTTAGTAATATCCGTCGAGAAACCGGAATCTTCCTTATCTCGAGGTCGTGTTCACTATCCACCTTATCCACCCTCTACTCCTTCTCAGTCAAGAAGCGAAAGGACGAGATGCCGTCTAAGGCGACCGTAAGGACGCGAACCTGAACATCGAACAAGCCGGTTACGTTGAGTGGAGTTCGAATGCTTCCTCCTGTGACTTCCATACTCAACATTTCCCAGAGAGGAGCGTTTAATCAGGTCTAGGACTCTAGGTAAACGACCAAGTTTCAAGAATCATCAAACCGCAAGTCGCCAGTATTATGAAAGTAGATTTTAACAATTAATTAAAAAAAAAAAACAATTCTCGGTTATATATCCCGAATTTCCTGGTTAATAGACACACCCTGTTTAAAGCCACTTGAAAGCTCTTAAAATCCCGAGCAAAATACCGGGTAATAGTTGGTGATAAAAATATATCCTGCTATACAATTCAGTGGCGATATTTATTGTTTAACAATATTCTGCTTGTGACATATGAGAATGGAGCTTATTATTATTGACTATGTGATTCGTCTTCGCGTCAGTGTGTTAATAATAACCCATGCTGTTCCATGGTTCGGGAAGACACGATTATTGCCAATTACTGTGCGGTGCCGGGTGATTCACGCCCGGAGATTGTCACATTCACTGCAGATTCAATTCTAATAATAATTTATTGCATGCTGCGCTCTCTCTATATCGCCCTTGCCGCCATAGTTGTGCCACTTTCGGCTCGTATATTAAAGTATAATACAGGAGCACGTATAACGCGTCCATTATATTCAGGTAAATGATAATACTTCCGCGGTAATTTAGTGCGAATTACGCAAAAGTTTGTAGTGTCTATGGTACATGAAACTGTACGATATTATATTCCTATATTCCCGCTGCGAGCGATTCCGCATCGTGCCGTTTTAGCTCGCTGGTACGAAAATATTATCACCCGCATTACCGATGAACAATTTAGGACGATTGTTATAGGCATTCAAGGCTGGAACACGATATCGAAAAAGAGAGAGGCTTCACTTAAAATAACAGAGAAATATTATTTTCAAGCACGCAGTATTACAAGTTAGAGGCACACAGAGTGAACAAAAGATATTTGGTTGATCCATTAAAAACGTGTTTGATAATAATAATCTATTCATCCAGCACAGATCATTAACGCAGAAAAGAAAGTGCACTTTACAAAGTATCGGCTCTACAAAAGAAAATGATTGGAAACCCAGCTGTCTGAGGTACATCTATATACGCAGGATAAGAGAGGATAATATATGACTCGATAAAAGCTTGCTTCATTCTGATAGTCCCACTTCTGCAGGATAAATAGGAATGGGTGGGCAAAGAAGGTAACTAAGGGGTGGAAAAAGGGAAATGAAGAGAAAGGATGGAGAAAGGGAGAACGGGATTATCGATTTTGAGAGGGAATCGCGAGAGGCTCGACATCCAAGAAATATACGACAGGTTAGAAATAAAGCCATGTTCCGCTCGGAAGATTACCGGATTCTCCCAATGTGTATACGATTCGCACAAGTCCATCTCTCTTTCTCTTCTTCCCTCCTAAACCCTTCGACCTACACGTGGAAAACCGGAAAACTGCAATACTGCCGTACATCACACGGAGATAAAAGTTTACCGCACCTTCACTGGAAAATACTGTACAACGAAGATGGGGAAATGGATTGTGCCGATATAATGGTGTTCATCATGGGCAGAACGACGTACAACGCCGTGATACGTTAAAATGCTTTAAGGGCATGTGATACTTTATCATAAGAGCAAATTAGTTATACCAATTATACATCTATTATAATAAATATTTTTAGTAAATAAGAGTCAATAAACTTTTGTCTCATGTAGAAGAAGGTTTATTGACTCTTATTAGCTAAAAATATTTATTATTATGAATGTATAATTGGTATAACTAATTTGCTCTTATGGTAAAGTATCACATGCCCTTAAGTAAGACACCAAAACGATCAAATGAAAAAATCAAATCAAATCTTGTCGCCAAATTACCCCCCGTGCTCAAAAGTTAATTATATCTATACTTATATAATACTTGATTCAAAATTGTTGACTCATAAATCGACATCGATGGAAATTTCTGTTTAGAACTGATGGATATACGGTATGCATGAATTGAAATAAATTATTATTAAAATTAAGCTGTCAAATGTGGCAAACTGTGGCCGGAGGCATACATCATGCATTAATCGACGTTCGTTAATGAGTAATAACAGATGATGGCTAAAATTTCACGTATGTATATAGCTCGCGTGCACATGGTAGATGATACTTTGGAGGATCTATTTACGTAGTGCGGTATATTACTTGGGAATTTAATTAATGAGACCCCAAGTTCTAGATCAGTTTTCCCAGTTTGTATAGAGTGGAGGTTCATATATACCTACATATGAAAATTGTGTAACTGATACTAGTACTTACCTCAACGAGTGTAATGAGAATGATGAACAGCGGTGGCGGGCAGCAAGTGTAGTGATCTGCATAGTATTTTCGATCTCTCTCTTCAGTCAGAAATTCATCCCCGATCATGCGGACCATCCTGAAATGAAAAACAAATTTTTTAGTAATTTTTAAGTGTAGTATTATTGTATTATTTATGCACCAAATATGTGCTCATTACGATTAATTAGAGAATATATAAACCATTTGAAATATTTTTAAACAAAACTTAATAAAAAGTAAAACTACAAAACTATTATATAAAAGTAAAAATATTTTTAAAAATTATAAGTTAAAAAAAAATAGAGCAAATGCAAACTTTTTCAAATATACAGGAATAATATAAAAAATCTGAAAGAGCAAGTTAATGTGGAATAGGAGTGATGATGACCCAGCTATGCTTTATAAATATACGTCTCTCGTAGAAAATAGATAAAGTGTTAGAAGAGTTCGAAAGAGGGCACATAAAAATAGTGTAGCGGTTAATAGGGCCGACGGTTCTATAACTAACACGTTTAAGTTTTCTCCATCGAATTTTATTTTGTGGTGATTTTCATTAATTCCAGAGAAAGTGGTTCCGACCCAGCGTGGTTGAAATTGCTCTTTATTCTCTGTAATTTCCTCTGTATACGAAAATTGAAGAGGTATCTTCAGCACCTGTACCATTTGCTCTCTGTTGCATGTACTTAGCTTATAATTCCAGCAAGTCCGTGAAAATGAAATGCGTTAATTAAATTACACTTTAATTATGTACACTTTGCATTGTGCTTAATATGAAGTGCTCTTAAAATTGAAGAAATGGTAGATTCTTAGACTCTATTGTATTAAAATGAAAGTTTATAAATACTTCAGATAATAAATTATTTATTGCAACAGTTTTATGTTCTATACCCAGAATGAACAACTTCCGGAATAATAAAATAAAGTACAAGCTTCCGAATGCGTGACATTTTCTTCATTCGGGTAGTTAAAAAGACGGCTGAGAAAACATGTAAATTATCCAATATTTTGGAACTGCGAAGAAGATCCAGATGTTTTGAATCCTTTGATCCGCGAGATTTCGCTTCATACAGTTTCTGTGCCTGATGTTTCATTCCAAAAGAAAGACAAGAATTCAGCTCTCTAAAACGCTTTTAAAAAAGATCTAAATCCTTCAAAAAAGATCTTTTGAATTAAATGTAACGTTTCGTCCTTTCTTTTTATCATTCAAATATCCTCCTGATATTTTATCCTTCGCTTTTTCCTAGTTTTCCGCTTTTGACCTCGTATTTCAATTTCTTTCAAGTCCATTTTTACTTTTAGTCTTTTAGTCTGCATTTCGTATCAAAAAGTAAATGTAAATTCTTAAGCACATAATTTATTTAGAAGTTGCACAAGTGAAGAAAAATAAGTACTATATGGTAAGTTGCTGAATCAGATTTCACAAAGTGAAATCATGTCACTAACTTTTTATCCTATTATATTTCAAGTATCAATTTATTTGTTCTAAAATGCTAAATTAGGATCGATAAGAGATAATCTGCGTTTACATAAACAATAACCAAGAGCAGGTAGGAAAAAGGAGAGGGTGTAGAGTAAGTCGCCTGACTTCCCAGACAGGCGGAACATTCATGGTAATGAAACGAGGGCGACGTTGATCCTCGTTTCGAATTCCGTGGACATTTTACGACAATCCTACGTATATATCTATATATGCAGCAAGAGCTTTATCCCACCTGAACCATATCGCCTTTTTCCTCTCACCAACTGCTTTTCTTTCGGTCCTCTGCTATACTACCGGAATTTCCAAATGTTTCCGCGTCGAGATCTTCGACGATCGGATACGCTCGAAGAATAGAAACTTTAAGATAATGACAAAACGCGAAAGTGCACTTTAAAAGTTTAAGGTAATTGACATCGGCAAATTCGATTGTTTACCACGCTGATGAAAGTGTATTCCGAAATTTTACTGACATATATACTTCGGAAATTAAACTTTCCTCTTCTTTTACGTGAAAATGAAGATTGAAATTCGCTCGAGGGAAAATTATCTAAATTTTGATGGCACATGTTGCAAATGGAAAAGGTAAATTTGAAAATTTGCATACAAAATTTAAAATTAATTTTTTTTTATTTTTAACCATAGCCAAGTTGATTGTCGAATCTATTGTATCAAATTGCGATCGAAATATATTCCTCTACAATTTGCCGATTGTGTAGGGGCGAAACAGAGGATCAATTTATATTTTTTTTATAGTGGAGATTGCAGAGGGGTGTAATTGATTTCTCGGTACGTTTTACGACTCTTTATTTTACGCAGTAACGTGTGTCGTGGACATAAAAATACTTGAATCCAAGCTTGAAACCCGCGTGTGCACGAAGGGTTAAACAGTTTCTCCTTCTTTCTCTCTCTCTCCCCATTTTACTCTCTCTCACCCCCTGGTTTGGCTTCCTTTAACTCGGGTTTCAACCCGGAACCCGCCGGTCGTTCTTATCGATTCACGTGTCGCTGCACAGAGTCAATCAGTTTTCTTTTGCGCACCGAGAGGGAACGTACCGAACCAATTGTACGAAGTGCACCAAGTACGAAGAGATATCGACAATTTCACGAGGATTTTTACGGTTCTCGCCTGCTCTCTCGCTGGAGAGGGACCCGACACACTCGCATTTTCATGCTTATGGCAAAATACTCTCGTGGCTCGCAACGCGCAGTCCAAGCACGTGACGTACCTGCCAGAAGTCAATTTCCTCCCTCGCTGAGAAAAGAAAGCCCTTTTCCCAAATTCTTTTTCGTTATTCTGTTCGCAGGATGAGGAATTCTCTTTGTCAGAACACAAAGGATCCAAATAACTCACTTATTACACGTACCAATAAGTCGCAATACCAAAATTTATTACAATGGCAACATTATTAATCTTGAAAATCACTTTTCAAAACTGGATTTTGCAGTACAGAGTGGGTTATTCCTATATAATACAATTTTTTTGTATTCGTCTTCCAAGAGAAATTATAATAAGCGGAGTAAAGACAAACGACAGACAAAATGTGGATTCCAGTTTCAATGCTTTTAGCGATGTTGCATTACTTTATTATTGAATTTTTGAAACAGTGTCTTTGATAGGAAGGTCGTAAAATTGGATACGAAATTACTGTGAATAAAATATGATATAGTTTGAGGAAATATTATAATTTAAGAAATATTCATATCTGATAACTGTTTTAATACATTAAAAAAATTGTATATATTGTTTTTATTTATAGCAAGTTTCTTTATAGCCTGGAATAATTTGCTGACTGTGACTTTCTCGTAATATATTTGCCAGATCGATGAGTTATACCGACAAGCCTCGAAGTCATCCACTTTCTGCCCGATTGCTCCGACTTCCGCTTTTCTTATCCAGGACAACTTCAGAATCAATTTGATACAAGGAGAGCTAATAGGCGCCAGGAGAAACAATGGACATTTAGCGAAAAGGGTCGAGAGACAATAGAATTAATATCTTTCGTTTCATACCGCGGCCAACTCTTCAGTCACAGAGTCTATTGTTTCGTCAACGCGTTGGACTGCTCGTTTCAGGTTTTATACATGTCGAGAAATAAAAGACACTCACTCCAGCTATTTTTCATACCAACCATCTCCCACTGAATAAAAAAGGGACTTTCTGCGCCACCACTTTTATATGTCCGCTTTAATTAGAATGTCTTTTTGATAAAATCATTCTATGAGCAAGTTCTGGATGGTAAATAATGAAGTTCCTTGATTATAATTTTCGCAATAGAATCAAGAAAAATATATGCGACCCTCAATAAATAAATGACTATATAGTAAGAAATTCCTATAACAATAAAACCGTTGTAAACAAACAATACAAATCATGTGAACTCATTCCTTTGCTTCGCGACGCCAATAAAAAATTTCTGGCACCGCCTATATCTTGTAAAATTTTTATTGCTGCGCATCCGTTGTAACGATCCTGTCTCGTTTCATACACGCAAAGCGCTAATCAAGTAAAAGAATACTCGCCGTTTCGCCAGTGATGTTGGACTTATAATAACGATCGCGTTTTTGGTAAGGCAATTAACAAGAATGACAGTGAAAAATAACATTAAGTCTCTTTTTGTGACAATAAATTTGCTTTCAAAAACTATGAGAATGTAAAAAGAAAAAGATTGAACCTCTTACTGTCTGCCAAGTCAATCACAAAAAGAAATTAGAACACAAAGTGTAATTTATAACTAGTTAAACTAAGAGCATAAATGTCGATTAATTTCTAATTAAATACGTTGTTCTTCTCTCAAGGAAGTTTGACGTTTTAAGACGCATGGTAATTGTAAATCAGAGGAAGCATTATACCAGCAAGAGCAATTATGATTGTGTCCGCTCATCGCGTGCGCGTATATAGATCTGTATAGAAACCAAACGAAGAGCGAAGCTCGAGAAATTGTCTCGCGCGCGAAATGGTTTATCTCTATCCCCATAAACGGAGCAGATATTATGGATAACGGCTGAGTTACGGGTTAATATTTCTTCGTAATTATTCTACGTTAGACACGATACGATCCAAATGACTTTTCTCCGTATGCACTCCCTTTTCTCACCTCCAATTCCAACGATAATTCCACTGCGCAAAGCGGGAAAATATTAGAAATCGCAAACTGAGATTGGGACATACTTCACATCAGAGTCTTTTCTCTAATTAATCTTATTATTTATATACTTTTCTATTTCACTAATTATTACTACTATAATGATTTCACTATAAAACCTTTTCATTTTCTATAAACAAATTTTAATAAAATATGATAATAGGTCAGCTTGAGGGGTTATAACCACTAGTATTTTGAAGTATACCAGAAGTACAAAATTTATCAGTTAACATTTTCATTATTAGTATTATTAGTAATATTAGTATTATTTCTTAAACTTGAGGGCCAGGAACGATCATTTATTTAATTATTTTTTTAAATTAGACGAAAACATTTTATAAATAGATCAGAAACTTTTTTTTAATCTATATAGACAGAATATTTTTAAATGCTTAAAAGGGATTGACGTATTATGAAGTGGAAATGCTGCTTTTTTCCCATTATTGAATTACTTGTTTAATAATTTGGCCCGATTTCAAACGCGAAATTGAATCTAATGCTTGATTGATTATTATTGACGTTGAAGGTTTGCAGATTTGTTGAGCGTTTCTCATTAAGTACAAATTGAAAAATTGCTGAAGAGAATAAAAAATATCAAATTTACAAGAATATTCGAACATATTACTTGGATTCTTTAAAATTTTTAGCTTTGAATCACAATCTATGTCCAGTATCTTATAAAGAATTCACTTTATCAATTATTGCCATACTATATATATATATATATACACATATATGTATGTAGGTCTAGTATTACGAAATTTTTTCGAGCTTCGAGTGTAACGTAATCGACTGAGAGAAAATTAAATTCAGGCTTTCAAACGACGGCAGAATAAATGAAGTTGTCAGAGGAAGATGAAGGAGAATGCATTAGGGATTTTCCTTATCTTATTTTTTTAATCTTTCTTGCTTTTTTGACTATCAAGAAACGAATTAATTTTTGTAGAGAACTGGAGGTGTTTCTATTTAATCTTTTCCACATATTGGCGCAAGTTGAATGATTTAAACTATTAAAAATTACTATTTCCTTTCTATGCCTATTGGTATGTAAAACCGGAATCTGAGAAGAAAAAAAATGATCTTTTATTTGCATTTAAAGCTTGTTTCATATCCTAGCTGATAGTGTGTCAATTGGAAGCATTACATTTTGAGTAAAAACGTATCGAATGATTTAATTTAAATCATCGCCAAAGAGCATTTACGAGTGGATAGACCCAGGTGCAGTTTGGTATAACCGAAGCTTTGTCCACCGTCAATTAGTATGGATTACGGTAAAGGGGTAGTGGGCATACAAGGCGGACGTGGTTTACCATACGATCGTATATCATCGCTAGCATCTACCCTATAGTCGACATTATCCAACTCCGGGTGATTCGAGTGTTAGAGTGTTGAATGCACCCTCTCACACCAGATTCCCTAGTGACGGACTTCCACCAGAATTTAACGCCCCGAATCAGTCTTATTTGTACTGATCAGTCTTTCCTGCATGCATCTACATACATATATTAAAATCCAATCTCTTTTCAACTGATCAAAAAATACACACGTCTCAGCTAATACACTGAAAAATAAAGGTGTACTCTCTTAAAATTGCTTGAGATCTCTGAAATTGATTGAAATCTTTTGAAATCCCTTAAATTCTTTTAAAAGAAAGAGCCACTCATCTCTGATTTTAACGAAATTATGTCCTGACATTCTTCAGGATTTCCCCTACCATCATTCCTTGACATACAGAATTTATAAAGCAGCTAGAATCGAAGCTAGCTGCTTTATCAATTCTCTGTAATTCTCTTTTTTTTCTCTCTCTGTATTTCTCTCTTGCAATCAGGTAAGTACCAACTCGCACGTTGAGTTTCCAATCAATTACCAACGTGTTTCCAGTTTCTACCTTAACATAATAAATGACCTATTTTGTCAACTTTCGTCAAATTTACTACCTGTTAATTTTACTGGATTTTTTAAATGTTAATGTGAGTGATAAAAAATATTCGTAATCTCATAAAGAAAATGAAAATAACTATAAAGAATGTAGTTCAGATAATTATTCACATTTGAGCATTTGCTTCTTCATTTACTATTTGGGTCCTTGACAAAGTTCAGTAATAATTTTCTGAAAAACTTCCTCCATTTTATATTTGCAGCAACGATAAGCAGGAAGGAACGAGAAAATGCGCGACGCTTCCCGACGTGCTTACGAATTCACAAATTTAATATAACCGTCCCTCGTATTTACTTACCAGAAGAATTGTTGGGTATTTTACTTGGACGCGACTCGGTTAGAGGAGAAGTCCCCAAGAAGAAAATACGAAACTTTATTTCAAGTTTCTTTCGCCGCTTACCTACTGTTTCATCGGATCGTATATCTATATATGTGTATATCATTTCTTGAAGTTGATAAGTGGCTAAAATGCATATCTTCGAGAAATATATATATGACCGCATTTCTTTTTCAAAAACGAAGAATATAACTGTTTGCAGATTTTTACACAATAGAGTTTCGGTAAATCTTTTAAACAAAAAGGTTAATTCTTTAAAAATAAGTGCAGACTGCTGGTGTAAAAGGGTAAATCCCCCATTGAGAGCAGTAGTACTCTGTGCAAAATTACGGTCTGCAAAGTGGAGAACAGAGCGTGGAAATTTTCATTTAATCCCAGAAACGTTGGCGAAAAGCGTCGAATAAATCGGACAATCCAGTTCGGTCTTTTGTTTGCCCTGGGCTTCGATGATCTGATAGCTAATCGGGCCAATAATTTGGCCAGTAACGTAGAGCGTTAAGCTTCCAGTATTTAATTATCCGCTTGATGCACGGAATGCGCAAAATAATGTCACAACAAAAAACCTCAAAATACGGAAATGAAGTAATTTCATGAAAAATCAAAAGATTCTCACTATTGAGCAAAACAATTTTTCAAATATTCGAAATATTGCATTTTTTAAAATTAAAGTCAAAATATGAAGAAAAAAAAAGACAAATATGAGAGATTCATATTTCACTAGAGTTTTATAGTTCAAACAAAAACACTTTTATAAACACGAATATTGGGTAGTAAGCGATATTGCTCTTCACGATTCGCGAATAAACTTTCCATAATAATGATTTTTAAATCGCGATTATCGAAAAATTTAGTCCTTCAATATCCAGAGAAATATTGTCGTGACTTGTGGATATGAAATTTTTCATTTTTAGAATCATTTTTCCTATTGTTTTTTTTTATGTCGACTGCTTTCAGAATAAAAGTATTTTATTTTTTCCGAATAATGTATTCTTTATGGGATTCATCTATTTTATGTCATTCATTTTTTTTCAAGAGTAATGGAGTTGCTAAAGTACTCAACAGAGGCAATTACTTTCGTAGAATTTGCAGTTATATAACGAGAGGCAATAAAAAGTGTGTGAAAATCAATCAGCGGAGAGTTATCTAAAAACGATCTGTGACTCCAGGTATTTTGATCAAACAAGAGAACTCGAGTAAAGATAAACTGAAGAAAAGAAGCTGGAGTTCATAGAGTGTGTTCAGCAATTGTTTAAGTCAGTTGTGGTTGGTAAAAAAACATTTGAAAGAAATAGGGTGGGAGTGGGATGAGAAGGAGGTCAACTTGGCACCTAACAAGTGACAATTTACGGCTGCTAACGAGCACTGGGCAAGCTTCATGGTAGATTGGTGTGTACCGTTCAAGTAAACCCTCTTGGGATTTCTAAGCGCTCTTCAAGGGACTGGCAAGCTGCTGCCGAAGGTGAAGCAGCAGAAGTTTCTCACAAGTCCAAGACGAGATTGAACTCGGTAGACTTTACTCGTCCTATTCACTCGCCCTTCAGTCACGGACCAAGTTACAGCATGCACGAATTTACTACTCCAATGAAACCTAATGCAAACTCGTACCACATTGATTGGTCCCCTATTTTAAGGTGGTTTTACAACTCATGAAATCAAATATCTGAACCGATTTTTTACACCGAGTAGTTAAACGTTTACAGAGTTATAGATCCCAGAATATAAAACCAGATTTTAAATTCGGAAAGCTTTAGCAGCAAATATGGTTTAAAGATCCATTAAATCTGGAAATTGTATTTTTGTCATAAGAATATAATACTGATGAAAACAGATGAAAGATTTTAAATCCCCAGAGAGGAGATGAGGTGTTGCAAAACTGTAAATATCTAATATTGCGATAAGCTTTTGTTGAATTTACAAAGTAGACTATCTAACTAACTACTCGCGGGAGATAATTCTTAAATAGGATTTCGGTTGCGTTGTTTAACACCATTTCTCCGGCAAACTAATCCGCGTTTCGATCCGACGGAAAGCCAGCGGGATTACCCTCGGCTCAAATTCGCTCCTCCATCCTTAATCGAGCTCGGAGCTTCTAACCCAACTTCTCTTGTATATTCAGAGACTGAAGTTGGTAAACGCCTCGTCGCCGTAAAGTCTAATTGACGATATAACAGTGTTGTCACCTTCAATTCAAAAATACAAATACGTGCTTAAATTTTTTAATAGGGAGGCCACTATTACACTTCATTTATTAAATTTCTCCGAAAAATTTCTTAAAAATCGATGTGGCTGAAATTCTGAACGTTCAAATGAACGAACTTTTGTATTGATTGCATTTTAAACTAGAAACAGTGATAAAGTATTGATTCATGTACATTGCAAATAATTCTGCATGAAAGAAATTTATATTGCCTATTTTTATTGTTTGTTAGAGTAATTAGGATAAAATAGAATTTGGAAATGAAAACCGTTCAAAATCTTTTTCATCATATAATCTGAAACTTCAATTCAATATGTATATTAAAAAAATCCCTGACTCCCTGACCAAAAAATTCCTCTTAAAATTAATTCCTGTATTTAGAAATAAAAAAAATTAAGTGACAAATAGAAATTTTAAAATCTCTTTGACTTACAATAATCGAATCGATCTTAATTGAAGGCCGAGAAATGAGTACGTGTTCAAAATAGATTTAATGTCAATTAAATTTAGAAGGTCAGGCGGTAATACCGCATTGTGCGATTTTCATGTCGGCCTACGAAATAATTACGATTCATTATGCCCCCAGGTTACCCAAAAAAAGTTGTGTTTTGCCGCTAATCCTCAATACCACAACCGCAAAACGAAGCTCGACTGCCAGAGCCAAACCCCATTGTGACCGCAGATTAAACATTTACTGACAATCTTAATGACACATCAACCTGAATGCAGCTACTCAGCTGCACTTGATGCATAAATAAGTTGTTGGAATTTGTGCATTTATCGAATTCCTGGATTAAGTTTATGGAGTTTATGCATGTCGTTTATTTCGAGATTACTTCCAGTTCCAGATTTAATGTTTTCTTAAGAATATAATACAACATGCAAGACTTCAATTTTTTTCACTTTAATAAT